>CM062297.1:96686974-96895406 GCA_031216915.1 Pictodentalium vernedei | reverse complement strand
GCTCGACGAGCTCGTTCCAACGAGGGGTCACATGATATGGTTTTGTTGAAATTTGTCCAAAAATAATATTTTTTCAGCTGCTGAATTTGCATATTACGCGGGCGGATGTGGGCGATTCGTTGGGTAAAGGGTTAACGACAGATACACATCTCTTTGATTACTTCCCGTCTATACAATTTCGACTGATGTTGATGTAGTATGGCCTTGATAAGTATTTCCTGGAATGATAAAATGAGAGAATAATAAAATTTTTGTATATAATTTTAGTTTAAACAATATTTTATTGAAAAAGATAAGTTAACTGTATACATGCAAACAAGTGTAAACGTATTGAATGTTTTGTACATAAATTTCAGTGAATACATTTAACACCTAAAATGTCAAACTAACTTGTTGTAGTAGGGGATTCGGAAGAAAGCTGAATGCTTATGTAAACCGTCTCCCAAGTCTGCAAGATTACACAATTTCAGTTAGACAGATAGAACGGTTGGGTCTGTTTAGATATTGTTTAAACGAGAAAAAAAGTAGATCGAGAGGAACAGCGAGGAACAGTGAAGGAGAAGGATGACATTTGAAAAGGGCCAACGTGAATTCAAAAGACATCAACATTGATCGACAACAGTTAGGGAACTGACTCACTTGGAAATCGCAGCCTAACGCTAATATTAGACGAGGGTATTCTAATGGACAACGGATGGGGGGGGGGGGGGGGGGGGGGGGGGTGAGCGCTAATAACGTTTTTCATTTCAGTAAGGGACACGACTCCGGAGGACCGCCGCCAGCACCATGCACCGCCGGGAAACGAACAGTGTCTTGCAAGTGGAGGACGCATTATTCATTAGCATGCAAAGTCTTGTTCAATAATGCACGAACCACCGCCCGTCACCCGCGGCACACAGCGCGGCAACAATAACCCGGAACCCTGCCCCCCCCCCCCCCCCCATGAAAAAACCCAACAGTGTGAGAAGCTAATAACCAGGCCCTCAACCTGCAGATATTTCATTTGATGTAGGCTTTTACTAAAAAAGAAAAACTTACGTAAGACAGACAAGCAAACCCCCGCCACCGATCATCAGGTTAGTTTGATGGTCCATTAACAGAAGAGATAATTGGATAATACGATAGGGATAGGAGCTCACTTGAAAGAGATGTTGTACTGAGGGATCATCCAGAAGGCGACTAGGCCCTGATTCCACCCATTGTAAACTATAAGGCGAGCAGCGGTAGGGTCGCAATTATTGGACGCGTTTACTAAGTAGAATAAAGTCCTGCACCATTTCAAATACAGACAAATTTTCTTCACTGGAAAGGAATTCGGAGCCAAATAGGAGTGTTGTCACATCTGGTGCAAATGGGAATGATTTTATTGTTGACCTGCGTGCCTCTTCAAAGACAGAACAGAACAAAAGAAAGTGTTCACTTGTCTCGAGGACACCACACTGACACAGGGGCGAAGGTGACAGGTGGTTATTGAATAAATTGGTGCTTAGATTACTGCAACACAACCGCAATCTGCAGTGATAGATTTGTCCTATTCGTGATTTTGCATGGCCATAGAAAGACGGGGGTCGCAGATTGCCCCTGTTAAGATAACTTGCTAAATTACTCACTGATGAATTTTCTCGGATTGATAAAGGTATGTCGTTCCATAGGCTTGTAGTTCTCGGTATAAATGAAGACTGGAACAGTTGGGTGTTGCAGAAAGGAACTCGGAGGTCATTACCTGCTCGGAGATTGAGACATTGGCTGGTGGAGAAGACTGTTGGAGGTACCTTATTAGCAATATATAGGGGCGTCGCATGGTGGAACATTCGGAAAAAATGTTTCAGTTTGTATTTGCGACGTCTTTCCTCAAGTGAGTCCCAGCGGGTTTCATTGTACAACGCGGAAGTCCTAGCACTCATGGTTGCGCCAGTCAATATCCTTGCTGAAGACAACTGTACTTTTTCCAAATCATTTTTATTACTCGACGTGCAATTGTCCCAAATTGTGCTTCCATATTCAAGAAGAGGCCTAATAAAGGCAAAGTAAATCTTTTCAAGGACACAGCGGTCAAGAGTAAACTTTTGCCTCCTCAGTAAATCTACGCGAGACCATGCTTTACTGCAGATATGTTCAATGTGGTCATTCCACGTACATGCATCATTTAAGATAATTCCCAGGTGCTTGTGATTTTTAACTTCCGATATCTGGGCATTACCAAGAAACAGTGGTGGGTTTACAGCAGGGCTAACCTTGCGCGATATGAGCATGGTCTCAGATTTTTTTAGGACTGAACTCAACCAACCACGTCTTGGAGCATTCTATTGTTGTCAGATCCTGGTTGATCACAGTTGCTGCTTGGGTTGGATTCTCAACTATTAGATACAATGATATATAATCAGCGAAGAGCCGAATGCTACTCAAGAGGTTATCTGTTATGTCATTGATATATATGAGAAATAATAAGGGGCCAAGTATCGACCCCTGAGGGACTCCAGTGTTTATCGGTCTCCAGGATGAGGTCTCGGAGGCAATTGCGACCCTCTGGACCCTGTCGGAGAGGTACGATTTTAAAAATGCTAGTAGATCACCTGACACTCCATTTTTTCCAGCTTGCGAATGAGACCAACATGCCACACCTTATCGAAAGCTTTACTGACGTCGCAGAAGACTACGCGAACCTCTTTTCCGTCGTCGAGGGCTCGGCAGAATTCGTCATAGAGGTCAGTTAGCTGAAGTATAGTCGAATCACCAGGGGGTGAATCCCGACTGAAATTGACTTAGGATGTTGTTGTCACTCAAGTACTTCCACAACTGTTTGAAAATACATTTTTCAAAAACCTTGCCAACACCTTGCCAACACAACTAAGGAGGGAAATCGGACGATAGTTCGTTACTAAATTGGATGGATGGTTTTTTTTTTAAAACTGGCGTTACATTAGCCTTTTTCCACATAAGTGGAAAGTAATTATTATTCAGGAGAATATTGAAGATTACTGAGAGAGGATCACATAGGGATAATTTACATTTTTTCAGCTGCTGAATTTGCATATTACGCGGGCGGATGCGGGCGATTCGTTGGGTAAAGGGTTAACGACAGATACACATCTCTTTGATTACTTCCCGTCTATACAATTTCGACTGATGTTGATGTAGTATGGCCTTGATAAGTATTTCCTGGAATGATAAAATGAGAGAATAATAAAATATTTGTATACAATGTTGATTATGTTTTATCGTGAAAGACCATATAACCGATGCTTCGTTTATTTCTTCTTATAGTTAATTTTGTTATGAAAAGCAATAACCCGTACAGAGTGCAGACAGTAATCCGTACACTGTTCAATCTGGTACTTATTTTCTCTCTGAATATTAATAAAATTTCGTATCGGGGTAAGGCTTTTGTTGAGAAGATACCAGTAACGACTACATTCTTAAACAAAATACGTGTGCAAATTAATATTGACTGGTTAACCCTTTACCCATCCGCCCGCGTAATATGCAAATTCAGCAGTTGAAAAAATATTATTTTTCATAAAATTTCAACAAAACCATATCATGTGACCCCTCGTTGGAACGAGCTCGTCGAGCTCGTTCCAACGAGGGGTCATATGATATGGTTTTCTTCGCATTCCTCTCGTCACGGGGATCACAACATCAAGTGTACGTTTAAATTAGATTACACACGGGGTATAAACCAGGAGTAATTTGACATACCTTCCATCGTATAATTGTGTAAACGACTCACATGGTTAATAGTTCGGCAAAAGAATCTAGATTTAATTGCGACTTTCTCGAATAGTGAAAAGAGCACAGAGACGTCTTTGCAGACAACGATATCATATGCTTCATCTGTTCTGCACAGATTAGGCAAATGATCCTTTCCTTCACCACAAAGGAAACTTTGCGAACGACTTTTCGTTCGCGTATCATACTAAACTCTAGACACATAGCAACAACCTTGCAATGATGACAAGAGAGTGTGGTAATCGATTGGATAAGACTGGTGATCTCTCGTTGTGACTGTACCCACACTAGAAAGAGACACTAATGATCTCTTCGTTGTAGTCGAAAAGAGTGACACCGTGAAGTTGCCCCTTCGTAGATTATTTATTTATTGGTGTTTAAGGTCACATACTTATGCACAATGGCTAATCATGACCGTGGCAGTTTTTTCGGGTGGAGGAAGTCGGAGTACCCGGAGAGAACCACGTAGCAACGACGAGCAGTGCCAACTTCCCAACATCTAACTCCGCACTCGCAGCACAATCAGGGTTAGATTGGTTGAAGGTCGTCATCGTGCCCCGTGTGGACAATCGGGGTTGAGTGCCTTGCCCAAGGATACAACGCGGGAGTCCGAATCGATCGCTCAGACGGTCACCCATCCCAGGACTAACCGGGCTCGACGTTGCTTAACTTCGGTGATCTGACGAGAACCGATTACCCGCAACGCCACTGCGCCCCCTATCCCTTCGAAGATCACAGCATACACCCGCCGCACATGGCCAAGGTAAGGCGTTAACCCTTTACCCAACGCAGACGATTTCAAAATTTATTATTTTAAATATCATTTTTTTTTATTTTTTTCAAAAATTTCAACAAAACTATATCAAGTGACCCCTCTTTGGGACGAGCTCGACGAGCTCGTTCCACAGAGGGATCACATGATATGGGTTTGTTGAAATTTTTCGAAAAATAATACTTTTTCAGCTGCTGAATTTGCATATTACGCGGGCGGATGCGGGCGATTCGTTGCGTAAAGGGTTAATATGTGTGGTAGTACTTGTTCGCCAAATTCTTCTACGCTAAAAACTAATAAAGCCAAATTTTAGTGATCTTTGATAAAATATTAGAATGTAACACATTGTCGGAAAGAGCTTTCTGAGCCGTTTCCAACAGTGTATTCCTTTACACGGTGTCACTGATTTAATTGGCAAAACACCTGTACACTGTTTATTTCCGCATTTGCAGTAACATAGTTAAACATATCAAGGTTTGTTTGCATTTCATTTGGTTTGTTCGTTTGCTTTTAGGGTTTAACGTCACTTTCAACTGCCAGGATCACTTAGTGTACTTAGTGTACTTGGGAAAACCACCACGCATCGGCAAGCAACTGTCAGACTCTCCAAATTACTAACTCTGCAGAAGCGTACAGTACAGTCGGCGTGAACCGGTCGTAATCCATGCGTGGGTAATGATGTCCACGCATGCGTTTAACAAGCAATAAAATCACCATCAACAAAATTTTAATTAATGCTTCATGAATTAAATTTTTTATGACTATTCCTGTAATTATTGTTTGCAATCTAATATTACTGCGTCCGTGGAAATATTGCAGACCCGTTACTTAGTTGCGGTTGACACAGTGCAGTTACCACCCGTTGGGATCGAATTGTGTACCTTTTGGTTTAAAGTCCACTGCTCTAATCACTGAGCCACCTCGATCCAATTTTATTTTGTTATTTATTTATTTATTTATTGGTGTTTAAGGTCACATACTTATGCACAATGGCTAATCGTGACCGTGATGACCGTGACAGTTTTACGGGTGGAGGAAGCCGGAGTACCCGGAGAGAACCACCGAGCAACGACGAGCAGCTGTCAGCTCCCCAACATCGTAACTCTGAACTCTGCACCGCAGCACAGGCAGGGTTAGATTGGTTGAAGACATGTGCACCATCGACGTGCAGTACGCCTCAGTACACAGCGTCATCGTGCCCCCATGTAGGCAATCGGTGTGAAGTGTCTTGCCCAAGGACACAACGCAGTGGCCGCAGGTGGGATTCGAACCGAGGACCTCTCGGCTTGCAGCCTGCACTTCTACCAACTGAGCCAACGCGCCCCCCTTTTATTTTGTTAGGAAAATACAAAGGTTATTAGAAAATGAGTTCCTGGAAAATGTTGCGGGTAACCTTTTTGATGTCGACTTAACTTCTAGTTTTTATAGACATCATTCTCTTTGGTGTGATGAAGAAATATGAAGAAAAATGAGTTTTGATCGAATTATCAAAACGCAGGTGATTAGTGATTCTGTGATAGACATTTCCCGGATTAAGGAAAAAAAAGCAATTAATAACACCAGCATTACATCCTCCACATAACTATCTTACAACTCTGATATTTTTTATCCAAACCTCATTTTATTATTGAAAACAAACACAACAAAGGAATGATTTCGCGCGCCGAAGGCGCGCAGGGACGGTATGGAGGACGAAGCCCCCCTTCGACCCTCGGTAACTGTATATGATTGGCTGTCACATGTCCTAGGCGTGTTGAAGGAGGAAAAGGTTCCGGTACTCGACAGGTGTCTCCAGTTGTGGTTAGGCGATCTCGTTGACTGATGTCGGTTGAACCCTCGGGTGAGGACCAGTGTGAGAGGTTGGGTCCTCTCACAAAGGTACTACCTCTCACCGAGGGTGCAGTCTATCTAGATTTTCGGGCAAGTATAGTCTGCCACTTCGGAGATGATTTTAAATGATGGCCATCACTGGTAAGTATAATCTGCCTCAGGCTGTCTCTTTTTGATTGGATGTCTTTGAAGGAAACAACAACGACCCCTGTCGGGGACCACCAAGAAGAAGACCCCAACTTCCCTGGTTCTGGGCAGGCCTGCATTGTAATCCTAATGGGTTGGGACAAAAAGATGCGCATTGCGCTTACAAAAAGGGGCAGAGGCGGGACGCAGGACCAAACGCTCGCCTTCCTTAAAGTGGTCGACCACTTTTAGGGAGGGGCGTGGGAGGATGTTCAGGAACCGTGGGGGTGACTGTTTCCATAACGGTTAGACTGTCTGTTGCGGTCATTGGGGTGCTGGTCAAAAAGCATCTTCTGTGTACCTGCTTAAAAGAAGAAGGCAGAATTAGTTTTCATTAGAATAATGTAGAAATAAAAAGATAAAAGTAGCACATTATGTTTTAATTGTGATCACAGTTAAGCTGTTAATCTACCTGTTCGATCACCTTCTTAGGGTGATAGTGAGTTTGTAGCGGAAGGGTAACCCTGATATTTTTTATCCAAACCTCATTTTATTATTGAAAAGAAAAATGTGTCCAACATATATACTGCCGAAGCGACGGAATGAATCCATTAAAATTACGAATCATTTGATAGGTTAGACGCCCCTGGAGACAATAGATAGAATTTATCTCTCTGTGAGGTAATTTTGTTCACACTAAACATTAAGCTGTTCCTTCTGTCATTTGTGTTTCATTTACTTGTGGAAGACTCATGGAAAATGAGCAGTGAAGCATTCTTTTTCTTTAGCGAAGTCCGTGTAAACTACTGCATGAACACGTGTGATGGAGAGGGGGAGGCAATGGGGTCAGCCCTCATAATTTTAATCTCGGGTACGAAAGCCTACTTCATCTCACGTTATTTATGGTGTAATTGACAGGTAGGGGTTACGATCAAACCGTGCTAGTTACGAATAGGGTTTAATATATTCCCTGGTTTTCTAGGAACCGGGAACGGGAAGGAAATTACTCTCAGAACCGGGAACTGAGAAATTTTCAGGGTAATATCAAGCAAATTTACGAGGGTAACATGACGCATTTATTTTAATGATGATGAGCATATTTCATTGTCAATCTCCAATCTCCAAACGGGAAAGCTCTTTTTCCTAAGATAAGTATGAAAACCCAACCCTGCTTCAATCTCGTCTTTATTTTTTTTTATTTTTTTTTTTATTTTTTTTTTTGGTCACCTCTACCTTCTCCAACATCAGCACCCTCTTCAATGCCATCACCAGTCTCCTCTGCTTTCAGCAGAGGCGACTGGTGATGACAGTGAAGAGGGTGTTGATGTTGGACGAGTAGTGAATAGTGATTCTGAAAATAAAGACGAATTTGAACTTTGAAGCGGGTGAAGAAGATCTTGCTTGAAAAGGTGTGTGTGGGGGGGGGGGGGGGGGGGGGTTCTTCCAGAATTGGTTGAGAGTTACAGTGATTTGTTGAAAATGGTTCGTCATGCAGGAATCAGGACCATAAACATTTCAGACTTGGAAGGGCTGACGAAATCCTACAAAGTTTCAATTCAATTCTGAAAACTTCAGTTCAATACACAAACAGTGCCATGCTTCATTCCCGCTTCCGTGCTGCAGATTTCCCGGGTATCGGGTCGGCTTTCGGAACCGGGAACCGGGAAATCCCCGTTCCCGGGATTAAATCCTAGTTAGGAACACTTGTCCCACGCTTCTGAACGTTAGTTAGTTATTCCCCCTACAAATACCAAGAGAATTCGTTCTTTTATAATGAGAGTATTGTATAGGATAGTGCCTTTCAGCAACACAGATTTTAAAAGGATAATTTTGTCACAAAAGGCTGCATTTAAACCTCTGAATACTGATGTCAAAATATGAAAAGCTATTTTATCCCGTTACTCAACAAGGAATTTATTCAATCCAATCTTGTTTGACAGGGTTAACTGAGAAACTTCGCCAATATTCAATCTTGTTTGACAGAGTTCATTAAGCTCTGTCCAACAAGAAAGAAATGTTTAACATCCTTGTAGTATTATAGGAAAATTTCGCTGTTTAAAATTTCGGTATTTAAAATTTCGGTATTTTAACATTGCGTGGAGAGGGTGAAACTTATTTTGGGAGGTGACAAATCCCCTCTTTCGAATCAACCAAACTGATATGTACAGTACGGCCGCCGTGGACTGGTCACTTTCCACGGATGGTCAATATTTCCAAAGATGCAGTAATATTAGATTTTATTATATGCTTGTACGTGAATTATCACAATTTATCTAAAAGATATACAATTATGGACTTTTGTGGTGGTAAATATAATGTGAAATGAACCTAAAAAATTTAAATTGAACGAGGCGTTAGTTGAGGCCAATATAAGTTTTTAGGTTCATATCTCATCATATTTACCATCACAAAAGTCCATTACTATATACACTATCCTCAAAAAAAATCTTCTATTTGTCAATTAAAAGTCCATTTATACCAACCAGAAATACTTTTATTTAACAATAAAATAGTTATCATCTGCAGAATAACATAAAAATAAACAATGTTAGAGAGATTACGTCGATTGAAATAGAACTAGAGAGGGGATTTCCAAAAGCTACAGTACGTGGAGAGTGTATTATCACTAAATCACCCGCAGAGTGGAGATTCCACCCAAGCAATAATTGCAAATTTGTTGCAAAGCATAACAAGCACAAGCAAAGTTTCAGCCAATGGACCTCCGGGTTAAACCCGGAGGTCCATTGGCTGAAACATTGCTTGTGTTTCGATATATGCAAAATTTGAAAGTTATAGTTTGGGTGATAACTCCCCTCTGCGGATGATTTAGTTACAATCCACTCTCCACGTACTGTAAATTTAAAAAGTTGATATTCACTGGAAAACCGGTGTACATTGATTTTTGACTACCAGTCACGTGTACAAGATCCAGCCAATAGAAATGCGGTTGTTTATAATGTATATAATAATAGATTTTATTATATGCTAGCCCGTAAATTATCACAAATTAACTCAAAGATATTGTTCGATACCCATCGGCTCGATGAATATCGAGAAATATCCCTCAGTAGCTTCCTAAATGACGTCACGCTTCGGCGCATGACGTTGCGTTGAAGGTTGCCTTGAAGGAACGATCTTTATTATTATCTTGAAACTGTTTGCAGTCGAATTGGGCTGAATATTGCACAGTAAGACGTCACGTAGCAAGCGCTCGTGAAAAATAAAACTTTCAGGTCCACACTCAGGATAAATTCCAGACATTCACTAAAACAGCGTAGATATCCTCTATACAAATATAATTATAGGAAGAATCATCAAGAATTTAATCAAGGAAGCACCGGGTTGTACTAATTAAAATTGTGCTGATGATAATTTTTATCATCTGGTAAACGCATGTGTGGACATCACTGGTCACGTGTGGATTACGACCAGACCAGGGTGACTGTACTGTAATGGGTCATAACCAGTTGCGGCGCCACGGGAGGGTGGTGTGTGGGGGGGGGGGGGGTACTTACCCCTCCACTTTTTTCGCCAAGCGTAGTAAAAAAATACTATCATTTTAATTTTTGTATTGAACGTTGCATTGTAATGGTGGGTATGCTTAATTCCATATTCCCAAGTGCACTAAATGAGAGAAGTTTTTAAATTATGTTTGTGTGCCCCCCCCCCCCCCCTTCCCCCCCCCCCCCCCCCCCCCCCCCCACACACACACATTAGCTGCAAACAACAAACAAGAGTCGAGGTCCCAAATTGCAACAAGGCGTGCCGTGTTCAAACGGTCTGAAACATGCCACTTAAGAGTATTCGAGGAATGCTAGAATCGAGAGCGTGCAACGCATCCGTTTGGAATGCAGCCTACTTTCATTTTCGATCTGGGTGTCGTTTGGTGCTTTGTGCTCGCACTTTACAACAGCGTTCTTCCGTTAAAATGTCACTATGTACGACGTTGTCTATAACTGAAAGACCTAACCAGTAAGTTTCAAAAGGATAAAACTGTTTTAATTTAATTGTCTGAGAATGCTCCAGAGAACACCATTTGCAAAGTAAGTTTTAAAAATTTTCTCAACTTCGGGAGGGGTTTTTACCCAACTGTACCCCCTCACTTCTGTAACTCTGGCGCCGCCACTGGTCCTAACGAGAGACCGACTGTGGAATTATATATTTTAGGTAACTCTTTGAAGCAGGGAGTCGAGTTTTCTTGCCTGTGATGTAATACGGCAGGTAATCTGACTGTGACGGTTCGGCTATCTTTGGGGGCTGGGGGAGAATTAAACACTGAGCAGGTGCTTCTCGTCAATTCAGGCAGACGACACTTGACGAGAAGCACCTGCTTACTGTAAGTTTTTCGCGGTATATCATGCTCAATAAATTCAGTCTGATTCTCCGTCTTCTAAGAGTTAACAATATTTATTTCCAATAATTCAAGTATTGAACTGAATGAATATACAAAAGTACGTACATAATTTTAAATGAATCGGAAATTGATTCAGCGGCAAGCTAGAACGCTTATACGAGGCTGTTTCCGTGGAAAAGAATAAGACATATTTAAATGTGGATGACAGACCTTTTTCAAGAGTATCGGTACAATTTAGTCAGGAAATAAATAAGTAAGTGCCAAGGCTCAGAAAGAACATCTAGGATATACGCCCTCACATCAGGGGTGTGGAAAGAGGAGTTCGGGGGGGGGGGGGCTGTAGATCCCCTTTCAGGTAACATTAGCTCTCCCTTCCATCATGAAGAGGAAGTGAAATTTATTGAGGACGAAAATAAAAAAATAATAGTGCTGATAAGTGATAATGAATAATTAATTAATAGTAGAGACATGGTATTAATTAATAAATAATAAAAAGAGAAATAAAAAATAAAGATACAAGGGTGTTAATAAATAAATAAATAAATAAATAAATAAATAAATAAATAAATAAATAAATAAATAAACCTGTAGCATGATGTTAATTTTATCTGAGTCACATCTGCGTTGGTGAGTAAATTAAGTTGCTCTGAAAACTGTTTGAAAAGAGCTACCCTCTTCATTAATTGTGTCCATGTTGCGTAAAACAATTGGGACAGTTGTTTATCAATTTGATTCTGAATCATTGCCCCCCGTGTTCTATCATTCGTCAAACTGAGCTGACAGAGATAGGTTTAAACTTGCAGAGTGGAATGAAGAAAATCCCACCCTCCACCCTCTGCATCTCCTATTGAACTTTCATTTTTCCGCCTCAATGTATTAAATTTACTGGGCTCAAGTAAGTGTGGGGGCGTTATTCATGTATTTTTGTCTCCTTGAGAACTCCTCATAAGTGAATTGAAATTAACCTTTAACCCATCCCATGGGCCACATCCTCCCGCGTAATTTGCAAATTCAGCAGCTGAAAAAATATTATTTTTCAAAATATTTCAACAAAACCATATGATGTTCGTTCCGATGAGGAGTCACAACATATGATGTTGTTGAATTTTTTTTAAATATTTTTAAAAAATCCTATTTAAAATAATAAATGTTGATATCGGTTGCGTTGGGTAAAGGGTTAAAGTTGATTGTGACAGTATTGTTGGCTACGCTGTTCGTTCAATGTACATGGTTCAGTGTACTTTCGCCTGCAGTGCACATTCGCCTACAAAAATTATCAGGTAAAAGTGTTGACGAATTTGCACTAACTAAGGTATAGGGATTAGTAGCTAATTACCTGCTCTACCCACAATAAAATCGACTGACCGTTTAGTGATTGAAAGAGAGAGAGAGAGAGAGAGAGAGAGAGAGAGAAGAGAGAGAGAGGTTCCAATAATATTCATATTCATAGGTCTTATTGACAAATAGCCATACAATTTATCTCTCCCTCTCTCTCACTCTTTCTCTCTCCCTCTCTCTCTCTCTAGTCTCAATAAAAACATACAAATATGAGTATTATTAGAACCGGCTCACTGAGCCGGTTCC
This sequence comes from Pictodentalium vernedei, assembly GCA_031216915.1. NCBI lineage: Eukaryota > Metazoa > Mollusca > Scaphopoda > Dentaliida > Dentaliidae > Pictodentalium > Pictodentalium vernedei. Next base: position 96,883,011 of record CM062297.1, on the reverse strand, counting down.
AATAATATTCATATTTGCAAGGTTTTATTGACAAATAACAAATCCACATTGTATATGATGTTCTAAACTTGTTCTTACAAGAATCCAGTTAACATCCCAATTTTTAATGAATGGTCGGTCAGTCCACTTATTGTGGGTAGAGCAGGTAATTAGCTACTAATCCCTATACCTTAATTAGTGCACTTTCGCCTACAAAATTTTACCTGATAATTTTGTAGGCGAAAGTGCACTGTAGGCGAAAGTAGACGACACCACGTACATTATTATTTATTTATTTATTTATTTATTTATTTATTTATTGATGTTTAAGGTCACATATTTATGCACAATGACTAATCATGACCGTGACAGTTTTACGGGTGGAGGAAGACGGAGTACCCGGAGAGAACCACCGAGCAACGACGAGCAGCTGCCAGCTCCCCAACATCGTAACTCCGCACTGCAGCACAGACAGGGTTAGATTGGTTGAAGACATGCGTACCATCGACGTGCAGTACGCCTTAGTACACGGCGTCATCGTGCCCCCACGCGGGCAGTGGAGATGAAGTGTTTTGCCCTAGGACACAACGCGGTTGCCGCAGGTGGGATTCGAACCGAGGACCTCTCGGCTTGCAGCCTGCACCTCTACCTACTGAGCCACCGCGCTCCCATGTACATTATTAGAAAGATGACAAAATTAAATCTGCTTAACAGTGTAATCCTTAATCGTATTTATGTCTTGTGCTCCATTCAGATTAAGGTGTTGTGCTTTATAAAGAAGGGGCATTCGTTCACTTTGAAATTCCCACCTCTGAAATTCAAATTAAATATACACACATTATACATCAAGATGAAGGTTCTGATGTATAGAACACGCAAAATATGTACAGTCAGCTCACAGAGTTGACAGCATGCACCAATGGTTCCTGAAAGTTTGCTGCCGTTTTCGTACCAGAACTGATAATAAACTAATATTTTCGGAGAACAACTCATGACCAAATGTGCTTTAGATATCTAAGAACACAGCTAGGCACTCAAAACACTTTAGGATGCAGCGATAGCACTGGCACTGCATTTGGGAAAAGGACAACACTGTCTGCATTTTTTTTATTGAAGACGGGTTCCGTACACGACAGACATGCGCATAACAAGCGATTTCACGAATTTTAATCTAAAATAATCGCCTAATTCTAAGAAATTCAAACAGGTGTCATGATACCTTGCAACTAATATGGCAACTGTGCAGTCTCCAGATAATAATAATGTGCAGTATGAAGGCGATCTTTCTCATTATTTGATTTTAGACGGCATTGTTTATCGATGCTTTTTCGAGCCCCGATGACCTCGACCAAAATGTAAACAAACAGACAACGAAAACAAAACCGAGAATTTTGGAGTCTACCCCCACAAGGCTCTGTTGATACGTGTTGAAGAATTTTGATTTTCTAGCTTTGTTCTTGGATATCTGTAACACATTTCGCCACAAGTTGTTCTCCTGAAATATTATTTTATTATCAGTTGTGTTACGAATGTGGGGCCAAGAACCATTGGTTCCTGCTGTCAACTGTGCGAGTTGATTGCATATATTGTGCGTGTTCTACACACCCCAACCTTCATTTTGATGTATAATTTGTGTATATTTAATTTGAATTTATGGAATATCAGAGATGAGAATTTCAAAATAAATAAATTTCCTTTACTTATATAGAGCCTTAATTTGTTGATCAAAGGCCACTTTCGTCTATTTCCACATAATTGGAGTATATTTATTTATTTATTTATTTATTTATTTATTTATTTATTTATTTATTTATTTATTTATTTATTTATTTATTGGTGTTTAAGGTCACATACTTATGCACAATGGCATATCGTGACCGTGACAGTTTTGTGGGTGGAGGAAGCCGGAGTACCCGGAGAGAACCACCCAGCATTGACGAGCAACTGTCAGCTCCTCAACATTCTAACTCTGTTCAAGCTCCGCTCAAGCAGGGTTACAGCGGTTGAAGACATGTGCACCATCGACGTGCAGTACGCCTAAGTACACGGCGTCATCATGCCCCCATGTAGGCAACCGGGATAAAGTGCCTTGCCCAAGGACACAACGCGGAAGTTCGAATCGATCGCTCAGACGGTCACCCATCCGAGGATTAACTGCGCTCGACTTTGCTTAACTTCGGTGATCTGACGAGAACCGGTTACGGCAATTCTACCGCCCCCCCCCCCCCCCCCAATCACATATATTATTAGACTATAATATCACAGTCCCTTTAAAACCATTCATGGGAAATTGATTAAAAAGTTAACCTCTCTCTCTCTCTCTCTCTCTCTCTCTCTCTCTCTCTCTCTCTCTCTCTCTCTCGTTGGACTACTACTATACACCTACAAATAGAGAAGAATCCAAGAATCCAAATAATTAAATAAGCCTTTCTTAACAACTTGTTCGGAAACCAGGATTTGTATTTCGTTCCCTATGGAAATTCTACTATACAACACGGCGATCAGAATTACAATTCTTACCGAAATATAAGCCCCGTGTTTCCCGTGGATACTGACTGAATATCAAATATTACTCGTGTATGTTTCAGTATGTCAGAACTAGTTCACAATAACAAATAGGCACCACGAAATTTTCTAAGATTCAAGTGTTGATGAGATATCATGCATTACCAGTGTAAATGAAGTTAATAATTTAATATTCTACCAGTGTGGCATAACCAAACTGCAAAGCAGAGAAGCACTGCAACATACCCGGGTTCCTAATAGGAACTTCCTACAGGTATATTGGTACAATCAGGCAAACAAAAATATTGCGTACATTTCAGTTAGTCGGACAGGTACTTCGACATTAGTCGTACAGTTAGGGAGACCGACAGTGGAACTAGATAAAAACCCTTGTTTTCGATTCAAGTTTTATAGATTTTCTGTATGAAGGGTACAATGAAGTGGAAAGTGACTTTACTAAGCATTTTGAAAGTAAAATGTATTTAAAATGCCACGGATCTTGTATGTCGATATCATTTGTCACATTCTCGTTCGCAAAAAAGCCAATATTGCCGTGAACAAATTCTACGTTAAAGGACAAATCCACACTGAATCGGTCCTCAGTTTGATCTAAAAATAACAGTTAACTATTCTACACTTTGTGTAGGCTGGATTTCCTTGGTACAGTACGGCCGCCGTGGACTGGTCACTTCCCACGAGTGGACAATATTTCTACGGACCCCCAAAAATTAGATTCCAAACACTAATTATAGGAATAATCATCAAAAATTTAATCAATGAAGCACCTGTTACAAACTCCAATGTCTTTCTACTATAGGCCGATATCTGTTACAACAGGTTGTTGTAAAATACTTTAATCCTTTACCTAACGTAACGGCCAAAACCGGCCAGCGCTATTCTCAAAACTCGCCAATTAATTTTCATTATTGTTTTCATTTTCTGTCTCTAAAACATAGGTTATGACCTCTCATTGGAACGAGCTCGTCGAGCTCGTTCCAATGAGGGGTCATAACCTATGTTTTTGAGACAAAAAAGGAAAATAATAGTTATTCAAGAATTTTTTTTTTTTTGCAAGTGTCGTCTGCTTTTCATGTCAGGTAAAGGGTTAAAATAAGATACAATGACATAGCACCATGATGAACCATTCCTGTCCACAAAAGATTGTTCCAGATTATCAGCACGGTTTCAAACAAGGAAGATCTTGTGAAATATAAACAATCGTTACCATCCAGGGTGTTTCTAAAACGTACCCAATGAAAAGCACATAGATGACACCCTACTTGGGTTTTCCAAAACATTTGATAAAGTACAACGTAATCACCCAATTTTCAAACTGAACTGCAACGGAGTCAAGGGCATCATACAACACGGCCGCCGTAGACTGGTCCTTTTCCACGGGTGTGCAAACTTTCCACGGACGCAATAATATTTAATCCAAACACTAATTATAGGCATAATCATCACACAAATTTAATTAATGAAGCACCGAGTATAACCCGGTGATTCATTAATTAACATTTTACTGATGATAATTTTTATTACCTGATAAACGCATGCGTGGGCATTACTGCTACTTCCCGAAAGCAATCTTAGAAAAATATCTGGTAACATGCTTGAATTATTTTACTTTCCGACGTGTTAGTAAGGTGAGTCTCGCCGGACAGCTCACAACTTCCGTTTTAACCGACTGTCCGCTTATACCCTGTGACATTTTGATCTTTACTTTCACCATGATTTTTACAAAGTGGAACATGATCTACAAAATGAAATTCAAGGTCAACGTAAGATCAAAACGTCATTATATTTCATCTTAGGACGAGGTTAACCCTCTACCCAACGTAAGAGCAAAAAACGGCCGGCTTTATTCACAAAAATCGCCAATTAATTTTCATTATTTTTTTCATTTTTTCTCAAAAACATAGGTTATAGCCCTCTTTGGAACGAGCTCGTCGAGCTCGTTTCAGTGAGGGGTCATAACCTATGTTTTTGAGACATAAAATGAAAACAATTAGTTATTCAAGAATTTTGTTTGCAAGTATCGTCTGCTTTTCAGGTTAGATAAAGGGTTAAAGATAACGACATTTGAAAAATCCTTTTCAATAACATCAAGATTGGTTCAGTAGATCCTGAAATATGATGATTTGAAAATTATCGGTTTCGTCATTTTTGGGGCTAATATTGCCGGAACATATCTTGAAAACCGCTGGCCTGATTTCATTAAAACTTAACTTGGTACTTTTACTATTTGCAATAGTCCAAATATGTACACCCAGTTCTAATAAGATTGGAGGAGGAGGGGTGAAAAGATATATTTTTATTGGGGGTCCGACATGGAACTTTCCTATAACCATTGGCACTTGTAAAATATTTGTTTCAGTTTCAAAAGATATGCGGTGTTATGAAAGTCTAAACGTGTTATTCCTGTTTGTAACCGTCGGACTCTATGTGAGGAAAGAGTTAGGAGAAAATTGCCCAGCAGGTTAATCTTTCCCTGAAGATCATATCAGCACATGATTAATATTTTGGAGACATTGTAAGATAGAAGGGTTTGCACTTAAAGTTCGTGGAATCGTTGTGTTTGTTTGTTTTTTGTACTTCTCTGCGTGTCAATGACCAATCCTTTGTACTTTTTACGGTTACACCTCAATTATCTAATAATACTGACTGTCATTAGACCAGAATAATTAACGATTTATATTACTTTTTTCATAAGCACACAGCAATATTCGCACAATGAATGTGATAATCCAGCAGGGAAAGAGAATAAATCACTCAATGCAACTCAAATTGAAACTGATCGGAGCAATAAACTATTCTACAATGAGGGTCAGACAGTTTGAGTTTCTAAAATGTAACACTGTCATTAATCTCTGAGCACTATCCAACTGCGTGTTATACCTGGGGGACTTCCATTTATTTATTGGTGTTTAAGGTCACATACTTATGCACAATGGCTAATCATGACCGTGACAGTTTTATGGGTGGAGGAAGCCGGAGAACCCGGAGAGAACCACCGAGCAACGACGAGCAGCTGCCAGTTCCCCCAAATTCGTAACTCCGCACTGCAGCACTGGCAGGGTTAGATTGGCTGAAGGCATTCGTACCATTGACGTGCTGCTGCAGTACGCCTTAGTACACGGCGTCATCGTGCCCCCATATGCACAATCGGGGTTAAGTGCCTCGCCCAAGGACACAACGCGGGAGTTCGAATCGATCGCTCAGACGGTCACCCATCCGAGGATTAACCGGGCTCGACGTTACTTAACTTCGGTGATCTGACGAGAACCGGTTACCGCAATGCCACCGCCCCTCCCAATCGAGTCCCCAGTTTATATCCAAGTTAAGTGCCTTGCCCAAGGACACAACGCGGGAGTCCGAATCGATCGCTCAGACGGTCACCCATCCGAGGACTAACAGGGCTCGACGTTGCTTAACTTCGGTGATCTGGCGAGAACCGGTTATCGCAACGTCACCGCGCCCCCTTCTGTTAATTATTTAATGTTTCGTATTGTCATAGTTGTGTATAATCTGTGTGTTGAATAAACACCTCAAATATAACAATAGAGACTCAGTCATGGGATTATATTCAATGTAATTACAGATGTAAATTGACAACTCTGAGTTAATTCACTGGTAGATAAAATGGATCTAAATGGTGAAAATTGAAAAACAGTGTCTGAAATTTTTCTAGGGGGGGGGATGTTTCCGGAGGGCGCCGACCCCTCCCTCCTCCCCCCGTGGTTGCAGGCCTGAAGGCTTTGAGATTACGTTACAACCTAAGATTCGTTGCTTGTCCGCGTCAGGAAATAGTCCACGATAAAGAATAAATTAAAGTATTTCATGACACATTTTTAATGAAATAATTTTCAAATTAACATCAACTACCTCCACAGACAACAAATATTTATCATTCCTCGTCCCTCGAGTCTCAATCTCCGATTTTCCCCGGCCCTTGATGGACCATGCATTACCGTTTTTATCATATGACTCGTCGGTTTTGTTCACTTTAAAACATTTGATATTTTGTTTTCATATTAATCAGTGATAATTGAAGCCTTCTGTCAATTTTATTGGTCAATTTCAAAACTAGACAATTTGACTGGCTGAACAAAATACAAATGGGCCACAATTTCATAATTTTCATAATTAGAGTTGGGAGCTTTCATTTGTCAATTTCAAAACTGGACAATTTGATTGGCTAAACAAAATACAACTGGGTCACATTTGCATAATTTCAGTAGGGAGAATTTAAGTTATCTGTCCTATTTGGGGTGGGTTATATTGTATTAATTTTTTACCTTACGTAACGGCAAAAACCGTCTCGCGCAATACAAGAAAAACGCCATTCATTTTTTTTATATATTTTCACTTTTTGCTTCCAAAACATAGGTTATGACCCCTCATTGGAACTAGCGTATCGGACTCGTTCCGATGAGGGATCATAACCTATGTTTTGGACGCAAAAAATGAAAATTTTTAGTTGTACGAGGATGTGTTTTCCAAGTGTCGTCTGCAACTCAAGTTAGGTGATGGGTTAAAAAGTCATACTAAGTGGCTAATTTGTGCGTGTGTGTGTCATATGATAAATAGAATATGAAATGAGTGTTTTTTCATATAAAATTTATGAAACTCGTCCGAATTTTCCGTTTGGGCGAGCCAGAGGCTCGCCCAAACGGAAAATTCTTAGACTCGTTTCATAAATATTATATGAGAAAAACACTCATTCCATATCCTCTATTTATCTGATAACCACAGAGTATAACATCCGTTATATATACTTGAAGTATAAACTACGGGTGTTGTATATAATTATAATTTATGCGAACGACCTTTGAACTCGTTCGATTCCATTTTCATTCATACATAAACTTCATAATGCAGGTTTGAATTCCACGTTGAAGGAGCAAGTGACATTTAATCGAAATAATATGACATATTTTGTATAAGTTATTTATTTATTGGTGTTTAAGATCACAAACGTATGCACAATGGCTAATCGTGACCGTGACAGTTTTACGAGTGGAGGAAACCGGAGTACCCGGAGAGAACTACCGAGGATCGACGAGCAACTGTCAGCTCCTCAACATTCTAACTCTATTCAAGCTCCGCTCAAGCAGGTTACAGCGGTTGAAGATATGTGTACCATCGACGTGCAGTACGCCTTAGTACACGGCGTCATCGTGCCCCCATGTAGGCAACCGGGATAAAGTGCCTTGCCCAAGGTCACACCGCGGGTCGTCCGGGACGGGAATCGAACTCGGGACATCTAGCACAGAATTCCAACAGTCTACCACTGAACCACCGATAGTAAAATGAAACAATTTAACTTGATAATGAAGGTCTGAATTCTACGTTGAAGGAACAAGTGAAATTTAATCGAAATAATATGTCATATTTGCTATGCATGTAAGTATAAACACGTAGATTTTGTTTTATTTTGATGAAATAAAGAAATAATTACAACCAACTTCGTTCAAAACCTTTTGTAGAAATTACTGGAATGTCAATAATGTGTAGTGCGCTATTTATAGTTACGTCTACGTCCATGATCAAAGTACTGCTCCAATTATACGTCCGTCTGCAACCTGTAAAAACGATTCGGACAAAAAACAAAAACAAAAGTGGACCATAATTAATGGAAATTGCAAACGTCTCGATTGAATACACATTATCAACGTCGCCAGGTAGAGCAGAAAAAAACATGAATAATAGATCAACTGCAGTCAGTGTCCATGACTGTACAGCCACAACCAAAAGATCCCGTTTGCTTTGTCTCGTTTTCTACGGAGGACTGTGGGAATGAGCATAAAAGTGAATATAAGCCTCAACGAGTGAAACTGCTGTTTGTTATTAGATGAAAACAATACACCAACAGTGTTTTTTGCATCTGGTTTATACGGCAGCGTAGAACCGCCACACCGTAGTATATTTCCATGGATTCCTAATCCGTTTGTACAGATTACTAACCTGTAAATACAGATTAGTTAATCTGTAAAAACAAATTAGTAATCTGTTTTTACAGATTACTAATCTGTTTAAACAGATTAGTTAATCTGTAAAAACAGATTAGTATTCTGTAAATACAGATTACTAATCTGTAAAAATCTGTTTTTATAGATTAACTAATCTGTATTTACAGATTACTAATCTGTTTAAACAGATTACTAATCTGTTTTTACAGATTAACTAATTTGTAATTAACGAATTAGATAGCCGGTTTAAACAGATTAACTAATCTGTATTTACAGATTACTAATCTGTTTAAACAGATTAACTGATCTGTATTTACAGATTAATAATCTGTTTTTACAGATTAACTAATCTGTATTCACAGATTACTTAGTTGATCTGTAAAAACAGATTAGTAATTTGTTTAAACAGATTAGTAATCTGTAAAAACAGATTAGTTAATCTGTAAAAACAGATTAGTAATCTGTAAAAACAGATTAGTTAATCTGTAAAAACAGATTAGTATTCTGTAAATACAGATTACTAATCTGTAAAAACAGATTAGTTAATCTGTTTAAACAGATTACTAATCTGTAAATACAGATTAATTAATCTGTAAAAACAGATTAGTAATCTGTAAAAACAGATTAGTAATCTGTAAAATCAGATTACTAATCTGTATAAACAGATTAGTAATCTGTAAAAACAGATTAGTTAATCTGTAAAAACAGATTAGTAATCTGTTTAAACAGATTAGTAATCTGTTTAAACAGATTAGTAATCTGTAAAACCAGATTAGTAATCTGTTTAAACAGATTAGTAATCTGTAAAAACAGATTAGTGATCTGTTTAAACAGATTAGTAATCTGTAAAAACAGATTAGTAATCTGTAAAAAAAAGATTAGTTAATCTGTATTTACAGATTAGTAATCTGTTTAAACAGATTAGTAATCTGTAAAAACAAATTAGTAATCTGTTTGAACAGTTTAGGAATCCCTGGAAATATACTATGGTGTGAAGGTTCTACGCTACCGTAGTTTTATACCACTCGTTGAAATATAGTTTATATTTTCTCGGCTCTGCCGAGAAAATATGAACTATATTTCAACGAGTTGTATAAACCAGATATAAAAACACTATATGTATATTGTCTATATATCAACAGCTTAAAAAATCCAAAGAGGCTCTATGAACGTGCAGTGTTATTCCAGATCGTTCTCACTAGTCTTGACACTTGGACATTCATTATATAATAAATGTATTTGATAAAGGTCAGGTTTCGCAATAAAACATTTCCACTTTGTTAGGTGTAATATTGTCTCGTGCATAAATAATGGCAAATCTTCCACCAGAGCTCAGTACATCTAACATCCTCTTGTATGCTTATCAGACTACTATCTTCAATTATTACGACCGGAGATGTAATTGATAAGCGAATTGGTGCGAGATCTTACTTCATTTTCTTATAACCACTGACTTCCGTCGTGATTTCCCCAATCATCAATAACTTCGTCTATTTACATTAAAACTGAGAAGAGATGAACGTCAAGGTAATCAACAACTAACGGTCTCTGTAATGGTGTTTATACTCCTTTATTCAGTATTAATTGGGCAATTCACTTAATCCCAATTGCCCTCGTGGGAGTACGGTGTATTAAGACGCACCACATGTCTTTGGTGTACTCACCTCTAACCGCTGCTTACCCTACTTGTGTAGAGTTAGTACATTAGGGCTCTGACGGTGTTTGCTCGTCGCTACTCTGTGGTTCTCTCCAGGTTCTCCGGCTTCCTCCACCCGTAAAACCTTCCGATACGGTGTTAACCTGGCTGAGGTGTCGTTTAAACCGAACAGAACAAACAAACGTCATTGACCCTTAAGCCTTTAACTCTGGTTGTATCTCCCATGTCAGTTCAATGACAAGCTGGTGGTAATTTGTGAATGAAAATCACGCTTATATTCCCAGCCTCATGGTTGGCTATAACGATCTGTTTGGAACATCAAGAAAATATTCATTACGTGTATATAACAATAATAGTATTTCAGTATTTGAGTCACATTTCGGCTGAACGACAGCTTACACTGCAAAAACTATAGGTTCTCTTTAGAACCAAAACTGGTTCTAATCTTGTCCCTGAGATGGAACCAATTCTGTTTAAACAGTATTTATTTCAAATCAAATAAATTTATAAAGATTAACATTAAATATTAACAGAATTAAACATAAATTGAGGGGGTTTCAGTCGTAAGTTTAGAGCTTATATGAGGTTGTCTCAAATCATTATTAAGCAAAGGAGTTATGAACAGTTGGCATATCGATCCAGTTTTGGTTCTGTATAGAACCAATATACCAGGTATTTTTATTCGCTTTGTTTCAAAATGTTTGGTGACTGCGTTGAATAAGCTCCAAGTTTACTGCTGAATCTACTTCAGTTCATGTATTATTCTTTTAAAATTGAATACTAATCTTGGTAAATTTATTTGATTTGAAATAAATACTGTTTAAACTAAACTGGTTCCATCTCAGGGACAAGATTAGAACCAGTTTTGGTTCTAAGGAGAGCCTATATTTTTTACAGTGTACATCCCGGACTTATCTCGTCACGAAAATCGGCTGTCGATAAGTTATCTCCCCTGACATTATTGTAAGGGCGAGGACGATCCAATTAAGAAGCCTGTAATTGTTGAAAAAATACTTATTACATCAGCAGAAAATAAAGCTAAGGGGTTTTTTGTTACCTTTAATAAACGGTAAATCTCGAAATTGTCTATTGTTTTCGTTTATTAAAAGTGTCCTATGTACTGAAGCGTACTGTACGTCGATGGTGCACTTGTCTTCAACTAATGCTAACCCTGCTTTTGCGGAGTTTGTGCGTTGGGGAGTCTAACAGTTGCCCGCCGATGCTCGGTGGTTCTCTCCGGATACTCCGGCTTTCTCCACCCGCGAGGTGACCCTGGCTGTCGTTAAACCCCAATAAATAAATAAATAAATAAATAAATAAATAAATAAATAAATAAATAAATAAATAAATAAATAAATAAATAAATAAATAATGGGAAAAATGTCGTGAACCCGGGCAGCCATTGACTGTAGCGTCGTACTTTGCAGATGTGTGTGGCCATCAACGAGAAGCATTTTCATCCTGTAAAACGCAAGATCGACCATTATGTCGGCAAATGGCACCACAAAGGGGGCAATGGTATCACCGTGGTACTGTACTGTGATCCATGCAAGGAATATGTGCACAGAGGGTTCAATGAGTCGTCGTGATGCTACCCAGCAGTCAAGCACCATAACCAAATTAACGCTATTTTTGTGATGTCGTACTTATATAGAACAAACCCAAAGTAACTTGGTGTACCAAATGTTCACCACGAGTGGTGAAGTGTTGTTAACCGCGAGCCTTCGGCGCGCGGTTAACACCACTTCACCACGAGTGGTGAACATTTGGTACACCAAGTTACTTTGGGTATATTTTATTTATGCCAGGATCGTCAGATTATTAAGAGTCGCTATCATTTTTTCTCGATTTTACTGAGCACCAGACGTACATACGAGCGAATCTGTTTTTGTTTACACGAGCATCGGTGTGGACGGTACTTCCGCTGTCAATTTTATCGCCGAAAGGAAATGAAAAAAAGACACTGAGCTTTTTTCGCTTTAATAACTTAATAACATACTATTTCGAGTTATGCAATCTTTATTAACATGAGACAATGCATGTTTGGTAATTTTTGGCATCTTATGAGGTAAACCTATTTAAAAACGTAATAAATAATTGCCACTTCCATTTCACTCTTCGCGAGGCGACGGGCGATAAATTTAGGTCGACGTCACCAAACGTCAACGGGGATGTAGTTCTACTGTAGGTGTAAATGTTTACTATTGAAATCCCATTGCTGGTATGTTCACCACGGTTGGTGTGTAAAGCTAAAATTTATGTCATAGGCTTTTCATATATAGTAGAATAGGTAATCATGGTATAGAATAGTGTTGTCGAGACTTAACTCATCATGAAAATCTACTTTCGATAACGTTATATCTCTTGACATAATCTGATGAGCGAGGTTACTTCTAATAAACGAAAACAACAGATAGCTGTCGGAGCAAATGAAGAAATTGTAAGTTCTTCAACACTTCTTTTCGGAAGCGCGGTGGCTCAATGGTAGACTGTTGGACTTCTATGCTAGAGGTCCGAGTTCGATCCCCGTCCGGGACGACCCGCGTTGTATCCTTGGGTAAGGCACTTTATCCCGGTTGCCTACATTGGGGCACGATGACGTCGTGTACTAAGACGTACTGCACGTCAATGGTGCACATGTCTTTAACCGCTGTAACCCTGCTTGAGCGGAGCTTGAAAAGAGTTAGAATGTTGAGGAGCTGACAGTTGCTCGTCGATGCTCGGTGGTTCTCTCCGGGTACTTCAGCTTCCTCCACCCGTAAAACTGTCACGGTCACGATTAGCCATTGTGCATAAGTATGTGACATTAAACACCAACAAATAAATAATAAATAATTAAATAACACTTCTTTTCAACATGCCGCAGCCTGTGTCGTCTGCTTGTCGTGTTAAGTAAATGATCAAACCGGCCAATGGAACGTCTGCATTCACGATCACGTCTGTTATGGAAGAAGATTATAAATGTACACCAATGTGAGAACATGACATCTGTTCAGCGTCTGTTGCTCAAGTGCCTACTTTCACGTCACTATTGGCGTCTAGTAACAACTTTCCGAACTATTGAATGTGTGGTTGTCGTGATTGGAGATGTCATTTACCCAATTCGATTCTAAATATTCTATCCAAATCTACCCACACCAGTTACCATCTGAAAACTAGCACCTCTGATCGAAGACAAGGCCATGAAGCATGCTTGAGAACGCTGTATGATTTTGTGTGACCGTGTCACGTTAAGCTAATTGTACTGTCCAAATCCAGAGTCATGGCCTGAGTCAACAAAAACTCGTGTACAACACGAAATGTTAAATAATTTAGTTCGAAATTCTTTTTGTTGGCACGTTGTATCATTTTTCATGCTATTTATTTCTCTGGTATTTTACGTATGTATCCCCCGGTGTGCGCTTATTAAAATGAATTAATATTTCATAAGAGTATTGATCGTTTTTTGCGCACTGGGAATAATTCATTATCCATTGTATTGTCCATGTACGACTTTGCAATATGGTCTGGAACGTCACTATGTAGAAAATATTACCGGATCCTGAACGGGGTTAACCTTTTACCCAACGTAACGGCCAAAACCGGACAGCGCGATTCACAAAAATCACCATTCAATTTTCATTATTTTTTTTATTTTTTTGTCTCAAAACCATAGCTTATGATCCCTCATTGGAACGAGCTCATTGAGCTCGTTCCAATGAGGGGTCATAAGCTATGGTTTTAACGCAAAAAGTAAAAAAATTAGTTATTCAAGAATTTTATTTGCAAGGGTCACCTGCTTTTCGTGTTAAGTAAAGGGTTAACAAATACCACTCGTCATAACACAGGCGTTCTTTTGAAGTATGATCTTGGAAATCAGAGTTACTTTAGTGTATATGTACGTTCTATCGGGCCTTAAAATGTCCCAAGACGGGGCATTTTAGCATCAATATGGTTTGTGGCCGACACTTCTTACCATTCCTCTACTCAGACTTTCGGCCTTCATGATATAAGCAAGAAATATCAGTATGTAACCCCCAAGAAGTTCTGGGCTGTGTTTACGTTTTTTGTTCATGTCCGCATCTTGTCATGTATTCTAAACAAAGTGCGCGTGTTCGTGTTGTACAATGACCGGCTGCTTGGTCCAAGAACCAACTGGTGGGAGTCTGAGCATGCAAGTCGGAGAAACTCGGCTTTTATGGCGTCTCCAGGCGACGGCTTGCTCGAAACGGTGACGAATACAATTTTTTTGAAGAGGTTGCAGGCCTGAATTCCAGAGAGATACTGAAAATATAGTCTTCATTTAGTAAAGAAACACATACAATGGTATTCGACAATGTCACCAAAGATTCAGTTAAATGAAGTGTCGATTGACAAACATTTCTTGGATTGATTTACAGATAATAAATGTTTATTCTATGTTTAGATTCACTCGACTGAAAAAGTTCAGTTGGTCAGAAAAGCGAACTGTGGGTTCACTTTTGTGACCAACTGAAATATTCCAGAGGAGTGAATCTAAACATAGGCGATGGCTACTTAAGTGCCAGACTGGCACTAGGCCATAACAACGTCACATTGATGGCTGTCGTGAAAGCTTTACCACAATCATGGCTGCAATCTGATGCATCATGAATTAAATTCAATTCACAGGCAATTTTATTGCTGTTGGGCGGAGTAGATCCATTCCTTCACGAGAGAGAGAGAGAATGTGTGTGTCGGAGAGTTTGTGTATTGAGTCTGCAAGTATAACCTCCTCGGAGATGGTAATGTCGAATCGGAGGAAAATTATTCGATTCATTCAAACAAATGTCGAATGGTATAAACCATTTACCTAAAGTAACAGGATAAAAGGGCTCTATTCACAAAAAAGACATTTAAATTCTGGATTCTTTTTAACTTTTTACTCAAAATTATAGCTTTTGACTACTCATAAGAACGAGCTTGTTGCGGAGGAGCCATAAGCTATTTTTAGGCAAACAATTAAAGTTTTCAGTTTCTCAAGATTTCTTGTGTAAGTGTCGACTCCTATGATGTTAGAAAGGGTTAAGTAACGAAGCATTCCCGCTATCACAAACAGAAGATACACTTCCGATCAATCCAGTATACCTCATATCTAATTACTTCCGGGTACTTTGATGAAACTGAGACATCTGGGGGGGGGGGGGATCACTATCCACTCTCTCTCTGGAAAGTGTCCCCCTTCACTGAAAATCGTGGTTAAATCTCTGCACTGTGAACAATAACAAACAACGTGTTCTTATTTCATTGTCATTACTAATGTGTTCACAAAAGGTAATTCTATCTTATTCCAACGATTGCCGAAGGAGATTATGTCTTGAAATCTTTGCAAGCATAATAAATTGACGTGTTTGATTCCGTCCTGTTGTGTACGAATAAAACTGAATGTTTCTTCCATGTAAAATCAAAATATCTGTTCTGAGACTAGGAACTGTGTGAGCTTAGTAATAATAACACTTTGGCCAGCCGCTGATTTGTCGCGGTTCTCGGACGAGAAGGCCACCCTGCCTCCACTGCCTCCCTATTCCCACGCTTCCCCTCTCCTCCCAACACTCGGAAACGAAATGCTTGATGACATCCCTTGCCCCATTCTTCCCAATCTCTCCGAATAGCATATTAACCGTTTCCTTTGAGTCTCCCCCTAACCACATGTCCTTCATTCTCCCATTCCACTTCCCCATTATTCTCCCAGTGAATCTCATTCTTTTAGACTGATACTTTGGGCATTCTAGAAGAAAGTGTTCCAGGGTCTCCACCATGCCCAAGTTACACATCTGGCACTCCCTTTCACCGTCTTTCCCAATTTTTCCCCTCAGCTCCAGGGACCGCGACCTCAGCTTGAACAACAGTGACCCCCCAAAGGTGCCATCAAGGTACTCTTCAAAACCTGGCTTCTCTTTATCACGCAGGCCACCCAAAGACCTCTTTGATTTGACTCCCTCTCGCCAATTACGGTTACAATCCGCTATGACCCTTTCTCTGACGATTTGTTTACCCTGGTTTGCCCCAACGACCAGGTCCGAGATCTCCAATGAGTAGTTCTCTACTAGCTCCCTCACTTGGACCATCCATCCCGTTTTGATATTTGAGTTGAAAATTCTCAGGAACATTACTTTACACCATCGGCTGTCGGGGAGATTTACCAAATAATTAAGATAACCGAGTTTCAACAGGTCTATCCTGTCCTTGATCCTCATCCACCCAAGCTCACCCCTGATTGCTTCTAGCGCTGCGGCATTACTCGACCCCGTTATCCATCGGCCTGCATCGTTCTGCAGGATTTTCAAGCTCTTTACGGCCGTCTGGTTTAGGGGTACCACTTCCGTACCGCATGTTATACTTGGTAGCCCCACCATTTCCCAAATGGTTTTCCCCACGAAAACCTTATTGAAACTGTTTCTCCCTATAAGTTTCATTTAGTTAAGGATTCGCTTCCCCTTCAGAATCAATTTATTTGTGTGGTTTCGGTAGATGCCTCTTCCTGTAATGTTAATATTTACCCCCAAATACTCGTAATCACCTGTCTCTCCTACACTGAGAAGTTTGCTGCTACCTTCCGGAATGCAGAACTCACCCACTCTCCACCTTCGAGTGGGGTCCACTTTGCGGCCCACAGGTATAACTTTGCTCTTGCTTTCATTAAGTTCGAGTCTCCATTTGCTCCCATATTTCCCAACAATTCCCAGCATTTTCGTTAGCCCATCTTCGCTTTCTGACACTAGAACCATATCGTCTGCAAAAAATAGCCCTGGGATCTTCAAGTCCCCAACTGCTACCCCCCTCCTCGCTACGCAGGAGTTCATCTCCTAAATCTTTGATGTACAATGCAAACAGGATTGGCGAAAGGATACACCCCTGTTTTAGGCCTATCTCCATAGGCACACGTTTTGTTGTAATGTTTCCCAGGCTAAGTTCACTCTGCAGGCCCGTCGGAACCGGGGGGGGGGGGCTGCAGCCCCCCCCCCCCCAATAATTTGCTCATATTTTGTCGTTAGTTTATCCATGATGGGAGCAACCGATGTAATCTTAATAAAACTGGACATTACATTATTGAACTCAGATTAGAACAGTGGCGTAGGAACCGGTTGGGGGGGGGGGGGGAGGGGTAAGGGAGATATTTCCCCCATCCCCACAAATTTGTCAAAAGTAGGCTTTACTGGGCTGGGTTGGTGGTTTCTCCACACGGGATGCCCACTGGTTACCATATTCCGACAATACTGTTAATGATTACTGGATTGAGTGGGTCCCATGTGGGCTTTCTTCCACCAATAAAACTGACAGTTGTGTTTTCGCCTAATTGTGGAAAGCGGTGTTAAACCCCAACCAACCACAGAGTAATTCATTGCATGTTCACTATTTCTGTCATTCTGCTCGGAAATCACGCTGAATTGATCAGAGAGCTGACGTATTTCCTTATTGACGATGTATTTGCTCAGAATCACTCAGAATGCATATTTGTACATCTTAAATTAAAAAAATTTCCCAGAGGAGGCCCCCCCGGACACCCACCAACGAGACGGGGAGGTACCCCCTCTCGTGCTTACCCCCACTCGCCTTTTTGCGGTTCGGATGACGCTACGCGTCATAGGAATATACGATTTATTTGCTCAGAATCAACCAGAATGCATGTTTTTACATCTTAAATTCGAAAATTTTCCCGGGGGAGGCCCCCGGACCCCCCACCAACGAGACGGAGGGTATCCCCTCTCGTGTTCACCCCCACTCGTCGCTCGGATGACGCGTCGCGTCATGGGAATATAGGTCCTACCCCTCCCCCCAATAAAATTAGCTTACTACGCCCCTGGATTAGAATTATGAACGTATCACTGAATGTATAACATGCACCTGCATATGTTGATGAGCAAACGTTTTGAGCAATTCCTTTGGCAGCTCAGAAGACCACGACAACCGCTGGCGTAATGATAAAACTAATGAATCCACCATAAGGCCTGACTGTTTTTTAGCATGACGGAATACGGCCACGGCCTGCAGGTGAGCCCGGTGTGAGAACTGTCCCCAAATGTTATGGGGTTCTATTGGGATTTTTGAAACATTTTGTTAAAAAAACAACTTTTGCCGTTTAAAAAAATCAAGAGGTTTTTGCTTCAAAAGCTACCAGAATGCTTCCTTTGATTGCCCTTTTCAAAAAATTTTCTTGGGGAGTACCCCCCTCCCTCCCCCCCCCCCCCCCCCCCCCTTAAAAAGCTCGTGCCTTCAGCACTCGCGCCAAATGTCTTCGGCATCTGGATACCCCATACCCATTTAGTATCAGCCAGTTCACCCAAATTAGCAATATCAGCCCCCCCAATATAAATTTCGTTCCGACGGGCCTGCTCTGTACATCCTTATATAATGCTTTCACAATTCCAACAAACTCGCCTCCTAAGCCCATGGCCTCCAGCTTGCGCCACATACCTTCCCTCCATACTCTATCGTATGCCTTTTTGATATCCAAAAAGGCCATAAACATCTTTTTCTTTTTTGCTTTCGCGGATTCTATCATTTGGGATAGTGTGAAAAGATGATCAGTAACTCTCCTTCCCTTCCTGAAGCCATTCTGGATTTCTCCCAAAAAGCCCTTCTCTTCAATCACCTCCTCTAGTCTCCCATACAGGACTTTACAGAAAACCTTTCTAATGTTGCTACTGACAGAGATCCCTCGATAGTTATCCAAAACGTCTTTTTCCCCCTTTTTGTGAATAAATGTCACTTTGCTTTCTCTCCACTCCTTTGGGACCTCTTGATTTTCTATGGCTAGGTTGAATAGGGCAGTTAGGCTTTCCACGAGTTCCTCTCCCCCTTTTTTGATAAACTCCTTAGGAATTTCATCCACTCCTCCCGCTTTTCCATCCCTTAGTTTTGATATCACCTTTCGCACCTTCTCCGTTTTAATTTCGCTGCACACGAACTTCGATAGGTTTTCCTCGACTTGATTCGGACACTCTGGTGGGCTCCCCATGCCCCATCGCTTATCGTTTACCTTTTCCCAGTGCTTGACTAGTTCTGATGCGACTTGATCTTGCTCGTCTGTAACTCTGCCATCTACTTTAATACTCTGTGGGTTGCTTCCTTTGTTACGTTTATTCACCCATTTCCAAAATACGTTCGAACTCGACCCCCCTGTCGTTCTTATCGTCCTAATAAGACTGCTATTATCGTCTTTAATCTTATTTACTTTATTTCGTGCTTGGTGGTATTCTTCCTTAGCAACTGTGGCCTCATTGCTTTCCGCCCCCTTAAGTTTTCTACTTCTCCTGTATGCAGCACATTTCGCTTTTCTTCCCTTTATGGCCCTTTTCAGTTCTTCATTCACTCTGTACCCAAGTTCCCGTGTTGGCACCCTGACCTTTCCTACACGTTCCTTTCCTGCCTCCACCAGGCTCGCAACTATGACGTCGGCCATCTTCTGGACACTGCCCCTCTTGGGTACAGTTGCAAGCTTTGGTTTCAGTTTTTCATTGAACTTCGCCCAGTCAGCATCTTTTTTGAGTTCCCAAATCTCCTTAGAGCTTCCTTTGCTTTTTACTAGAGTTTTGGCCCTGATCGTCACTGTAATCAAGTTGTGGTCACTATCCACCTCCATTTTACCCTCATCATCCACTTCTACCCCTATCACCTCCCTCCATAAATTAATATCTGTGAGGATGTAGTCGATTATTGATTTTCTGTCGTGTGAGCTTAGTATGTGTAAAACCTCCCACTTTTCAAGTTATTGTAAATGATTTTATACGAGGTTCTGCTGATGATAATGGTAGATACCATTGCTTCATGGCCGACAATTTTCGTTATTGGAGGAGATTTAAAGGAAAGTTAGCTTCCCTTAATTTTCTAAAGTTGTCAGTAAATTTAACACTGAGTTTTTGTGAATTTCATATAAAAACTGAAATTTCGAAATGTTAGCGACTTTGTATCGTCGATGTAGGCCTACGCCCCATTTCACACACTTCAGGCATTTTCCTGGAGAGAATTATAAAAACACAGAAGGTGGTTTTTTTTTTTACAATTGTTTTCTCCATCAGTTAGAACGTTTGACTATCATTATCTGTTTAAACCCATTTAAAAATAAGAAAATGGCAATTTCACCATCTCTTGATGTTCTGTAACCATTTTTCTAATCATTATATCAACAGTGTGCGCAACCTTAACATATAATGCAGACGCGATCTTTTCCGTTAAAAAAAGTATTGGTGGTAATATTTGCTATTTTTTTCCAGAGAAGAATAAAAACCAATTACTGTAAAAACACATTCGCTAAACCAAGAGCTAAAATGGACAGTTACTTAGTTGCTTGTAATTAGCTTTCCATAAAAAGTAAAGTTTCCTTTGTAACTTTTAATAAACGAAAACAACAGACAGCTCCGAGAGCTGTCTGTTGTTTTCGTTTTTTAAAAGTAACAAAATGAAACTTCGCTTTATTTTCTACTGATGCCAAAAGGGTTTCCTCAATAATCACATGCTTCTCACTTGGACCTTCCTTGTTCGCCCAATAATTTCAGGGGAGATAACTTTATCGAAAGTCAATTTTCATGACGAGATAATTCAGGGATGCTGGCTGTCATACAAGTGCGCATGGTTTCCCCAACTTTTCTTGTAGAGCAGTATAAACACATAGAAGCTGTTTTTACAATTTTCTCCCCAATCAGTTTAAACGTTTGACGATTATTCTGTGTTTAAACCCATTTAAAAATAAAAAAACGGCGCCGCTTTCATCACATTTTGATGTTCAGTAATTTTTTCTGTTCATTTCGTGACATGTAATACAAACACTTTTCTTTCCATTAACATAATAGACTGGGAAGTAAGAGTTACTAATTTTGTTCCTGGGAAGAATAGAAACTTGCAAATTACTGTAAAAACTCATTCGCAAAACAAAGAGCCAACGTGGATGGACGGTTGTCTGCGTTGTGTCCGTGGACAGAGCACTTAATCCTCATTGCCCAAGTGGGGCACGGTGGTGCTGTACACGAAGGCGTACTGCACGTCGATGGCGCACTCATCTTCAATCAATGCTAACCTTGCGTGTGTGGAATTTGTACGTTGGAGAGTCTGATCGTTGCTCGCCGCTGCTCGGCGGTTCTGTATGGGTACTCCACCTTCCTCCAGCCGTAAAACTGTCTGACCCGAGGTGACGCTGGCGGTCGAAAATGTCGTTAAACCCCAATACATAAATAAATAAATAAATAAATAAATAAATAAAATAAATAAATAAATAAATATCATCCATTGAGTACAGCAAGGCGCCATCTGCAATGCTCGAGCATTACAGATGGCGTCTTGTTTCACTCAAGGGGCAATATACAGTTCCAGAAATTTATAACTCGTGTTTATAACTTTTTACTTCAGACTAGATCCATAAGAAGCTTTGAAATTCGACGTAACTGCGTTGTGTCCTTGGACAAGGATGTTACTCCCGATTGCCCATGTGGGGCCAAGGTAATCCTGAGTACTAAGGCGTAATGCACCTCGATGGTGCACCTGTCTTCAAAAAATGCTAACCCTGTTTGTGTGGAGTTAGTACGTTGGGGAGTATGACAGCTGCTCGCCGTTGCTCAGTGGTTATCCCGTTACTACGGCTTCCCCCACCCTTAAAACTGTCCGATATGAGGTGACCCTGGCTGTCGAAAGTATCGTTAAACCTCAATAAATAAATATTGTTGCTTGAGGTATATGATTTCAGTTACAAGAATTCGGCTATCCGTATCAGCTGCTTGAGTGAAAATAGCCCGCATTTTTGGAGTCAGAACTCTTCTAAAAGTACGCTTTCAGCAATTTGTAGAACAATAATTGAAAGAGTTTATATTTTTACCCTGATATGTGCACAAATATTATATTCAAAAAGATTTTTATTGACACAGTTTATAGACACTCTCCAATAAATTGTGCAAATACAAATCTTTATAAAGTTATAAACATATTGTGATTAAACAATTATCTAGCATTCTGTCAGATAATAGAAATTAAAACCTAACTGCAATATGATATTTATGAAACTTGTCAAAGGCTCGGCAAAACGGAAAACTCTACACTCGTTTCATAAATATCAGCAGGCTGCAAGCCGAGAGGTCATCGGTTCGAATCCCACCTGCGGCAACCGCGTTGTGTCCTTGGGCAAGACACTTCACCTCCATTGCCCGCGTGGTGGCACGGTGTCGTTGTGTACTAAGGCGTACTGCACGTCGATGGTGCACCTGTCTTCAACCAATGTTAACCATGTTTGTGTGGAGTTACTATGTTGGGGAGCTGACAGTTGCTCGCCCTTGCTCGGTGATTCTCTCCGGGTACTCCGGTTTCCTCCACCCGTAAAACTGTCGAGGTCATGATTAGCCATTGTGCATAAATATGTGACCTTAAACACCAATATCATAAGGAAGTAACACTCATTTCATATCCTTTATGTAGCGTTTAGCAGATTGTCACTATATTCATACGCGCTAAACGATTACATACAAGTTTGAATATAGTTGAGGTTCTCTACCGTGGCAATTCGGAACAATCTCACACACATTTACATTCAATTGGACAAACAGCAATATTTTTTTTTAAATGTGTGGTGCTGCAAGGTCTCAGACCTCTCCTGTAAGGAATCGGCACTGTTATAGACTGTTTGTCTACCTACTTTTCGTGGAGTTTGTTAGCAGACTACCGTTGATTTTAATTGTATGTAATGTCGTTTCACTCATGAAGATATAGATATCCTTTAGTGGCCCAGGTATCGATATTACAATCAATAAGTATTTAATTACCCTTGGAAAATATAAAGACAATAACACAATTTGTCGAACTGCACGGCGTAATTATAAAGCGACAGGTGTGATAAGGCTTCATGGATAATTATTAACTCTTCGAATCCGAGTGGTCGCTTTCCGACCCAGGAACATGATACGTCATAATTTCATAAATTAGGATGATTGCTGAGTGAATGTGTGGGGCAGACCAATCAATATTTCCAACGCGCAGCCCATTGCTACGCGTTGGAAATATTAATTGATCTACCCCAAAATAATGAATATGGACTCTTCTAATTGCTGCCATTGAACTGACATGGGAGATGCCATCAGAGGTCAAAGGGTTAAATAAATAAATAATACTGGGATATAAGTCGTTTAACCCTTTACCCAACGTAACGGTAAAACCGGCCAGCGCTATTCTCAAAAATCGCTAATTAATTTTCATTATTTTTTCATTTTTTGTCTCAAAAACATAGGTTATGACCCCTCATTGGAACGAGCTCGTTGAGCTCGTTCCAATGAGGGGTCATAACCTATGTTTTTGAGACAAAAAATGAAAAAAATTAGTTGTTCAAGATTTTTTTTTACAAGTGTTGTCTGCTTTTCATGTTAGGTAAAGGGTTAAGACTCAGTCGAATCAAGAAACATTTCTTGCGTTGATTCAAATAAAATAAATGTCATGGTAATTTTTTTTTTTTTTTTTGGTGGGGGGGTCAAATCATCTGGAATATTTTAGTTGGCGGAAAAGCGAAACTACGGTCAGCTTTTTTCCAACGAACTTTAATATTGATTTTAAGCTTATTTGATTTATAAGTATTAGCGAACAAGTTATGCAACTTATATATTAACGCCTCTCCTTGGCCTGATGGCCCAGATATGTAGGATGCCCTTCGTAGCGGCAACTTCGTGGCCTCGCTCTTCTCGAATACAACGACGGGATCTTTATCCTGCATGGAGTGCGTGTCTTTCCGCACAGAGGACATCCACTTTATGTCCCCACCTGATAGGACGGTACGCTGTGACAGCATCAACACCACAACTGATGCTGACAGAGAGTGTTCGGACACCTCGAGAACTTTTCCCAGCCGGGGATTGATCCCGGGACCTCTGAGATGAGAGACCACCACACTTATCCACTCGGCCAGCACTCTGTAAATTAAATATTCCAGACCAGTGAACCTAAACATGCGGCGATGGACTATTGGAGCTCTAGACTGGTTCCAGGCTAAAACACCGTCAAAATCTTTACATAATTTGACTAGTGGTTTGGGAACTTGGTTGTGCTGAAGAGTGATACCAGTCTTCAAATTTGGGTAACGCTACGCAATTTTTGGTGACGTCACATTACAGCGTTTTGGGTTTTTTTCTCGACCCCTCGTCTAACAAAATGACAATCTCTCTGCTAATTCTTATTTCTCAATTTATTTCAGGTAGTTTCTTTTGTAAGCTGATAAATTTTTCACCTGTCCTTTGCATCATGTGTTCTGTTTGGAGTTTGGTGGCGATATCGGTCGAAAGATACAGAGCAGTTGTGCAGCATAAACACAAGACTCAAATGACGTTGAAAGTGTGTTACATCGTTATGGCGTGTATATGGATTGTGGCATGGCTTGTCAGTACTCCGACGATAGTAGAGTTTACGGAAATAGAGGAACTCGGCCCGGACAACAAGACGTTTATTTCATGCGGAAGTCACAATCTTTCTTATGCCTTTTCTTTATTCAACGGGATATTTTTATTGTTTATATCATATTTGATACCTCTAGGTATTATATCAACAAATTACACTAGAATTGGGTTGTTCTTAGCCAAACAAGGACAGGATCCTAATAATGTACTTAGAGAAACAGTTGTGTCGAAACATAGGATGAGAATTGTTAAGATGATGATAATAGTGACTGCTTTATTTGCTGCATCATGGCTTCCATACTTCGTTGTATTACTTATATCAGTGAGTTTACAATTCATAATATTATTCTTTATTTTATTACACATCCATTAAACTTTAAACCCTTGTATTGGGGGCGCGGTGGCTCAATAGGTAGAGGTGCAGGCTGCAAGCCGAGAGGTCCTCGGTTCGAATCCCACCTGCGGCAACCGCGTTGTGTCCTTGGGCAAGACACTTCATCTCCTTTGCCCGCGTGGGGGCACGATGACGCCGTGTACTAAGGCGTACTGCACGTCGATGGTACGCATGTCTTCAACCAATCTAACCTTGCCTGTGCTGCAGTGCGGAGTTACGATGTTGGGGAGCTGGCAGCTGCTCGTCATTGCTCGGTGGTTCTCTCCGGGTACTCCGGCTTCCTCCACCCGTAAAACTGTCACGGTCATGATTAGCCATTGTGCATAAATATGTGACCTTAAACATCAATAAATAAATAAATAAATAAACCCTTGTATTCAACGGAATCGCCGCTATGATATAAATGATTCTGTATTCAACGGGTGATATACAAGCCGGAACTTTTTACTGCACCGTTTAGTTACGCTTCGAAAAGTTTCCAAATTTCGTTATACAATCATCGACCGTCTGTCGCATAGTGTGAAAATGAAACCGTCCAAAGCAAAATAAAGTCGGTTCACAACAAATTAGCCAAAAATGAGATAATAGTTTTTAAAAACCCAATCATTTCCAACCAGAACATTAACCCAGTCCCGTTGCCGTCTCGTTTTGTGGATCCCATTATATCTAAATTGGTCAACTTTATTTCGGTAAATCTTCATACACCTTGACATGCTTCAAACTTCTTTTAAAAACGTTTCTCCCAGTTGTTTTGCAAATCTGTACATACCTGTACTTATATTTTTACTAACAGTAATAGCCACCAAATGGTTAGGCGTGAATGGGCACCAGCCCATTCACGCCTAACCATTTGGTGGCTATTACTGTTAGTAAACAGCGATAGGAATTTCAACAAACACTGGTTCCGAAAAGGTTGTTTTGATTTTTTTATCGATCCATGTGATCAGTACAGCTTCAGTCAAAACAAACTCTTCACCTTTGGGTTTAATTATCGGAATTAAAATTTGTTTATTTAAATGCATTTTAATGCATGGGTTGTGTAATAAACACAGAACGCGATACGGCTCTCGCGAAATATGACTACGCCATTCCAACTGTTATGTAAAACACCCACCGATTCAAACACACATCGCGTTTTCTCTATATACAGTACAGTCGCAGTGGGCTGCTCATAATCCACGTGTGGGCAGTGTGTGTGCACGCATGCGTTTACCAGGTAATAAAATTCACCATCAGCAAAATGTTAATTAATGAAGCACCGGGTTATACCCGGTGCTTCATTAATTAAATTTTTGAGGATTATTCCTATAATTAATGTTTGGTATCTCATATTATTGCGTCCGTGGAAATATCCACCCTCCCGTGGGCCAGTCCTCGTCGGTTGTACTGTATACCTATCATTGATACGCCATGTTTTTCACCCATAGAATCCTGATCGCCGGATCCATTGAATGGTTTTACGATTCTGTACCAGATGGTTGGTCTCAGAACGAGGACGGCACCGGGGAACGTCAATCGAGTCCGCCCAAGGTAACCTACCGTTTCTTGGTACGCTTCATTTGTGTAAATAAACACAATCGAATAACGTGAATTTCTAAAAGTGTTCTTAACTAATTTTATATGTACTAACTCCTATTAATTAGAATATAATTTGTTTGTTTTTCTTACTTTATTGCTATTTCAATGCGTGATGTTGTTCTAAATAACGACTGATGACTCTGATGTAGAAGAATGAAATGCTGAATGCTGTCAACTTTGGAAACTTTGAAAATCTATTTTGAGAAGTCCCCATAATTTTACACGTATAGTTTGTTTGAAAATAAATGTAGTTCTAGCTACAACTGCACGTTATTACCGTAATATTGATTTCTCGTGCGAAAAGCAAATCTGTTTATTATATGCAGTTATGGAAATTCGCCTTTCACACGAGAAATCAATATAAAATTAGTTAAGAACGATATTAGAAATTCACGTTATTCACTTTACTGTCATAATAATCTCTGTTTATTATATACTTATTGTTGATAGAGTCACGATTCCGATAATCAACTCTCCCCCGCGGTATCAGATGGAGTCTGATGCTATTGATACTGGAAAGATGCACGCAGTGTGATAAATAGAGGATATGGAATGAGTGTTTTGGTCACACGATATTTATGAAACACGTCTACAAATTTCCCGTTTTGGCTCTCCAGGCAAGGCAAAACGGGAAATTCGTAGACGCGTTTCATATATATCGTATCGCCAAAACACGAATTTCATATTCTGTTTATCATATGACACCACGGTTACCAAAACGCATCTTTTAGATAGAAAAGAAGGGTTAAAGAATGGAATTTCACCTTGAACGTCGTATATTTGACGCTTCACAGTTGCACGCAAGCATACGTCATAACCGCATTAATTTGATACATATCTAATCGTTGATAACCAATCAGAAATTGACCAATCACGCAAGCATACGTCATAACCGCATTAATTTGATACAGATCTAATCGTTGATAACCAATCAGAAATTGACCAATCAAATCAACTGAAGGTGTTATGAAGCACTAATTAATATTTATTGAAAATATGAAACGGTAATAACCCGAGAAAACGGAGAAGTCATTTGATAATACAAAATCGAAAACGAGGCTGGGTGAGAATTCTGTCCTCTTCTTCCATCGCGTTATAAAATTTTCTCTAAATGTGCAAACAATCTTTTAGGGTTGTTTTTACATTTCTGCACCATAAAATACGTCATTTCATGTTTCAACAAATGTTGCCGAACCTACAATTTGTACACTGGATTTGTACCAGATACGTCGAGGTGCTGAGGAAGATCGAGTTCATCCAGTCTGTGAATGCAGATGACGAACACACCATAGCAACAACTACAGCAATTGTTGGTCGCCTCCTTTCGTCCAAAATGGGCTTGATAGATTCCGAAATTACTTCTCTCAGTAGGCTTACTATTTGATTATCAACTGAGGGTAGATATATAACAAAAACATCATCCGTACAGTGACGTTTTCTGGTGTGATGTAGTGAATTATTTATCATTTATTTATTTCTTTGAGTTTAACGACACTTTCGACAGCAAGGGTCACCTAGTGTCGGACAGTTGTACAGGTGGAGGAAGCCAGGGTACCCGAAGAGAACCACCGAGCAACGACGAGCAGCTGCCAGCTCCCCAACATCGTAACTCCGCACTGCAGCACAGACAGGGTTAGATTGGTTGAAGACATGCGTACCATCGACGTGCAGTACGCCTTAGTACACGACGTTATCGTGCCCCCATGTGGACAATCGAGGTTAAGTGCCTTGTCCAAGGACTCGACGCTGGAGTCCGAATTGATCGATCAGACGGTCACCCATCAAATGATTAACCGGACTCGACGTTGCTTAACTTCGGTGATCTGACGAGAACCGGTTACCGCAACGCCACCGCGCCCCCGTTTTACCTGAAGGATTTGATAATTTCGGAACTATCTCGACTCAAAGGTTGAGTATTGCATCCATATATAAATAGAATAGCACGCTGTTTCCATCTTAAAGGAATTTCCGTCAAATTAAATAGCAACAATTAACGTGCGATCTCGCTTCGGCGAGATCGCACGTTGGTTGTCGATATTTCTTTAGGCGCAAATCCCGTTAAGACCTGAACCAGCGTGAAAGGCGTAGTAAAAATAGGGAAGGTTACCAGACAATCACAACAGCCTTTTCCTATTCCTTTTCCGATTATCAGACTCCCTAATGTACTAACGCCATACAAGCAACAATAGTTAGCGTAGTTTGAAGACAGGTGCACCATCGACATGCAGTATGCACCCACGTGGGTAATCGGGACTAAATGCCTTGCACACGGATACAACACAGCTACCCCTGGCGGGTATCAAACCGTGGATCTCTGTGTGAAGTTCAATGCCGTAACACTGAGCCACCGCGCACCCTGTGATATAGTGCATCATAGAGAAGGGAGGTGGGAATCAGCGTCTGAGACATTAAACTTCATCTGATTTTCACGAAATTATACTTTTTGTAGCGTTAAAAATGGAACGACACGCATGTTTTCGTTTTTGAATTTCTGCAATGTTTTGTTCCTAAGAAATTCTCAGTCCTTAAAGCTGAACTGTTTTGTGACGTCAAAAGGGATCAAGGTCTAAAAGATTAAAATTCGTCGTACTTCTATGACATTTTTGTATTTTGTAGAGCTTAAAATATCAGAAGACTCTTGTTTTCTAGTTTTTCGATTTATCGCCATCTTGGACGTTGTTTTTTTAATTAAATTTCACTCCACGAAATTTAAATCATGCAACAGTTTTGTATTTCTCACCACAAATACAAAATTGACAAAAAATTAAAAATACGCCCTAACATATCGGAGATATGGCGTCGGGAATATACGTGGGGCGAACTGGGCCAAGACAAATGACCGGGAAATGCACCAAGGGGGCCCCAAACCCGGAGAAACGCTGCTTACCTGCATCTGAGAGATCAATTACAGACCACATAGAGGACATTTTATCCTCTTCGTCGCTCATTTACACCGTCTCTCATTTGCACCATCGAGCTGACCATAGTTCTCCCCAATGGGAGAAAATTTTGATTTTTCAAATGCAGACTAGACTGCTGGTATATCGAAATGTGTCTCTATGTGGACTGCCAACGGCAGTCCACATTGAGAGTATTTCGGTATACCGCCAGTCTCTGCAATCAGATCCATTTCGCCTGTTGGTCATTTTCACAAACTCTCATGCACCACACGTATTGGGCTGCATCAATTTCGAAGCCCCAGGGGGACCCCAATAGGGGGCCCACCGGGAAATTTCCCTGTGGACCATATGGCCAGTCCTCCTCTGGAATACACCCACCCATTTTGTTACTACCCTAGCTCACAAACTACAACATATTTCTGATAGAATAGCTCACACCCAGCTGAATGAATACTTAAAGTGATGCCCATTGCTTTTGTATTCACATTGTCACAAAATAGTCAGCACTGCGATGACAATTCCGATCCCATAATTCACCCCATACAGTTTAAATTAAATAATATACTACTCAAAGTTTGCTAAGCACCGAATAATTGACACATCATTGTGAAATTTGCTTGTAACATATTTGCGATATTTTTGGTGGATATGATTGAGGAATGTATTGAGATGGTCCCCAGTCTTTATATTAGCTCGCTTGACAGGCAGACTTTTCATGACAGTCATCGATTGCACGTACGCCTTGATTTTTCATGATGTTTTCATGTACTGTCTACATGTACATGACATGTGAAGGGTATTCAGTCTTCATTTCAACACAAACACTTGTGATTTAATGATTGAATATGGCAAATGCAAATGTAAGAAGACATTTGTATGAAGCAGAAATGTGGCGAGCTGTAGGCATGGTGGAGCAAGGGGCTACCCATCATCAAGTTGATGAAGCCCTTGGTATGCACCATACGCTGATCACCAGAGCCTTCGCAAGATTTCAGCAGTATGGCACACCAGTAAGACGGCATGCTGGTGGCTGAGACAGGGCAACATCTGCAGCTGAAGACCGGTTTTTTATCATTCAGGCCCGTAGGAACCGCTTTGCCACAGCAACCCAGCTTCGCAGTGACCTTCAGAATGCATCCGGGGTAAATGTTTCGACACAGACTATCCGGGCAAGGTTGCACGGAGGTGGTCTCCGATCGAGAAGACCATGTATTCGCATTCCGCTATCCCAGAACCACCGCCAGTCACGATATGAATGGGCCATGGACAACATTGGATGGACCAGAGAAGATTGGCGACCTGTCCTTTTTACAGATGAGTCAAGGTACTGCATAGACCACACATATAGGCGTTCTAGAAGACTAGGAGAGCGATTCCACGCAGCCAACATTGCTGAACATGACCGCTACGGTGGAGGGTCAATCGTGGTCTGGGGCGGCATCAGCAGGGATGGACGTATAGAGCTCTGTGTCCTTGAACGTGGTACATTGACTGCACAGCGGTATATTGATGAGATCCTGGATGTCCACGTCAGATTGTATGCAGGTGCAGTGGGTGATAGATTCATTCCGATGGACGATAATGCCCGTCCTCATGTTACCTATGCTGTCGGGGAGTACCGACAGAGGGAGGGGATTGAGCGTATGGACTGGCCAGCAAAATCTTCTGACCTCAATCCAATCGAACATGTCTAGAATGAGTTGCAGCTTGCAATTTCAGCCCGTCCAGTCCAGCCAAGAAGTGTCCAAGAGCTTGGTGCCATGCTGGTCCAAGAATGGAACAGCACCCCACAAAGGACCACCAGGAATCTGGTTGGGGGCATGGGAAGGCGTTGTCAAGCAGTAATTAACAGTAATGGATCTCATACTCGATATTGAACCCATACCAGTTCGCTCCGTCAACTTTTTGGCAAATTGAAACATTTTCTCTTTTACCAATAATATCCATTTTCCATGGTTATCGTATCCAAAAGCTCAAAAATAATGTCAAACACAAATAAAATCTTAATTTCAGTACTTAAATCATTAAAGATATAATTAACTAAAAAATATTTCCACTTTTCATTACAATATTTCAACTAAAACGTAAAACATGTAGTTGGATATACTTGGTGCTTAGCAAACTTTGAGTAGTATATTTTAGTATTCAAGATTCGGACACCTTCCATCGCTTTGGGATCAGCAGGCGTTGACCGTGCATCGTTGAGTGACTTCTAGAAAAACGCTTGGCGATTTCAAAATAATCTAGTTTTTATTTGTTTTCTGTCCACTCTTCCCTTTTCTGGTGTTTCTTACGTAAATGTGTGTGGTGGGGGCCAAGAAATTTAAAAAGGCGCCAGGTCGAGATTTGGAGCCGGAAGTATGTCACTGCCCTCCTCTCCACATACTGAATTGAAGTTATATCTGGTGACTTTAAATGATTTATTCCCGTCTGTCTTTCCTTTCAAAATTCGTGTCGGATTTTATGTCGAAATGACTCTTCGCTGTTTTAATTTGAAGATGTTATAGAAAAATGCTTGACCAATAGTTAGTGTTCACGCTATTAGGTGTCAATGGTGCCAATTGTTTTATAAAATCACTGTCTGATGGCACTGGTGAGACAGAATTCACTCCTGCTAAGTAATCAATAGGCTACAGGTATAACTGCAATAACATTTCATCCATATAATCTGCTATTTTTCTTTCATGGGAAGACGAAAAACTTGCAAATGTATATAAGAACACATTCGGGGAACTAAGAGCCAAAAATGGACACTTAGTGTTGAGAGGTGGGATACGGATAGATATGTTTAATAACAAATTGTCTGTGAACTAATTGATTCCAATTAGATTTCCATGATAAACACGTTTCCTTTTGTTACTTTCGACAGCCCACGTTTTACGGGTGGTGAAAGCCAGAGTACCATGAGAGAATCACCGAGCAACGGCGTCCAACTGTCATGCTAACTGTGCACAAGCAGGGTTAGCATTGGTTGAAGACAAGTGCACCATCGACGTGCAGTACGCCTTAGTACACAAGGCCACCGTGCCCCCTCGTGGACAACGGGGGTGAATTGACGTGCCCAAGTTTGTCAGACTCCCCAACGTACTAACTCCACTCAAGCAGAGTTAACATTGGTTGAAGACAAGTGTACCAAGGATGTGCAGTAAGCCTTAGTATACAGCGCTACCGTGTGCCCAAGTTCCCTCAAGTGGGCAATAGGGATGAAGTGCCTTGCCGAAGGGCAAAACGCAGTTACCCCTGGCGGTGATCGAACCCTAGGCCTTTCGGTTTGAAGTCCAGCGCCATACCACTGAGCCACCGTGCCCCCTGTTACTTTTAATAACGAAAACAACAGGAGCTGTCTGTTGCCTTCGTTTATTAAAAGTAGCAAAGGAAACTTGGCTTTATTTTCCACTAATGTCAAAGGACATAGATGCGTTCTCAACAATTACTTGCTTCGTAACTGGGTCTTCCTCGCGCGTCCAATAACTTCAAGGTAGATAACTTTATCAAAAGTCGATTTTCATGACCACATAAGTCAGCCATGAAGTAAGGGATCTTTGTGCTCACTCCCCACCCCGAAAACTTAGCACGTTCTCTACCGTATTGGAAGAGGTAATAATTATATAAAGACAAAATACAAATAAATTAACATTAAACAAAAATAAACTCTGTATAAATAATAAAAATTGTAAACAAGATTCCATATCAAATCAAAAACGTCCTGTCCCAATAGATAACAAACACGGGTTACTTCCAGGGCATGATAGAACTAGATGATCCAGAGAAAGGTTTAACCCATTACGCAACGCAGACGATATCAAAATTTATTATTTTAAATATCATTGTTTTTTTATTTTTCAAAGACATTCAACAAAACCATATCATGTGACCCCTCATTGGAACGAGCTCTACGAGCTCGTTCCAAAGAGGGGGTCACATGATATGGTTTTATTGAAATGTTTTGAAAAATAATATTTTTTCAGCTACTGAATTTGCATATTACGCGGGAGGATGTGGCCGATTCCTTGGGTAAAGGGGAAAACGGTAAACGTTAGAACTTAAATAAACAAACAAAATCTACTGAAAGCCAAGTCGAGAAAACGCAGATAACAGACATGTAACTACTAAATAAAGTTAATATTTCTCACAATACTGGGAAGTAAGAAGAAAATAAGAAATGGCTGATCCCAAAAAAAACAATTTGCAGTCATACAAGAATGGGGGATATAAATTTCCTTACAATTACTAACATTTACATGATAATTTCTATTCTTTCATTGTTAGTTCATATGAGACGATTCCACAAAATGGTACTTAAGTCTAGTGCTGAGATCTTTAGCCGGCAAGGGTAGGTTTTCCGAGATATTGATGATGATTCGGTGAAATATTTTACATTTAAGTCGCCGGCTCCACGATTCTCTTATCTGTCAATCCAGCTTAAAACAATAAGAACGTTCTGCTGAGGTTTGGAGACTCCCAATGACATATGGAATCTAATAACCCAATTCGGAGTCGTATGTAAAATGGTTTCTTTGGCGGCTCATGTTCTTAGCTTATTTGCTTTACGAGGATTGGCGAGCAAGTTATGCAACTTATATTAACGCCTCCCCTTGGTCCAATGGCGTAGGTGTATGGGCCGACCTTCGTAGCGCCAATTTGCTTTACGAGGATTGGCGAGCAAGTTAATCAACTTATATTAACGCCTCTCCTTGGTCCAATGGCACAGGTGTATGGGCCGACCTTCGTAGCGCCAATTTGCTTTACGAGGATTGGCGAGCAAGTTATGCAACTTATATTAACGCCTCTCCTTGGTTCAATGGCACAGGTGTATGGGCCGACCTTCGTAGCGCCAACTTCGTGCTCTCGCTCTTCTCGATTACTACGAAGGGATCTTTAGCCTGCACTGAGTGTATCTCTCCCTGCACAGAGGACAGCTATTTTAATTCCCCATCCGATAGGACGGTACACGGTGACAGTATCAACCCCACAATTGATGCTGACAGAGTGTTCGGACACTTCGAGAACTTTCTCCGACTGGGGATCGATCCCGGGATCTCTGACATAAGAGACCAGCGCACTTATCCACTCGGCCATAACTCTCTTTGGCGGCTCTGCATCGCTGAT
This sequence comes from Pictodentalium vernedei, assembly GCA_031216915.1. Classification (NCBI taxonomy): domain Eukaryota; kingdom Metazoa; phylum Mollusca; class Scaphopoda; order Dentaliida; family Dentaliidae; genus Pictodentalium; species Pictodentalium vernedei. The sequence goes on along the minus strand of CM062297.1, from coordinate 96,848,563 downwards.
CTCTCTACAGTTGGAGCGGTGGAACGTCAGCGAAAAACTACGCCAATCAAACTGCCCATCACCCTCCACCCCAATATGGCGTCAAGTCAATCAACGCGGTAACACCTAATTCCTGAAGTTTGGTAACTGAACGTTGTTACGCTGTGACTATAGTCACAGCGTAACAGCTTTCACTTCATCAAACGTCTTGGTGTTTACTTAGCACGAAAACTAGGTACACGGTGTCAACTTTCGAATCTCGGCAATTTAACTTGTTTTTTGCCAATAATAAATAAAATCTATTGTCAGTATTCAGTTTTTATTGCCGCGAATATATGCACATCATCATATTCATTTGTCACGGGCACTGAATGTAGGTTATTGGCTTTGAAAAATTCAAAACCTTCGATAATTTTTCTATTATTCATCAACGTTTATTTATAGTAACCCCCCTCCCCCAAGATGGCTGCAATGGAGACATTTTACTATATATATCTAACCAATTTCATATCTGCCACGAGGATGTCGTTCATATAATGCCCTAACACTGGATCAACCCAAGTTCATGTTAAATAAAGCAGGTGATAGGGCTTTGCCATCGCGGCCCCTAACTGGGACTCACTACCCCAACACTTGAGGGGAAAACAGACTATTATGTCTTTCAAATCAAACTTGTAAACAGAGTTCTAAAAATCCGCTTTTGATTAATGTTTCGGACGTAAGCGATTTGATGTAAGGTCAAAGAGCACATATGTGGATTTTAGGCTTATAAATTATTATTATTATTATTATTATATGAGCGATGAGCATTCCAGTTGTACAGAGATCAGCATTCTGCATTAAAGAATACCGACGTTCTCCTTTCCTTTTTGCTCCGTGTGGTTTTCATAAACACTGGGTATATAACTGTAAAAACAGATATTTAAGTTCTAAACACAAAATTAAACACATTTCTGTTACACTTAATAAACACATTCTAGGTGTTTACATATTTAACTTCTAAAGGAATGTGTTTAACAAACTTAAACACGTGACATGTTTATAAATTAACTAAACGTGTTTAACCTTTCTAAACACATTGCATGTTTAACTTTTAAAGGTAAGTGTTTAACTTTTAAAGATATGGGTTTAGGTTTTAAACTCGTCATATGTGATATAGACTTTGTCAGCATCTTCCTTTGACGACGCACGTTCCTCACACGTAACATTTATGTACAAAACAATAAATACATGAGTAGTAAGGGAAGGCACTTGGGCGTAAAAAATTAACACTGAAATCGCCATAGACATTGGTTCGCCAGAGCAAAATCACAATCGTGGGACTTTGGGCGTAAAACTTTAACACTGAAAATTTCCATAGACATTTTTTCGCCAGAGTGATGGCACTCTAGCGAAAAAAATGTCTATGGAAATTTTCAGTGTTATATTTTTACGCCCGTTTCCTTCTACACGAAAATTGAAAACTTTATGGGAGTTTTCAGTGATAAATGTTTACGCCCAAAGTCCCACGATCATGATGTTGCTCTGGCGAACCCAATGTTTATGGTGATTTCAATGTTAAATCTTTACGCCCAAGTGCCGTCCCTCACTACTCACATGTGAAGCAAAATGGAGAGGCAACGGTGAACGTTACTGTCAATCGCTTCATATTTCACCTTTTCACCCGATCGTATAACTCAATTTTCCAAACACCTGAATGACTGGTATTGAGTGTACTTTGTTTTGACATCAATGTATTATCAGTATTGATGTTAGGTTTGGTATTGGTAGTTCATAGAAGTAATATGTCGGTTTGCAAAGCAACGAAAATACAGAACTTGATTCAGACTATAGGCAGTTACATTCCAATGTGTTTTCTTTCCCAAAAATTCATTTTCACCTCAGATTTACCCTATTATTAATATTAGAATAGATACATCGCCGTTGAAGGTAGTTTTAACATAAATTATCAAGCGCTTAACACTTACGCTGCCGAGAGTGACTATTGTCAGTTTTAACATAAGTAACCAAGCGCTTAACACTTACGTGGCCGAGTGGATAAGTGCGCTGGTCTCTCATGCCAGAGGTCCCGGGATCGATCCCCGGTCGGGGAAAGTTCTCGAGGTATCCGAACACTCTCTGTCAGCATCAATTGTGGGGTTGATGCTGTCACAGCGTACCGTCCTATCAGGTGGGGACGTAAAATGGCTGTCCTCTGTGCGGAGAGAGACACACTCCGTGCAGGATAAAGATCCCTTCGTAGTATTCGAGAAGAGCAAGGCTACGAAGTAGCCGCTATGAAGGTCATCCCACACACCTACGCCATTGGGCCAAGGAGAGGCGTTAATATAAGTTGCATAACTTGTTCGCCAATCCTTGTAAAACAAATAAGATCAAATAAAACATATTTTATGATGATTATCTATATGTTCGGGTATGCGCAGATCAAACCTACCATCTGATTAATTGTCGGAAAGGGCTCAGAGAGCCCTTTCCAACAATTAATCAGATGATAGAGTTTCAAGTATGTCATAAATTTTATTAAACACATACAGGTGTACATAGAAGTGGGCGTGACAGTAAAAGGGTTAAGTATTTTAGTTGAAAAACCAACAAAAATGATAAAAATATGGACCTACCATACTGAACTATTTGTTTCAAGTAAAGAATTTGGAGTTGTCTCCCCTATTGTTTTACTACTTGTGACGGCTCACGCGATTGGTGCGGAATTCTCTTTTGCTCTGTCGGACTAATTAAAAAGCTTCTTACCTCACTGTGGGACAGCGATGAAGTACTTAATTTCCGGTCGTCCAGAACATACAAATAAAAAGATATATGAAAACGATATGTGGATACGAATAAGTGGCGACTTGTTGTAACCTGAACATCGTATTCTGAATAACTTGTTTGTTCGAGATTACGCCTGAACTAAAAAGAAAAAAAATAATGACTACAATTGGTGTGAAATATTTTAATTGGTAAAATTTAAACCCTTTAACATGAAATACATAACAAGCAAGTAAATATTTAGAAAAAAACACCCGCCAAGAAACATAGAAAAAATCTTAAAATATATTTATGTGAATGGGGTGGGGGTGCGTGGAGGGATTGCTTTATGTCATGTAAGTTAGAAAATGGTTATTAAGGTCATTTATGGGGTTAGTGTTGCAAAAACTCGAGGTTATTTTGTGCGCGAAGACACTAGATCGTCTATTATTAAAACTCTTTACATAACCTTAGCAGCAGACCACAGTTGCTTAAAAAAATTCGTAACACTAAAAATGTTCATTTTATGCATCAAAAACATAGCTTTTGGAGCCCTCATTGGAACACGACACTGAGTAATTGTTCAAAAACACACCAACACCAAAGAGTTTTCCAATTAGCTGTCAACTTCGTATTCATCAAATTGTTCAAAGCGTTACCTCCCGAAAGGTTAGTAATTCCAAATCGTTAAAATCACATTGAAATCGAGGTGTTTAGTTTTGTGGTCAATGTAGAACTAAACACCTCTATTTTCCAGCCCAGAGACATGACGTCGCTTTCAAGTGGGTGAGGACAGTTAGCAGTGTAGAGAAGACTGTCGAAATCGCACCAAGTTAAATCACTATGTTTCAAAGTAAAATGGAAATATTAAAACGAAACCATAGCCAAAACTTTCTTAAACAATCATATAATTTGAAGATTGCTTTCTTCGGAATGATGAACGCATAAATCATACTATAAGAAGTTAATATTTTTTTTTAAGTTTAAAGCTCCTCCTATCAGCCTCTTTTCATTAATTTATAAGTAAATACACACAGATAAAATTAGAAAATTTAAACAAAAATGGAAATACGAAGAACTCTGTCTACTAATAAGAATTTAGCATTATTTTAAAGATTATATCCTAGACTATTTGACCATATGAAGGCACATTTAATGGAAAAACAATTTTGGGTGAAAAATTGAGTTTTACGCTTTTCTCCGATTGACAGCTATAGTAATTTGGAAAAAGAACATAACTTATTATTTCGCGCATGCACACCTAAGTGGATAGAAGTAGTTGCACATGCACTGAGTAATTGTTGGAAAGGGCTCAGAGAGCCCTTTCCAACAATTAATCAGATGATAGAGTTCCACGTATGTCATAAATTTTATTAACCTTCCTCGCATACAGGCGTACATAGAGGTCCTCCATATATGGCGAAAGTGGGCGTGGTAGTAAAAGGTTTGCTATACCTATATATATGCAGATTTTATTTAACTTTGAGTTGAGTTCAGCACAACTACTTTCTGACAAGATGTGTGCCCTGCAAATATTCCACGTTTGAATTATTTTGTAAGCGTCGAGTTTGATCTGGCTGATCTCATCTCATCAACGGGATAGAATACAACAACACAGATCAATTGACTGTTGTAGTAATTTGTTTATTAAATGACAATTAGTATTTTAAACTGACCATAACACCTGAAAAATCAAACACAAAAAGATTTACATCAGCCAAATAACCATTAACAATTTATGGAATTGGGGCAAACGCGAAGAAATATCGAACATTCGTGTCGAACATGAAAGTTGATAGTCAAAACAATGGAGGCAAGACTTGAATTTCAATCGGAATCGCTTTCGATAACACAGATTCTCCAACGTTTTGTTGGATTCACATCTTGGAAATAATTGTTAATTGTTATTTTGCAATTGATCAGCACGGCGTTTTCAAATAGACCTCGACCGGTGTAACAGGAATGGAAGTCCGTAGGAAAATTAGTCCCTCTGGACTATTATTCCGCGGAATTATAGTCCTAGGTCTAACATTTCTAGGAATAGTAGTCCGGCGGACGACTATTCCTCGAAATGTTAGACCTAGGACTATAATTCCGCGGAATAATAGTCCAGAGGGACTAATTTTCCTACGGACTTCCATTCCTTTTACACCGGGATGTTTGTCAACGGAGTTAATGGGGAGACGCCATCTCTATTGGTCACTTGGCAACAGGCAGACGCAATATCAACAAAAAATCGAGTACGTTCGATTCACAATATTATTGTAACCGATTTTCATTATTCTTTCAATCGCAATGTCGTGAAACGCGTAAACAGTGCAATTGTTTTTATTGAGTTCTGTAACTGGTCACAGAAAAGCAGTTTTTTCTCATACGGTATCAATGAACTGCTCAAGATTGAAGGCAAGTATTACGGAATTCCCTGATGTATTTGTGGAATTTACAGATTTATTTATAGTTAACTGGTAGAAATAGTCCATTCACGTGCGCCTCTTTTGAGATAGGCATGATAACGATCTGGAAAACTTGACGACACTCTTGTTTTGCGGAGAGCTGGATTTGATGGGCAAACTGAGGGGCTACTTGTGGTAGTCATTATAACTAGATATCACGGAGATTGAATCCATCTCTGCAGGCCCCGCAGCAACTAACCGATGTTAGGTATAAACTGATGTGAACCGTAATACTAAAATATTTCAAGCAATGGGTAAAATCTGATTAAAATCCCTTCCCGGACACGAACTTGTCAGAAAAAACCCAAATTCTGAATAATTTGACCTTGAGGTCAAACTTCAAGGTCAAAGCATGGCAACCTTGGTACGCGACACGTCGTCTTGAGATAATCTACCCACATACCAAATATCAAAACCCTATCTATTAAGGGAAAAAATTTACAGCCCGGACACGAACTTGTCAGAAAAAAAAATCTGAATAATTTGACCTTGAGGTCAAACTTCAAGGTCAAAGCTTGCAACCTTGGTACGCGACACATCGTCTTGAGATAATCTATCCACATACCAAATATCAAAACCCTATCTATTGAGGGAAAAAAGTTACAGCCCGGACACGAACTTGTCAGAAAAGAACCCCGAATTCGGAATAATTTGACCTTGATGTCAAAGTTCAAGGTCAAAGCATGGCAACCGTGGTACGCGACACGTCGTCTTGAGATATTATACCCACATGTCAAATATCAAAACCTTATCTATTAAGAGAGAAAGATTACGGACGCACGGACACACGGACAGAGCGATCACTATAGGGCGTCCGCCTCTCGACGGGGCCCTAATAAAGGTGATTATTCTATAAATCGAAATTAAGATTTGTTGTTTTTTTTTTTTGTTTTGTACAGCCATAGAGAACCATGTGTGGATCTGAGGCTCCAAAATTATTATTAAATTAATTATTCAGCAGTTCACAAACTTTATAAACACATAATGCCTTAAAACACAACTAAATAAAAAATAACTTAATTAACGGTATTTATCACAATAACTCACAGATCCTTGTCTAATCACCATTGTCGACTGTTCGGACAGAAATTACTTTGATTAAAATTAACAATTTATGAGACAGCTAATTATGTGACGTCGTTATTCTCCGGGTGATATCAGAATGCCCCCAATAATTGGTTATTATACCTTTGTAGCCCGCACATAGAGAATGGGCCACCACTTCAGCACTACCATTGTCACCATTTTACCTTTCACAGGTTCCTCCCCATTGAAATTCCAGAAGTCGAGAAATGCCTGTCTACTGTGGTAAAAAAAACGTTCTGTTTCATTCTAAGATGGTCAAGGACATCATCATCTAAAGAAATGATTGGATAATATTAGTTATCCTTGTGTTTTCCAGGATGTATGGGAATTTACACCAGTCTGGGAACTCATACACCCTGAGGTGAAATCGAAGGATGTAAGAGTTCCTAAACCGGTGTAAATTCCCATACACCCTGGAAAACACAAGGATAACGGATTTATTTCCAAGAATTTTGGTGTACTTAATGCTTTAGCCTACATTGTGAGCAAAAACTGACAGAAAATTTGTACTTTGTAAGTTTCCTAATAAATAAAACCAGACAAATATGGATGTCATTGGAACTGGCTCAATGAGCCAGTTCCAATGACATCCATATCTGTAATATTTTATTGCACATAAATATTAAATTTCCTGTATTTTCATTTTTGTTCTAACATAACCGAGCGGAAGGTATGAACTAATAATTAAAAATGAGTACTTTTTTAGCCATATAGCCTGCTATTGTATATTCTTGTTTTTATTCCATGGTTAACCACGGTGTAAAAAGAGTCACTGTGGATTGCAAATTACACTGTACTTCTAAGCCAATCAAAACGCAGTATTTTGTTGCGTCTGGAAATAATATTGATTATACATTTGTGTTGCGCCACGATACAGTCATAGATGCTGGATGTGACCTCAAACCATAATATGCAATAAATTCCAATGTAATTAAAAGGTGACCTATCGTATACTACAGTTTAATCTAGGAGTCCTGTCACAAGTAGCGCAGAAAAGGCCTGTTAGTTAACGCACTCTTTAAATCAAAAGAATGAAGTCGTCTGAAATACACAAGAGCGTTTGCGTTGTGTAATGCAAAATCTAATGCGCAATAAGCGAGGTCGGTAGTGAAATCACGAACTGAATCGATCAAACAGAAAGAAAATATTGAGACTACAGTATGTGGAGGCTGGATTAGTACTAAATCGCTGGGGGAGAGATTTTTCACTTGGTAATTATTTACAATTTCTGAGAACAAAGCGCAAAAAACACTTGAAAACTTAAACCACATGGCCCACCGGGCTGCACCCGGTGGTCCATGTGATGAAAGTCTGCAAGTGTTTCTTGTGCTGTTATGAACAATTACAAATACTTTTCGAGTGGAGAATATATGGCGCTGCGATTAAGTAGTATTTTTCCCCCACTGCATGTGTAACACACGTCTGTCCAGGGTGAGATAGCAGGGAGAGACAGATGTATCCCACCCCACCCACGTGACGTCATACATTTATAACGTTATTATGACGTTATGCATATCGTATCATTTTTTTGCTACCAACTAATTCATATTGACGTCATCAGAATGCCGTGTGATCAAAGTTTGATGCTCTAAAACTCTTTAAACCCCAAGATGCCACCGTTCCTAATTGATTTCGTGGTATATACGTAACTTTTCCATGCTCTTTCCGATGGTGTCATTAGTTTTTCAAAACAACGAATACCAAATGAGTTGATTATATCAGCACGTGACCGCCGATTACCTCTGGCTAACGTTACCGCTGTATGGTGGGGGAGAAAAATAATCCCTGATGGGTACGGGTGTGGGATGGGAAAATCTCACCCTCGGGACAAGATATTTGGTCCAGACACTCGGCAAGCCTCGTGTCTGGCCCAAATATCTTGCCCTCGGGTGAGATTTTCCCATCCCACACCCGTACCCATCAGGGGTTATAATAATCCACTCTCTTCATTCTGTAGATGGAGTCGAATTTTAATATCTATTTACACCATCACATGTACATGTATCCCAGTAGGGGTCGGTGTTGATGTTAATGATCTATATTAAGTAATATAGAAATGTACGGAGTACGGAACGTTGTTTTTCTGCATGAATTGAGTTACGCTAATGGTGCAGTTTGATGGGGAAAAAGTGCACTTTTCCAGTGCTCTATTACTTAATGATAGTACAGAATATAATAACAGGACTTCTAGGTTCAACTGTACGTTTTTGTAAGTTACTGTACTTCAAGAGACTGGGGGTAAGCTTTACAACTTAATGTATTTGCCATGATGACGCGTTTTGTTTTCATTGCAGAAAATAACTGGAAAGAACGGGAGTGAAGATAGCGCTGGACCTCTTGCCTTGGTGATGATAAGCCTTTCGACGTTCAGTACTGCCTATAATGTTGTGTTGTACGTCATTTATAATAGCAACTTCCGGAGGGCGTTCAAATCTCTTCTATGTTGCGGACGGTTTTCCAGAGTGACTCCAGAAGACCAGATCCATTCAATAGCCCCGACTCATACGTGATAGTTTAGTGTGTTGTTCACAGGTATGCAAATATGATTTGCGTGCGGATACAAGTTATTTGGGTTCCACGACCCAGATGACGCCAGTGTAAATCGAACGCGACCTGCGGTCTATAAATCCAAAACATCCGTCGTCGAGAAGACTTGGTTACTTGCTGGGGACTGTTTTATAAAACTTGCACGAGCAGTTCTGTGTATCAACCCTTTGAACTCGTAAGACCGATTTTTCGGTGCAAGGAATAATTTCGTCCCATTCTTGTCGTATTATAAGATGTCTATACACGCGGTATTGATGATAAAATAATAATTGCAGCCTGCATCCATAGGGCTGCAGACTGCAGTTATTATTTTATCCTCCTTGTATATTAATATTGGACTGACCCATCTCACTATAAGTGTACGCAAAGGCGATACCATTCCAGGAAACGAGAGTTCAAAGGGTGAAAATCCCTTACCTAACACAAATAGCAGGCGACACTTACAAATAAATTTTTAATAACTAAAATTTGTCATTTTTGTTTCAAAAACATGCTTATGACTTTCTGATGAGGGGTCATAATCTATGTTTTGGGGCAAAAAATTGAAATGATGATTTTTTTTTAAAAGCGTTGCCCTGTTATGATTGTTACGTTAGATAAAGGGTTCAGTTAGTGACTTGTCTGCAATGATTTTGCTGAATAAAGAATCTACGCAATTTTCTGCAATGACAAAGTCTAGATTCTTCTCTTTACAATTTACCAATAACAAGTCGTGATACTTCCAACAATATAAACAACAAGTGCTCAAGAATTTCTTCTTTTTTTAGCTCACCTGGCCTGAAAGGCCATGTGAGCTTTCCCCATCACTTGGAGTCCGTCGTCGTCCGTCGCCCGGCGTCAGTAAACTTTTCACATTTTCATCTTCTTCTCTGTAACCGCTGAGCCGGTGTGAACCAAACTTGGTAGGAATGGTTTATGCGAGGTCCTCTACAAACGATCCTCATTTTGTTCCCGTCGGATGAAAAACATGGCTTCCAGAGGCAATTTTTGATTCTCGTTGGTGGATTTTCAAAAATCTTCTCCTCTGAAACCGCCTGGCCAAATGTTTTGAAACCTCACATAAATGATGACTTGGACCCCCTCTACCAACGATCCGCATTTAATGTTCATTGGGTTATAAACATGGCCGCAATTACGGCTTATAATTACTGTGGAAATCCAATGAGAAATCACATCTACATCATCTTCTCTGGAACTACTGAGTTGAGATGAACCAAACCTGGCAGGGATAGTCTATGGGAGGTCCTCTACAAACGATCCTCATTTTGATCCCCTGGGTTGGAAAACATGCCGCCAGAGGCATTCTTTGATTCTGATAGGTGGATTTTGAAAAATCTTTTCCTCTGAAACCACAGGGCCAAATGTTTTGAAACTTTGCATGGTTGGTGACTGGGACCCTCTCTACCAACAATCCTCATTTAATGTTGATCGGGTTGCAAACATGGCTTCAATTGCAGCTTATATTTACTATAGAAATCCTATGGGAAATCACATTTTCATCTTCTTCTCTGAACTACTGAGCTGACATGAACCAAACCTGGCAGGAATGGTCTATGGGAGGTCCTCTATAAACGATCCTCATTTTGTTCCCATAGGTTGAACAATATGTCCGCCGGAGGTATTCTTTGAACATGGCCGTAATTGCGGCTTATATTTACTATAGAAACCCTATGGGAAATCACATTTTCATCTTTTTCTTTGGAACTACTGAGCCGACGTGAACCAAACCTGACAGGGATAGCCTATGGGAGGTCTTCTACAAATGCTCCTCATTTTGATTACCGTGCATCGAAAAACATGGTTGCCAGAAGCATATTTTGATTCTGATTGGTGGATTTTGAAAAATGTTCTCCTCTGAAACCACAGAGCCAAATGTTTTGAAACTTTGCATGGTTGATAACTGCGACACCCTCTACCAATGATCAGCACTGAATGTTGATCGGGTTGCAAACATGGCTGCAATTGCGGCTTATAGTTACTATAGTAACCCTATGGGAAATCACATTTTGATCTTCTTCTCTTGAACTACTGAGCCGACGTGAACCAAACTTCGCAGGAATGGTCTATGAGAGGATGGAAATATGTGGCCGCCAGGGGCTACATTCTAATGCTTAACCCAATGCCTCTCCTGTCTGCACGAAGATCGGTACTGTCAGCAAAATACTTGTTTTTGAGAATCTGGTAAGGGTTGGTTCCAGTTTTCTCCTCTGAGAACTGGAAAAAAAACAAAAATTGTGTATACAGTACAAGTCAGAAGAAGTTGTAGCATAACTGCATTAAACTAAGTAAACTACTGCTCCTGCACTGACAAGATCAGAATCTGACATTTTCTGGAAAGCTATCGGTGAGAGCTTTCCAGAAAATGATGTCAGTTTCTGGTCTTATCTGTGTACGAAGAGAAAGATACATAGTTTATAGGATTATCCTACAACTTATTTTGACTACTACTGCAAACAAGTGCAGCTGTAATTATGTTAATACATGCATTACTCTCAAGTTACTTATCTGAAATACTGATTGATGACAGGTGTTTGGAAAGCATGAAAGTTCTGTTTATTTTCTTTTCCCAGTAGATGTCCAGTAAATTAAATCATTTAAGATATGACAAAATTGGAGTAAAATGTGTTTCCTGTAACCCTTTAACTATCCGTCGCTATTTGAAAGAGAATATTGTCTGAAAAATTGTAATTTTCAAAATATTTAGAACAGAATTCATAAATGTGTGCATTTTCAAGAAATCTTCTTTGAAACTACAAGGCCAAATGTTTTGAAACTTAATGTGACTGATGACTGTAACCCCCCCCCCCCACCCCCCCCCCACCCCCCCCCCCCACCCCCATATCAATGATCCTCATTTAATCTTCTTCGGGTTGCAGTTATGGCTGTAATTGTGGCTTATAGTTACTATAGAAACCCTATAGGAAATAACATTTTCGTCATCTTCTCTAAAAGTACTGAGCCAATGTGAACCAGACTTTGCAGACATGGTCTATAAGAGTAAGAGGTTCTCTACAATTGGTACTCATTTTATTCCGGTTGGGTGAAAAACGTGGCCGCTGGAAGCATTCTTTGATTCTGATTGGTCAATTTTGAAAACTCTTCTCCTCTGAAACCACAGACCAAATGTTTTGAAACTTTGCATGGTTGATGACTGGAACACCCTCTACCAACGTTCCTCATTTACCGCTGATTGTGTTGTAAACATGGCCACAATTGCGGTTTATAATTACTATAGAAAAAACCTATGGGAAATCCTATTTTCATCTTCTCTCTGGAAGTATTGAGCCGACGTGAACCAAAACTTGGCAGGAATGGTCTACAGGAGGCCCTCCACAAACGATCCTCTTTTTGTTCCCGTTGGTTAGAAAATATGGCCACCAGAGACATTCTATGATTCTGTTTGATGGATTCAAATGTTTTGAAACTACACGTGATTGGGGACTGGGACACCTTCCACCATTGATCCTTATGTAATGTTGCAAACGTGGTCACAATTGCAGCTCATATTTACAACGGAAAGCCTATAGGAAATCCTATTTTAAATGTGGTTCCAGGTGAGCGATTAGAGACTCTTTTGAGCCTCTAGTTTGAATGTGCGGGACGTTGAAAGATACCTAACATTAGGACGATGAGTGCACACGAAGACCAATTTAGGTTACTTTGGTATAAATATTATTTTCGTTGTTTGAAAATTATGTGGGGTTAAAGTTAATTCAATGTTTAATGTCTTAATAACAATTACAGTCACTCGGGAAAAACTCGAGGCGTGGTTTCCTCTGGGGGTTCTGATGGTTGCCGTGCCAGGATGGTTTGTATCATCTTTTCGTCGAGGAATTCAACTTTTACCTTCCCCGCCAGTTGTAAAAAATATTTAGCGCAGGCGTAAAGAAACTAGGAGCGTCGTAAAGATGAACGATTGGCAGGGGAGTGTGAACCAGATCTATCCGGACTGTCATGGCTCAAGTCTCGACTGATAAAAATATTCCAACTACATCATCAAGGCATGCCTTCAAAGAAGGCATGCTTTGATGATACAGTTGGAATATTTTTTCTGGGATGGTCGAAATTATAATAGCTCAAACACTTGAGAAATTTATATGCAGATAAATACGTGTCGTGATCACGACACATGGACTTCTCAACTTTTTATTTACTTACCCCGTACCGTACTCCAAATTGGTCATGGCGAATAGAATAGAAAAGAATAGAACTTTACTGCAATAAATTACCCGCATTGGAGCAGATTGAATGGATAATAATACAGAGCTAATGAACAATACTTAAAAACATTTGGTACAAACATTATCAGTAATAAAGTATCCTGTCATGCCATTATATAATGTCCTTTTCTAGTGTAATAATAAAAATATATTGGTATTTTGTAATTTCCGTATTATTTTATGCTCTATTGACTGCGGTCCGACGTTGTCTCTTCCCTCGTGTTTGGTTGAGCCCACCTATAACAACAACACCCAGGCATTTAACCACAAAAACACGCCCATATATATTCTCTTAACAACACACATATATATATACATATGCACATATACACATATATACACGTACACATACACACATGTACAGACACACACATACACACGTGCCCGTCACACGCACCGATACAACTGTGCGTGTGAGAGTATGTGTGTGTGTGCATATACACATGCGCATGTATACATATGCACTTACATATACATAATATATATATTGGTGTGACCTCCGATAGCCCGAAATTGGTAACACATACTTCCACCTGTATGAGCTACTCTGTATTTTATATAAGCCCAAGCATCAAATCTAGTCACTTAAGAATCTACATGGTTACTAGGAAGATCAAATCGGGAGCACGGTGGCCCATTGATTAGAGCATTTTATTACACACTCGTAACTGTATTTGTCACGATCACGTGGATTTTAGGGGCATGCGGTACTTTCAACCAGAAAGTTCTAGTGCGATCCGATAAAAAGTACTCTTCGCGAGCACAAGTTCTCTCGTTAGACTGGTTCTTATAGTTTGCAGCGTTCAGTGGAATATTACCAATGAGAACCATCGGCTATATTTATCTGTCGGAATTACCGATTCTCATTACAAAATATTTGATGCACAACTATGCTAAAAACTTTTGAAAGTCATGAAAGACACATGATCTCTGCCAAGAAATTGAACAATGAAACTCAACCTTTGCTTTCGTTATTGAAAACCGAGGAAAACTTAATTAATTTTAAGGCAAAAAGGTCCAGAGGGTTCGATATTGCAGCCAGCCACTAGTACAGTTCCTATAAAATTTTGTTACAATGTTGCCCTCACCGCTGCGTGCTGCCGACGAGTCGACACGATGTCAACTCTGTAATCCTATTCGATTCACACTTCGGCAATGAAGCAGCACGTTTGCCAACGCAAACATACTCTGAAGAGCATGTTAAGTTGAAGCAGTTCTCAGGAAGCAAGACTAAATCAATCTTGAAAACTGGTTACCATGATGCAGAAAAACAGACGGCGACACGCCCAAATCGCCTGCAGATGTTTGACATCTAGCATATGCAGTTACTGATTAACTCTCACCAATTTCACCCTTACTAGATTAGCACCCCCGCCCCACACTAGCTGAATAAAGAAAATAAATTCGGAAGAATGAAAAGCTTGATTTTATAAGAAAAACTCAGTAGTTTACATTTGTGAAACCAATGTTTTTTTACGTGCTGGTGGGTGTTGGGGCAACAGGTTTATTTTATTTTTTATTTTTTGTGTGTGTGTGGGGGGGGGGGGGGGCGAGGGGGCCTTTTTAGGGGGGTATTGCTAAAATATGACTTTCTGGAGTTTGTACTGGGGAAATTAAAAAACGTTATCAGCTACCCACTACTGAAATTCTGAAAAGTCTTGAGTAGGATGGGAATGAGACCACGAAGAGAGGAGGGGTGGTAAATACATGTGGTCTGATTAATGCAATATATTGTCAATTTTATGAGATGACTTCCATGAAATTCAAAAATAATTATTAGAATATTTAAAACATAGACAATCATGATCAAACATTGACAATATTTTCCAGACACAGATTGATGTGTATTTTTAAATGACTAATTAAGGATTTTTGCTAGTATTTCTGTTTTATACAAGGATATTTTTTTATTTAATTCTCAGCAACAAAACTTAAAAAAGTTAAATCGAATGTCACCTATATGACTTAGCTACATGGGTGTACGAGATGGGGTAGGGGTTGCGGCACTCTCATCCCCCTTCACTAAAAAGCAGCTAAATTTGCAGTTTTCATTGAAAGGGACTGCTATTTTCAGAACAGATTGTTCAGAGGGAGGGGGTATTTTTATAAGTTTGGCAAATCAGGGCAGTGGACAGAGCATTTTCATAGGCAAATTCGAAGCAAGGGCCTGCATTTTTATTTTGAAACAGTAGTTCAGGGCAGTTTGATTGGTCAGCCCCCATCCCCAATAAAATGTCCTCCACAAGCCTATCCCTAGCCACATTCTATCAGTCCTCTTTAAAACTACTTACTAAATGCAAATTCAGAATATCAAATTCCAAATTTAAGATTGACAAGATATTGGCAGGCTTGGCAATTTCAGGAGAGCGATTTTTTAGCTCTCCTTACTGCCCTCCTGAAAGAATTAAGGAGAGCGAAAAATTGCCCTCCTAAATATATTGGTCTGGGATGATTGAGATTACAAGTATTATGCTCACATTAAATTTTTGTTGTAAAGCAAAAATGTAATTTAACTTCGAAGTCACATAACATCACGTAATTTCATTTTGAAAGTGGTTTAGTGGTAAAAGGTAATGGTTGCAACCATACCCAAACACAGTTGCAATCATTTGAAGCAAAATGGGTCACAGCAATATTTTTTTTTTCTGTCAGTTTCAAGTTCAACAACTGACATCACAGTTTGAGGGGTAATTATTCAAAGTGCATAAATATGTGACCTTAAACATCAATAAATAAATAAATAAATAAGTATTCAAGGAATATTGACACTATAATATACTACCATTACTACTATCCTGTCACTTGAAGCACTTGCACCAGGATGTGACTGTAGATTCAAGCAGACCTGTTGTCCAAGAAAGTCATACGCCAACCACTACCACCTTCAACCCCCATGAGGGGGTTGAAGGTGGTAGTGGTAGGCGTATGACTTTCTTGGACAACAGATCTGGGTACACACACAGGTCTTGTCAAGTGTGTGTTCGGTTGTTGAATGAGACATCTAGATGTCTAAGAGATTTCGCTTTACCTTAGTAAAGTTAATAAAATCACTGATGTAGTCTGTTGGTTTCAGTTTCAATGAGTTCGTTCAATTGGATACTTAAAATGTTGTGTAAAGCTATTTGCTCTCCTAAGCTGATCGAGGAGAGCGATTTTTTGCCCTCCTGCATTTTTCGGAATGCCAGGCCTGTATTGGAGCAGACAAATAAAATATTATTTTGTTTTGAACCAGATACCAATAAAAAAAATATTGACAGAACCGTTCAGATAACAAACTGGTGAAGTATAGTACAAGTAGGCCTACAAAATAATGTAAACGTTAATCAATCTTTGAATATATCATCAACCAAAATAAGTTGGAGCTTGCTGGTGAGAACAACCCCCCTCCCTCCCCCCCCCCCCCCCCTGATTTTTCTTTCAGCCTCTGACTAAGACTGTTGGATACTCATTTCGTGAGCTTTCGAGAAAATGCTGTCAGGTTAAAGATTGGTGGGATGGGGGGGGTGTAAAAAAGGTGTACAGACTAAATTTTTTGTGGAGACAAGACATGACATTTTCTTGCAGTTATCATGCAATATATTTCTCCCTTTGTATATCTGTAGTATTATGTGCACAACCTAAAGCCTTTATTTGTAAGTGCAGCCCATTCCGAACAAAGGTTACCAAGACTTGAGGTAAAATAAAAAGAAGGCTAAATTTCAAGTCAGAAACATCAAAATAATGTTGAAAAATAAAGTGCTAACTTATCAAGACTACAGAGTTCACTCAAAATGGAATCTCAAACTGCCTCAGTTTCTCTAAACGATCGAATGAATGCCCCGGAAGGTTAATTATTGCACAAAATGTCTTTTCTCGTCCAGTGTGTACTTTTGTTACAGTTACAGAAATTACCAATGTCCACATGCGATAGCCTTGTGCATGGCAGTAGTGCATGTATAGTCAAGCTGAGTTCAAACCTCTATTTTAGTTTCAGTTTAAAAAAGCACGAAATTTAAACAGGGCGGCCAGTTCGCACCGTATTTAAATTAAAATCCTTGTACATTTTCCATCCTCCAGATATAATGATGCCTGCACACACACTTTTGAAAACACATTTCAGACCTCATAATTTGTGACGTCTGATATGTTGAACGCAATCTATTGAGTTTTGAGTGTTCGGACCGACATTTTTTTGCAAATAAAATGAAACAACTGCGATTCAACAGGTGGCAAGGTCAAAGACTTAAGACTGGTTCTCTGACAAAATTGCCCGTTTCTCTCTAAAATTCTTTCAAACGTTCAAATCGTCAACTATTTAATTAAATTAGCGATTAATTACAGTGAATTCTTTTTTCAGGGTTGGGTGTGTAATAAATACAGAACCACACTTATGTATTGAATGGATTAACGATTACTGGACTCGAGCGTGTGGCGCTGGGATAATCACTCGAGCCTACCGGCTCTCGTGGTATCCCTTCGCCACTCGTTCTCATCCAGTAATCGTTAACCCTTTCAGACATAAGTGTGGTTCTGTACATGTACTTAATATCGAAAGGCTAACGATTTGATCATGACCCTCAGCATCTGTATTGGTAAAGACACTTCAACCAAATTTGTGAGCACGGTGGCGTTGTGTGCTGAAGCGTGGAGAACAATGACGGACGGTGCGCGTGTCATCGACCGATGCTAACTATGCCGGGGCTATTGTTCGGTTGTCTCCCGGTACTCCTGCTTCCACCCATAAAACTGTCCGACACGATACCCTGGCTGTCGAAATTTTTATTAACTCTTAACTAGCTGAGTATTTTCAAGATATTTTTCATCAAATCTAGTCATGGCTGCTTTGAAGCAGCCATGATTAGATTTGAAGAAAAATTAATCTAAATATAACACAAGAAATAACTGTTTGAAAAAATCCATTAACTTTACATGGGAAAATATGATTCAATGTGACGAAATTCTACTTATTTCAATGACAAGAGAAATCTTGTGCTGGGCAGGAATATCCTCCAGCAGCATGCAAAGAGTTAAACCCAAATAAGCAACCAATCAAGCAGACTAGATCAAATCGAAATCTAATACTCCAATACAATATTGGGGAGGGGGGAGTGTCATGCCGTCTACACCTGTCCACAGTCATGTCCCCGGGAGAACCCCCGATCACGCGTGTGCCTTTTACAAAACATACAGTTGGTGGGTCAGTGGGCGCGATGGCTCAGTAGGCAGAGGTGCAGGCTGCAAGCCGAGAGGTTTCTTCGGTTCGAATCCCACCTGCGGCAACCGTGTTGTGTCCTTGGGCAAGACACTTTACCCCCATTGCCCGCGTGGGTGCACGGTGTCGTTGTGTACTAAGGCTACTGCACGTCGATGGTGCACTTGTCTTCAACCAATGCTAACCCTACTTGTGTGGAGTTGAGAATGTTGGGGAGCTGACAGTAGCTCGCCGTTCTTCAGTGGGTCTGTCCGGCTTCCTCCACCCGTAAAACTGTCGTGGTTATGATTGTTAGCCATTGTGTAGAAATATGTGACCTTAAACGCCAATAAATAAATAAATAAATAGTTAACGGGTCTCTCACTTCCTTCCATCCGAACGTTATTTTCAGATATGTCACATCACCAAATGTATGAATGAGAGATTAGGCTGTAAAAAGTTAAGTATCTGTTTCTCAGGGCATCCGTATGATCCTTTTGACTCCCGCGTGCTCCCTTTTTATAACCAATGTAAACTTCAAAATTCAAAAATTAAATGTTTTGTGTCTGATATTTTACCCAAGTTAATAAAACTGATAAATTTATCCCTTGAGTGCAACAAGGTTTTGCAAGGCTTTACAATCAAAGAACGAAATACACCACTACCCTTGCTATTATGTAGATTATGGGGCCTAAAACATAAAACAAACCACGAACATGAACTTTTGATGGCAAAGAAATAATTAGAAAAATAAAAAAAAAAATAAAAACCGCTCGCCCACATGCAATTATACAAAGAAGTGGCCTGCGAAACAGGAGATCTAATTTGTGGGGGCTTGAAAGTAATTAATTCTGCGAATTCGTATCCGTAATTGACTTCAGTTTCGTTGATTAGCGATAAAAGAATCGCTGCTGAATTTTACCATTTTCAGAAGCGAAAATTATGATGAATGTGGCGTTTCCTGATACGGAACGAATTTTTGAAAATTAAAATCCAGAAAGAGCGTGGAAATTCATGTTGATTCGATATATTTTCTCTCGAGACTGTTTCATCAATTTTTTCGGGGGAATCTACCGTTTCATTTCAAATGTGACTGTTTTTTTCAGAACGGAAATATGTTTGAAACGTTGATAGACACATCTTTTTATTTCATTTCATGATCAATGTAAGTTCATGTTGTTTGTCCAGAAAGAGCATGTAAATAAAATAATAGGAATGGTACATGATTACTTTAAAACCCTAGTAGTTGTCACGGGATTCTGATGATAAATAAGCATAACGTTGATGATGAGAAGTTTATTTTACAAGATGAACAAATAATTTATTTCACTTCCAGTATATTGCACAGTAGGTTAAAATATAAGTTCCACTTTCATCTACACCTATATGACTTTATGGAATAGAATAACTCTCAACAAACAGCACTGAGCAGATAAGCACTAAGCAGATATCCTGTTGGCACTGATCCGATAAGCACTAAGCAGAAAATATGGCACTAAGCCGATAACCATATGGCACTAAGCCGATAGCACTAAGCAAATAGCATGGCACTAAGCCTATCACAAAATTGACTTCCGAATCAAAGCCACAGCTTTCCAGCGTATTTATTAAAGACATCCATCTGATGAAAGTGTTTGTTTGATGATATGACATTAGAAATAAAAGTAAAACCACAGCACAAATCTTCTGGTATTATTGACGTGATAGATGGTACAAATTTACCATGGTACCGAATATGGATGGCATAAAAAATTGGGTACCCCCAAAAGTGGCCACCTGAAATATTTGAACCCATAATAAATATTTCAATGATTTAAAATAATACTTAAGGAATAGTGCATGGCTTGGAGTTGACTACGCCCAAATAGTGCCCAGTGAGGTGGTGTAGTTCCCGCCGCGAAGCGGAGGGAACTACACCACCTCACTGGGCACTATATGGGCGTAGTCAACGACAAGACATGCACTAATCCTTATATTATATCGAACACCAATCAAGAAAAACATCTGTCCGATTTATTAATCTATTACCAAGGTAGCAGCCCTACCAACCAGCGTTATATAGAAAAAAATACCATGTAGTTTTTAAAAAACATTTTCTCTTTCCAAAACACGGCTAACTTGGATTATTGATATGAGCAGAAGACAGATTTTGAATCGGTCGGCAAGGGTAAACAAAACATTTCCCCCCAAACGGAACTGTGTATTCTAGAATCGCGCAACTCGCGAATGAAAACTAAAATTTTCGAAATTTGACAGCGCAGTTTGATAATTTCCACACATTTGTCACACAAATACATTTCCGAATGGGTCAGACGGGATACAAACTCCGAAGATTCAATTGAATTCCATTATGTATTCGTTTACTGCCCAAAACAAACAATTAAATAGTGAAATAATATGAGCAGCGAAACAAACGATTTTTCATATCCGGACGCGTTCTCATGAAAGTTGGACCAAGGTATGGATCATTCTCTTCGAAACGAGATATGGATCATTTTCTCAAGGAATAAAATGAACTCCTCGAAAAATGTGACTTAATCAATGGAAAAGCGATACATTTTTCTACAAGGATTTCTTTCCGGGTCGTTTTGTGGATGTTGTGCCTCTGTGAATCGATTTTTAAATTTAGCCTGATCAGTTTTTTCGCCCAGTATGAAAAGAAAACGTGTAGTGCCTGGTCAGTTCTGTGGATGCAAACTACACGAAATAGGGTATCATCTTTCAGCCAATCAGAATGCAAGGAAGTCACGTGAGATATAATATTACATTATAAATAGACCCCTGACTAAAATATATCGTACCTTTCACTGCCAAATCATTTTACTTGTAAATTACGGAATTTCCATCCACTTTAAAATGATTTACTCTCACTTTAAATTTTCCAAAGTCTATCAGGTGTATCGAGTTTCTATCAAATTAATACCCCCACAAAATGCACGAATGAACATTTATGCAACAGAAATTTAACGAGACAAACATTTATTTCCTTTTACCGACTTTAGCAGACTATTTCAAACAATAACCTTCGATCAAAGAATATCAACTTGGCCTTCCCGTTTTTTCATGTAAATTATACTTACATAAAACTGCATCAATCACTCCCTTAAATATTGTTGAATAATATATTACATTTAAGGTCTATAGGAACTGGCAAATTTTCCCAAATATACAACAACAAATGGTTCTAAAACACGATAATTAAACAATTTTCATACAAGCAATCACAGGCAATGATACTGCTTTGATCTGAAGAATATTTGGAGTGCTGAAGTTTCAAACTAAAAAGTGATTTTATTGTTGAAAATCAACTTTTAAATTGCAAATTGCACTAACAACAGAACTAAAAATTCACATTTGGAACACTTAAGGTGATTCTAAACTGAAGATTGTCGTTTGAGTGGACAGGTCGAAAACATGATGTTTTTTTTCATTACTTTTCAATAGTAATGGTTATTTAATACATGAATGATTGCTTCCTACCTAATAGATTACAAAAATGTGATAAAAATTTTTAAAAAAAGAATTTACTCACCAAAAAAATGCTTTTGAAAAACCCTAACTCACGGTCAACTTCCTGCAACAAAAACTTAAAATATGAATCTCACATTGAAGAATATGTTTTCTATGTGCACTAGAGAACAACAGTTGAGTCACAACTTTTTAAAAAATAAATCCAATTGTATGTTTATTTAAATTTTTGATGGACCACTGCATGCACTGATCCAGCCATTTTTGCACAGGGAACTATTTACAGTTCAAAAGTATGGCACACTGCAGTAATCAGTAATCTAGTTGACCGCCCCTGGAAATATTAGCCATACAAGTGATATATCTGTTCTGCCCTCTTCCACAAGTAAAAGTGTCTTGACATGAAATGACCCTGTTGAAAGTGTATCGTCAAATCCCAATAATAGAAAATAAAAGACTGCGTGGCCACACCTCCCCCCCCCCCCCCCCCACCACCACAAAAAAAAATGGAATTTTTCAAAATTGAAAAAGGGACATAACTCTGGCAAAAATTGTTGGATCAAACCCTGATTTGACTTGACCTGCATTTTATGTTGCTGAACCTACACAACAAATTTTATTTGATTCTGCCAATTACAGTTCAAGTTATTGGTTGGAAACTAAAAAAAGGAGTTTTCAAAGTTGAAAAAGTGTGACACTGGAATCACCTACCAGGACTACATGCAGGCTCGAAGGGAAGTTATGGAATTGAATTCTGCCAATAAGTCGTATCGATTGACCAATACTTACAGTGCTCAATGTATAAAATACTCGTCCAGTTATTGAAAAAATCCGATAAGGTGGTTAATGTATAAAAGTGTTTTTAATGTGTTAAATGCCATGTTCTGGATCATGAATAAACTCATGATGTGTCAGAAACTTACCTTGTATTATTTTTTTGGTGGGAGTTGACCCGTGGCGACTTGACCCGGTAGCGAGTTGACCCGTTCCCAAAAATTTGAAGCTCGATTGTGCCTTGTGCGTGTTGCCACACTTCACTTTCGTGGAGAATTTCTATGCAACGACTAATAAAATAATTTTCTAGAGAAAAATTTCATGTTCACACTTCTGTCATATTTTATTTGTGATAGGGGGTCTAGTGGGGTGGATAGAAAGAAAAAAATATTATTTTTCGCACTTTGAACAAGCGCCTTACCAACGCATGTGGCTTTCCGGTGACAACAACTTCGATCAACAAACACTTGCAGGCATGAGTCTAATAGCCCACAGATTATTCGAAATTATCGATGATCTTTGTGGATTGCAAACAAATTTAATGAAATGCATCGTTTACAATGATTCGCAATGTAAATCACACCAGATCGCAAAATTAGGAGCATTATTTCTGGAACTCACCGAAACCAGACCGAAACGGGTCCGAATGACAGACCAATAAAGTTAACCATCAATATTACATGACGAAGAATAGTTCCCCCGATTTGCGATTAAAAGAAGTGAAAAATCAACCAGTTTACGAATATTTCAACAACGAAAGAATACGACATGGGTTTCTAATTCCACTATATGTCACCGTTTTGTTAATTAAAGAAAATTGAAATTTTTGTTCTCTATTGGTAATTTTGGCGCATGAATACAAACTAATGGCAAGGTCGACCCATGTAAACAAATTAATTGCTTCAGTTGGTGAGGGAAGAATATTTACATAGAACAGACAATCAATGCAATTTGCCTCTATTAGTCTGCCTCCCTTGAGATATATCGACAATTAGAATTTCAGCAGTGCCATTGTCATGAGAATTTGCGGGACATGTGGCGAGATCTTTTGTCGCAATGTTGCCCACAACCTTCAGTGTTTTGAATTTCCCACCGTAAACATGGCGGACACTTTTGAGACTGAAACGACCCAGGTTGACAACGTGCTTAGTCCTATCTTCGATGTGTTTTATTAAAAATTAAGACTCAACTGCTACAGTACATTATTGATAGCTCACGTTGGTTGTTCATTGGAAGGTGAGGCGTCTCGCTATTTTTTGAAAACCTGTCCACGCCATTTCCGACTTTTTGACAGTACAGATTTTCTAATATCTCCAAATGACTCGTAAATTTGTTAAATCCATATTTTGCGGGTCCCATCACGTTCTATGTGACATGACCATTCCCCCCAACCCTGGTATCCAAGGGCAAGGCTGTTTCGTTGCCAAGTTATTGTTCAATGAAATGTTCACATTTTTCTCTGTTTCTGGCTTCCATGTTGGCAGCCATGACTTTAGAATCACCTTAAATTACTGAAGCCAAAATTAATCTGAACCATGTATCTACAGCACTTTACAGACAAATGAACTTTGAGGTGCTTTTTGAATTATTTAAAACACATTTTTAATCTCCACTCTTAAAGATTTTTGTAGTATCAATTTTAAGATGTGTAACCTCAAGAATGCATGCTTTGGATTCACTGGAGCTTTACACTTTTCATTTGTTCTGTTTTCCATCAACTGGACAATGATTGTCCTGGTGTTAGAGACAAAATAATTAGTGTATTTATCTTTGACCAGTCAGCTGTATCATGTATTGCCATTTCATAAGAAGGTCAACATTGTACAAGTCTGTCAGTGTTAGATGTTTGGATTTACAATCAGTGTCAACAAACATTCATGCATATCTGTACCACATACATCAGCCAAGGTGTTATGTACATCTTGCATGTGCCATTTGTCTCTTAAGGTGTCATGTCTTGGTGTCATTACTGGAAAGATATTTTGGAATGGACATTAAAAACATGTTTTAATTAATTTTAAAAACATGTTTTAATTAATTTTAAAATCACCCCAGAGTTCATTTCTCGGTAAAGCGCTAGAGATATACGTTTTGGATTAATTTTGGTTTCATTAATTTAAGAGTGCCGTGTGTGAATTTTCCGTTCTGTTGTTAGTGCGATCTACATTTTAAAATTTGATTTTCAAGAATAAAATATTACTTTTTAGTTCAAAATTTCAGCAAACAAAATATTCTTTAGATCACAGCAGTACCATTGTTTGTCACCGTTTGTTCGAAAATTGTTTAATTTACTCATTTTATAACTCTTTTGTTTTTGACCATTTGGGGAAATACACCTGTTCCTATAGACCTTAAGGGGTCGTCAAACCTAACTTTGGTCAATTTTTTTAGATTTTTCCCAATGCCTCAGAAACAGATAAGAGAAGTAAGGAAAGGCAAATTATATATCAAAATAATGAGTATAGTGCATAGAAAAGGTACATATAATTTTTTTCAGGAAAAAAAGTGAATTTTATGATTTTGAAGAAGATTAATTTGCAAATGGCATAAGTAACGAACCGGTAAAACCACAAAATAATCGGTAATTCGAAAGCCTTGTCCTCAATATAATGATAACATACTACAGACTCGGAGAAAGCATTTTTCTGACACACACTCTGGTGGGTTTTGACGTTTGAATGTAATAACATCAACACAAATTTTTGATGTTCCGGATGTGGCCATGTTTCAACGATGTTTTTCCGGTCATGTGATTACGGTGTGGTTCTTGCAGAAATACTCAATTTGGGCAATCGTAAGAATGCAAGGACGTGATCACGCCCTTTATTTGTTCGAGACAATGCATGAGCGGATTTGCAAACAGGTGACAGCAAGTACTTGAGCTGTTAATGTCATAACTGCAAAATATGGTTCGAAATTCCCTCTCGTGTTTACAGGCCGTCTGAACATTTTTGTTGACAAAAAATCGGAATTATTGCGCACTAGAAAGACAACATGAACCACTTGTAAAAAAAATAACCGAGTGTATAAAATCGGGACGATACACATAAAATAAGGCAATATTCATAACAAAGTAAGCAGAATGCTTCAGAAATCACTTTTTCGCAAAGTATATTCCAAGTGACCTGGAACTATATTGAGCGTGTTAATTTCCCCCTGTCGCTGCGCAGTTATTTACTTCCTAGTAACCATGGAATTTGAAGGCGGGTATGTTTGATGTCTTCAAAGAACCAATTGAAGAGGGGTTGAAAATGATGCATTCGTGCTTTTAAATAAGGTGCGCTTGGACGATGCTGAGAATTTAGTTTTTTCTTGCAACCAACCATAGTAATACAAGCGTCGATCAGTGTCTTTTATGATCGTTTTACACTGACAAATGTGACAAATCTCCTTCACCGGAAACCATCCCCCAATTTGCATATCACAATAAACATAACCGCTGTCACGGAGTGTCAGCGTGGCCGTGTGGTCAAAACCGAAACGAATTATCGAATGCACGGTCAATATTAGCTGCAATTGGCTTTTAAATAAATGAAATATTCGCAATTTCTTCATTATTCATGCCGAGTTACTTTTTAACCAAACCACATGCGTTCAGTTTCGTTTGTCGGCATCAAACTGATATTGTTTGTGGTAATTAAATAGTACGAGAAGGCGAAGGAAGCCAAATATTTTCCATCATCTGTTATTTAATTCAAATTGATAATTTCTTTTATTTTACTGAAATTATGAACTGATAAGGTGGGTGTGTTGCGATTATTATGCCCCAGACCTGGAAGTTGGAAAATCAAAGGTGCATCTAGGGCCGTGCAGTGGTGACCCCTGTCCTCTTAATCTTAGTCTTACCCATTCATCATTACATGTACCAACATTCCCCCGTGTATCTCAACCATTGCTACTCCAATTTGAAGGATATTTGGTTTTGTGATCGAGCATCATGGGGAAACAATGCCTGTGTAGCTGCTGTAGCATGTGTTTCTTCCCACATTTTTTCAGAGTTGTGGTACTTTTTCACTCTTTTGAGTTAGAAAATTTTGTTTATAACTAGTTGATTTGTTACAATTTGTTGCAAAGTGCCTGCTAATACCCTCAATTGTATTGCTACAGAATTTTCTTGTGAAGATTTTGTTCCTATTACTTATCAAGCAACAACCTAATGAATATTCTGTATAAAGCCACCAATCTGATGTTTGACATTTGACACTTTTATCGAAGTTGTTTTGAAGGCTTATGGAACTCAAAATGTTGATTATGGCAGGACTTTTCTATTCACCCATTAATCGATAAATTAAGTGTTATAGTTGGAAGTAAGAAGCATGAAAGGTCCAGAACTAAAACTCTAAAAAGAATGTTTTGCAATGTAACATGATTTTTGCAGGTACACTTATTTGGAGGTTTACCTGTCTGATAGTGTTTGGAACATGTGTGGCCAGGATCTTCAAAAAGAAAAAAGAGTTAAACTTTGAGAAAAAAGGCATAAGCCTTGAGTGCCGGAGGTAGAGTCATACAAGGAAGAGAGCCCCCCCCCCCCGAAATTTTTTTGTGTCAAATGGAGCTCACTTGTCATCTTTTGGGGATTGCTTTGTGTACTGCGTTCTTGCAAAAAATATGTGAGACCCTCTGGATGTGCCCTTCTGATCTCAATATGTCAATAAGCCTCCTTGAGGAAAGTACATGCAATAATGGTTATGTAAGGTTGATTTGATGTGTTTTGAATAACAATGTACTTTTAAGTACATTAAATGGTTTATTGCAGTGACAGGTTACAGTTACCCTTATTTCTTCTCCAACAGATATCATGAGTGTATTGGTGTCCAAGAGTTAAACAAAGCTAATATACTTATTGATAAACCAGACAAATTTAACAATTTAATCACTATCAAATTGATGCATGGGATAAAAGGGGTTACAGTGCAAGGGGTTTGTAAATATATTTATTCAACTACAATGTATGACTTTGCAGTGCATTCTACATAGGAGAATATCATATTTTCTTTCCAAACCATTACAGTAACACATACATCTTGATATTGGGAGACACTCTTTTGTCCTTCCATACTTCTTCTGCTGGACTCCTTCAAGTTGACCTTTGTTGAACTCCCCAAATCAAAACATAAACAAAAGAAAATGTCTGCCTTCAATCAGTGAGCACTCCACATATAACATTTGGTCTCAATCTTCATTACTTTCATGAATTAGGAAAAGATTTCTTCGAGTATGTACTTAAATACTTATAGAATACAGCTGTTATTTTATTTTGATGTATTTTATTGTAAAAATTTTGTTCTCTTACTTATGCCATAGCAGACTTTCAGGTGGTGCTATTTACACATGGCAGCAGTTCCATGGCAAATTTCAGTTTCCACATGTTCTATGTTTCATTCCAAGCATTTTGGTATATAATTTATTGGGGTTATTCATTTTGGGCCTTTTCTAGACTTGAAAGCAAATTACATTTGACCAAAGTTAGGTTGGACGTCCCCTTAAACATACTGAACTAAATCTCCATTGAAACAACATTCAAACTGTACACATCAAACCCCGTACTCGCATGTCCAAATGCAAATAATACATGTCAACATGCCTTTGTATACACACCACTGATCACAGCGCATTTGTTCACTTAACCTGCCTGAGTTCCTCCCCCCCCCCCCAAGCTCGTTATAATTCTGCTGTACAGACCTACCTTGACACATCAGTGGAACATTCATTTTTTTATAATGTATGTTACCAACTTACCTTGATCCTTCAATAGACAACAAGCTTCCATATATTTTACATATGTTTTACAAACTTACTTTAACCCTTTAATGGCAAGCAAGCTTTAACCCTTGTACATCCCGTTTAACCACATTTGTCACACTGATTTTGTGACAGTAGTAAGGCACACACCAATCGCGTACTGATAGAACTGATTTAACACTGAAATTCTCATAGACATTTGTTCGCCACAGTACAACCAGGTCTGGAAGGAATTGGGCGAACCGATTTCACACTGAGAATTCCCATGGACATTTTTACGCCAGAGTGCCATCGGCGATGGCACTCTGGCGTAAAAATGTCTATGGGAATTTCAGTGTTAAAGAGAGGTGCTGTCTGTAGTGGCCTTGTAGGCATGCCAGTGGCCCAACAAGTTGGCTGCTCCTGGGAAGACAAAACTGTGCTGTCCTTGCTGGCATGTTGCTCTGGGTCAGAAAGTAGCAAACCATTAGTATTAATGGGGCTACTCCGTCGTAAAAATTCTGTGGGAATTTCAGTGTTATATCAGTTTGCCCAATTCCTCCCAGACCTGGATGTACTATGGCGAACAAATGTCTATGGGAATTTCAGTGTTAAATCAGTTAGCCCAAGTGCCATCCTTTACTATTAACACTGGATCTGGATAGGTTAAACTATAGGGAAGGGTACAGTACCTTTCAGACAATCACAGGAAGGGGCAGTTATACAAAATAACATTACAGTACAGTCGGCGTGGACTGGTCGTAATCCACGCGTGGGCAGTGATGTCCACGCATGCGTTTACCAGATAATAAAAATCACCATCAGTAGGGGGCGCGGCGGTATTGCGATAACCGTTCTCGCCAGATCACCGAAGTTGAGCAACGTCGAGCCCGGTTAATCATTGGATGGGTGACCATCATTGGATGGGTGACCGTCTGAGCGATCAATTCGGACTCCCGCGTTGTGTCCTTGGGCAAGGCACTTAACACTTATTGTCCACATGGGGGCACGATGACGCCGTGTACTAAGGCGTACTGCACGTCGATGGTACGCATGTCTTCAACCAATCTAACCCTGCCTGTGCTGCAGTGGGGAGTTACGATGATGGGGAGCTGGCAGTTGCTCGTCGTTGCTCGCTGGTTCTCTCCGGGTACTCCGGCTTCCTCCACCCGTAAAACTGTCACGGTCTTGATTAGACATTGTGCATAAGTATATGACCTTAACCCTTTACCCAACGAATCGCCCGCATCCGCCCGCGTCACATGATATGGTTTTGTTGAAATTTTTTGAAAAATTTTTAAGAAATGATATTTATAATAATAAATTTTGGTATCGTCTGCGTTGGGTAAAGGGTTAAACACCAATAAATAAATAAATATAAATAAATCACCATCAGCAAAATGTCAATTAATGAAGCACCGGGTTTCTTTAAAAATACCAGCTATCATTCATTTAATTCAAGGTTGATCGTGGTGTATGTACAAAACACAACTGGCAACCGCGTTGTGTCCTTGGGCAAGACACTTCACCCCCATTGCCCATGTGGGGGCACGGTGACGCTTTGTACTAAGGCGTACTGCACGTCGATGGTGCACCTGTCTTCAACCAATGCTAACCCTGCTTGTGTGGAGTTAGTATGTTGGGGAGCTGACAGTTGCTCGGTGGTTCTCTCCGGGTACTCCGGCTTCCTCCACCCGTAAAACTGTCACGGTCATGATTAGCCATTGTGCAGAAATATGTGACCTTAAACACCAATAAATAAATATAAATAACAAAACACAACTCTTGATGGTGTTTTTCCTGTATTTCACGTCTGGTCCCAGTCCCCCGTACTCCACCCTCGTGATATTCTGTCGAAATAGTCCTATTTTCATTTATGGGGGGAATTAGTGTTTTTTCGAGCCACGTGGCTGGTTTCCCGATGCCGTTTTCCAATGCGTATGAGTTTCATACACCAAAGGTCCAATAAGCTACTTTAACCCTTTACCCAAAGTAACAGTCAAAACCGCCCAGTCCTATTTACAGAAAGCACTATACAATTTTCATTTTTGTCTCCAAAACATAGCTTATGACCCCCTCATTGGAACGCGCTCGTTGAGCTCGCTCCAATGAGGGGTCATAAGCTGTGTTTTGGAGACAAAAAATTGAAACCTTCAGTTATTCAGGAATTTTGTTTGCAAGTGTCCTCTTCTTTTCGTGTTAGGTAAAGGGTTAAAAAGTGACATTAGGGTCTGTACACACTAATCGCGTGTTGCTAGAATCCCTTTCAAACGGTAGAATTACGAACCCCTAACCCTGCCACTTTAATTGAAACTCCGGAGTTCTCTCTCCGCCCGGCAAAAAAAATCATTGTAGCAGTCGACAAATATTGACATATACTAACAAACATGGTTGCGTGATATGAGTGATCAGTTCGTTTCAAATGGACGAGGAAATGCCAATAGTTACCGATGTTGCCCCCCCCCCCCCCCCAGACCCACCCCCGCACACAACAAATACATTACGATAGTGTAATAATTAAAGGGCGTAGCAGCAAAGGTGCTCGCCTTGATGCTTCAGGGACGGACATCTATGGTTGTGCAATGTGTGCAAGACCACGGTAGCACAGCTCGTGATATCGGAACTGAAAGCTTAGTGGGTTATGTCAATCCGTGTATCAGTGGTCTACTTGAAAGTTGATGCATCAAGACATGATTGCGTGCCTTGGGGATGGGCACTACTAGATTCCACCCCCGTAAGGGAGGGGGGTGGGTACGAGGTGTACAGTATCAAATCCTACGTGTGGAAGCAGGTAGATACACAATTTTACAGAGGTCTGTTGTTTCAGCGTGGTTCCATCAGTTGGGAAATATTACACGCTCGGGCTGTTGCCAGTATGATGATAGCAAGTTTTCAGAGATCTATTGTTTTAGAAATTTTACAAAGACTCTAAGAGTTATCCATCACGCCATCGCTATCGGTGCTTATACATACACAAACTTTATCATAGAGACGTTGGTATGCCACCTCGCAAAGCAGAATCAGACTTCTGTTTAACAACCCGACTTCTCATGTTTCGGGAGGCTGATGCACGCCACCATTGTCGCATCACCAATGTCGTATTTACTAATAAATGCACTTCAAAGAACGTCATCTTCGTAGACCACATTGAATGATAACGCTTATATATGTATTACCATTTTTCCCGCTATATATTCAGTTACCACAAATAATCTATGCTGGGTAAAGTGCTGAAGTTTATTCCAATACCTCCCCAAACCAAAGGCTTCCTTCTATGATGAAGATATCTATTTCCTTTATAATAGATTGGGATAAAACATGCTGACCAACAGCATTGCTCCATTAGCACCAATGGCTTGCTACTTTCGTACCCAGAGCAACATGCAACATGCCGTCAAGGGCAGCACAGTGTTGTCCTTCTAGGAGCAGCCAGCTTGTTGGGCAACTTGCATGCCTACCAGGCCACTGCAAACAGCACCTCTATTTAATGCCAGAGCAGCTACTTTGATGAGCCAGCGCGATATGTTGACAAACATCACTCCATTACTTTGTTTTCCTATCTGCAGCACCATGCCTGACACATAACTGCATAACTCTTCCCTACCAGGAGCAGCCAGACTGACAGGCCACTGTAATATCCTGACCAACAGTGTCGCTCCATCAACACCAGCGGCTTGCCTCTTTCCTAACCAGAGCAAAATGCCAACACGACCGACACAGATAGTACGACACTTTCCTACCAGGAACTGCCGGCTTCCACTTGCTGAGCCACTTGCAATCTGGAATCTGGACTACCCGTAAGATCGTCATGTGAGAACGCCTCTGATCGGACGTTATGTGGTTGAGTTGCATTATGACATTAATGAAAGGATTCGACACAAAACAATGTCAAACAAGAAAGTTATCAGATCGCCGAAGTTACAAATATCAACTCCATTCACTTTATTTATACTATGATCGTCAGATTAATAATAAGAGTTTGAATGTTAAATAATACAATATTAACATGTGCGAATCTGTTTTTGTTCACATGAGCACCGGTGGGCGGTACTTCGGCTGTCAATTTTATCGCCGAAACGAAATGGAAAAAGAAACACGCAAATCATTTTAATAACATACTAGTTTTGAGTTATGGGTACTTTATTAACATGAGGCAACGCATGTTTGTTAATTTTTGGTAATCTTATAAGATAAATTCATTTAAAAACGTACTAAATAATTGTGGGTTTCATTTTTCTCTTCGCGAGACGACGAGTGATAAATTTAGACAAGTTTGCATTCAAGTCGAGGTCACCAAAGGTCAACTTGAATATAGTTTCACTGTAGGTGTAAATTTTAACTATTGAAATCCCATTGCTTACGATTGGTGTGTGAAGCTAAAAATTTATGTCATAGGCTTTTTGATATACAGTAGAATGGGTAATAATGGTATAAATACTGAACACTATTTGGGTGGAGTACATAGGACAGAAATCACCGAAACTTATGGAGTTTTTTCTGTATTTCACGTGCACCTTCGACGCTCGTGAAATACAGAAAAAAAAATCCACCTTGGGTCGTTAATTCCAGTCCCCCGAACTCCACCTTTGTTTTGTTCTGTCCTTATGAACGCATTTTCGATATGTTGTACACTCAATTTATACGGATAGACTTTCTCTCTCTGAATTGAAACGGAACAATTCATTATTTATATCGAATTTATTCCAAGTAACCTCAAAGAACTGCACAAGACGTCCAGTGTGTGTGGGGGTGGGGGGGGGGGGGGGGGGATCGCGCATATATATCTAAATACAAGGTCTTGCTGTGCTTCTGCAAACTACCTACCTGAACAAAACATTAAAACCATTTTGTTATTATTCCTAGCACTATATAGAGGTTATTACTTGGTTGGTGTTTCATATCGCCCCAAATATCGGCCAAAGCTAACTTCACATCGGGGGACGCAGTGGCTCAGGAGGTAGAGGTGCTGGCTGCAATCCGAGAGATCTTCGGTTCGAATCCCAACTGTGGCAACCGCGTTGTGTCCTTGGGTAATATACGTCACCCCCATTGCCCCCGTGGGTGTACGGTGACGTTGTGTACTGAGGCGTACTGCGCGTCGCCATTGTGCAGAAAAATGTGACCTTAAAAACAAATAAATAAATATAAAAAAAATAAATAAATAACTTCGCATCGGCCTGAGACCGAAGAAGTTGAAGAAGGCTGATATCTCAGCAGATATGAAACTAACCAAGTAATAAATTCTTTATTAAACCAAAACAAAAAATTACAAAATATTCTCAGATATGTTACGGGGGCGCGGTGGCGTCGCGGTAACCGGTTCTCGCTAGATCACCGAAGTTAAGCAACGTCGAGCGCGGTTAGTAGTTGGATGGGTGACGATTTCAGCGACTGATTCGCACTCCCGCATTGTGTCCTTGGGCAAGGCACTTAACCCTGATTGCCTACATGGGGGCACGATGACGCTGTGTACTAAGGCGTACTGCACGTCGATGGTGCGCATGTCTTCAACCAATCTAACTCTGCCTGTGCCGCGGCGCAGAGTTCAGTGTTACGATGTTGGAGAGCTGACAGCTGCACGTCGTTGCTCTGTGGTTCTCTCCGGGTTCTCCGGCTTCCTCCATCCGTAAAACTGTGACCGACATGATATGACTCTGGCTGTTAAAATGTTGTTAAATCCTAATAAATAAATAAATAAATAAATAAATAAATATGTTACAGTTTACAAACAGGGTTATTATGTCTCACTCTTTTCATCAAGTCCGAAGTTTCCTCTTGTCTTAGTTCAGCTATTCAACTTAGGACAGCTGAACTATCTCTTCTCTTCCTTCAACGAATCTTCGCTTTCGACACTGAATCTCAGTTTATGTT
The DNA here is from genome assembly GCA_031216915.1 of Pictodentalium vernedei. Lineage (NCBI taxonomy): Eukaryota > Metazoa > Mollusca > Scaphopoda > Dentaliida > Dentaliidae > Pictodentalium > Pictodentalium vernedei. The sequence continues at coordinate 96,814,529 of CM062297.1, read as the reverse complement.
CAATTTTCAGTACAACTCTCTTTTTTCTTCTCTTTATCCGCCTAATCATTTGGTTATTGCCATTTTTTTTTTTATTCCTCACCATACAAAAACTAAGCATTCTACCAGTCAAGGCTCTCTCTAGGTAACACAACAGAATATTGCCCTTCAACGTGAATGATGTCGATTCAGTTCGCTATTCCTGATATTGATCTTTGAACATCCAGGCTTCCTCACGTGCGCAAATTATTTATTTATTTATTTATTTATTGGTGTTTAAGGTCACATATTTCTGCACAATGGCTAATCATGACCTCGACAGTATTACGGGTGGGGGAAGCCGGAGTACGCGGAGAGAACCACCGAGCAACGGTGAGCAACTGTCAGCTCCCCAACATACTAACTCCACACAAGCAGGGTTAGCATTGGTTGAAGACAGGTGCACCATCGACATGCAGTACGCCTTAGTACACAGCGTCATCGTGCCCCCACGTGGGCAATGGGGGTGAAGTGTCTTGCCCAAGGACACAACGCGATTGTCGCAGGTGGGATTCGAACCGAGGACCTCTCGGCTTGCAGTCTGCACCTCTACCTACTGAGCCACCGCGCCCCCTGCGTAAATTATTGTCATTATAAACCTCAACAGTGGTCCTCATATTACACCGAGCCTGACTGCAACGGACCATATCATATATGAATGTTATCACCCAAAATTACATCCGAAAAACTATTTATATATTTTAATAGCATATATTCTTTATTGTATACAATTATTTATTTATTTATTGTTGTTTATGGTCACATACTTCTGCACAATGGCTAATCATGACCACAACATGGAGATAAAGTCAAGGTCAGTCAATCGTTTATACCCCATGTTGCCTATTTTAGAGGACTCGCACCCCAAGCATTAGTGACTGGGTCCTATTTTACCAGTGAAACAGAGCTTGTTTACCACAGTAAACAAGCACTGCTTCACTTCCGGGGTTCCCACGGGGGTATTGTATACAATTAAAACAGGAAATAGAAGTTTGATGAATATAGTTCTAATAGAAATCAGTTGATCTTATTTTTACCTATGGCGGAACTAGGGATCTGCGAATCACAAATTTCTTTTCGAATCGAATCTCGAATCGAATCGTGTCTCTGATATCGACATCGAATCGAATTCCGAATCGAATCTTAAAAGACAAGTTATTTCATATTGCATCAAACGGAAGTTACGGAACACTGTGACGACCCTTACGCGAGGAAGTGAACACCTTAAACACCAATAACTAAATATTCCTTGTAGCACCGTCGCTGAAACAGCTAGGCCTATTGTCCATGGTTTTAGTTTTTTGAAGGCCTAACTTGTTACTATTCACGTTCTTAAGAACGTGAATAGTAACAAGTTAAGCCTTCAAAAACCAAAACTATGGATAATGTTCTGGGCCAAATTCACACCTTACCTAACAATTAAACATTGTCAATTACTCAAATAAATAGGAATTGAGCCTACATGAATGAATTTTCTAATGACAGTTTTATCCTATTTTTGTTGGAAATGCAACAAATTGAAGTTAGTACGAGAGATTCGAAAAAATCGAATCCTGAGACGGATTCGGGATCGATCTCGAAGCATACGTATGGTATCGATATCGAATCGAATCTCGAATATTCGCAGGACCCTACGCGGAACTGATACTTAAAAAATATAAGCGTCGGGGATCTGATTCAAAGCTTTGAATGTAATAATTATCCGGATAATTGCTACAATCAGTGCATACATAAAATACCTGGAGTTCCACGCAAAGAACGGTGAAAGCGCCTGCAGGAAGAAATGTGTGTATTGTTTATTTATACCATGATAACCTTACCTATTCTACTATATACAAAAAAGCCTATGACATAAATTTTAGCTTTACACACCAACCGTGGTGAACACGCCAGCCATGGGATTTCAGTAGTTAAAATTTACACCTACAGTGGAATTACATCCAAGTTGACATTTGGTGACGTCGACCTGAATGTGAACTTGTCTACATTTATCGCACGTCGCCTCGGGAAGAGTGAAATGAAAGTGGCAATTATTTATTACGTCTTTAAATGAGTTTACCCCAAAAGACACCAAACATTAACAGCCATGCATTGTCTCATGTTAATAAAGCATCCATAACTCGAAATAGTATGTTATTATGTTATTAAAATGGAAAAGGCCCCGTTTCTTTTTCCATTTCGTTTCGGTGATAAAATTGACAGCTGAAGCACCGCCCACCGAGGCTCATGTAAACAAAAGCAGATTCGTCAAGGCCTCATCTCTGGGCATATATCGACGAGTCTGTTAGGACGAATGCATATATGACCGAGGAAACTAGACACAACATGATGGTAATAACCTATATGTATTAGTTTTGAACTTTCATTTTTTTTTCTTCTTATAACTACCTGCACAAGGATTCGTTTAAACTGACTGATAGTTTTATGAAAGGTAGATTGGTTGATCATATTTTGGAAATCCAGTTCCAGTCAGTATACAGTGAGAACACCAGCAAGACGTAAATATAAAAAACACGGTGTTTCCCCATGACAACAAATTGTGGATTTGGAAAAGTTTTTGTCGTGCCTGTTGCTGCCAGCTGGGTAGATTTAATGGACTAAATGGTTTACCACTTAGATATTTTTGATGGATGTTTTACATAAAATTTGCCTTCGTTTAAGATTTTCAGCAAAATGAGGCAGAAGACGTCCAGGAATACCTGAAACCATCTTCTGCCAGTTTAGTTGTAGATATGAATCCGTTCTGGTTTTATGTAGCACGTCCTTAATTTTGATGCATTATTATTCAACGATTAATTGAAATTAAAAATCAAGAAGTTTTACCATGAATGTGTTAGCGTCACCTGGATAAAGCCTAAGACACATTCCAGATGGAAATAATTCACAACTGTTTCATCCTACTGCTTAACTCTTGATAGGTTTAACTGGGACACAGATTCAGTCTCAATTTGATACTTTGGGTGCATTCAGCCTATCCTGTAATATATTTTTATACCGGGGAGCACAAAAGCACAGAGGGGAGGGCATGTGTCAACTTTTGTGAGATAAGATACTGGTAGATATCCAACTGAATCATTCTCCCTCCCAGTGGGGTATATAATTTATAATTAACTTCCTCTCAGTGATTCGGTTACAGGAGCGGAGCCGTTGAGAGGTCGGGGTGGCTGATGATACTGGATACCGGAGGGTCAGGTGTGCCATGACGTTTACCATGAGATTGTCTCAAAATAAACTGGTATAACCAGGCTGGTATACTAGGTTATTTTGGGACAATCCATGGTGTTCTATTGTATGCCTTTATAAGGGTCTCCCTGATTCACTTGCGGACTTTCACTTACACATGGGGTTATTGGCGCTGCGAGGAATTAGGACTAAAGGTTTATTTGTGAAAAATAATTGAGAAGAGTGACTTTTTCATTTAAAAGGAATCAGCAATACACTTCATTGTTACCACATGTTCGCATTCATTAAAAACTTACGAACTCCAGCAGTTGTCTCCCTTCGTATAGGCAGGGGGAAGTGGGCGTATCGACCAAAAGGTTTTAATTCGGACAAGCGAGAGGGAAATTTCTCTCCAAACATTTGTTTCAGCATTCTGGCGCTCGAAAATGCATTTCATAACCATTTTAAGACCTCCTTTTGAAAAAGTATGGACAAGATAAGTGAAGGAGTTAATGGATAGCTACATGATGAAGGGTTAAAGATCTGTAAATGGGTTGAACACAGGAAATGAAGTCACCATGGAGACAGTGATGGAGGATTGTTATCGAAACTTGAGAGAAGGGTGTCAAAGCAAAAATCCTTTGGACCGGTTGTGGAATAATGAAAACCATTATTTGAGAAATGCCTAGATGGCACATTTGTGGGGACATTGATGTTTAAATTGAGGCCAAGATCGCGGAAGCTTAATGGAAAGACGAAGATAAGGAATTCCAGATGTGTAGCCTGGACTTTATGGAGACTCTGGAACATTTTTTATTTGTCTAAAATTTCAAACCAATAGAACAGGTTTCACCGGAAACATACAAGTTGGGGGTGATTCTTAGGTTATGTGTCTGCTTGCTTCTTCCCATTTGATCCACGCCCACCGCTGCACCTAAAACAACACATAGAGACACTCTCTCGTTTTAACAGCTAACTATCTCACATCCTAGCATCATGGTAGAAACTGCAATCTTGTGGTTTCACTGTGCTTTGTGCACACTGCACAATTTTAGCGACATACGATAATTGCTACAGGATTATTTTTTGCACAAAAACACCAGTCAATCAGTAAGATGACTCGTTACGTTCTACTGGTAATCATTTTTTTTCCTTTGTTTATTTGTGTCTAATCAATACAAATGTTTACAATTTGTAAACAGAAATGTATTGTACACGCCACATTGGCTCTTAGCGTTGTAATGTTACCTAAATTGAATCCATTCATTAAATAATGGCTACTGTTTAAAATTAAATCAGCTGATTGGTTTTCACAATAATCTTCAGATGGTTGTCAGAGGATCGATAATGAGTGAAAGAAATTCCGTTTTAATAACCGGGGATTACATAATGCCTGCGATGAAACAGAGCTGCGATTCGTCTGCGGGACAAAGAAATATTATAACCATAACGTTTACGTACAAAATGTTGTATCAGAGTCTCGCAGTTTTTTCTAAGGCCATTGAGGATTTATTTATTTATTTATTGGTGTTTAAGGTCACATATTTCTGCACAATGGCTAATCATGACCTCGACAGTTTTACGGGTGGAGGAAGCCGGAGTACCCGGAGAGAACCACCGAGCAACGGCGAGCAACTGTCAGCTCCCCAACATACTAACTCCACACGAGCAGGGTTAGCATTGGTTGAAGACAGTGCACCATCAACGTGCAGTACGCCTTAGTACACAACGTCACCGTGCCCCCACGTGGGCAAGGGGGTGAAGTGTCTTGCCGAAGGACACAACGCGGTTGCCGCAGGTGGGATTCGAACCGAGGACTTCTCGGCTTGCAGCCTGCACCTCTACCTACTGAGCCACCACGCCCCCCCCCCCCCCCAGGCCATTGAGGAGTCGAAAACGGATGGAGATATATATACAGTACGTGGAGAGTGGATTGTAACTAAATCACCCGCGGAGGGGAGTTATCACCCAAACTATAACTTTCAAATTTTGTATATATCGACTAAAAACAAAAGCAATGTTTCAGCCAATGGACATCCGGGTTTAACCCGGAGGTCCATTGGCTGAAACTTTGCTTGTGCTTGTTACGCTTTGCAACAAATTTGCAATTATTGCTTGGGTGGAATCTCCACTCTGCGGGTGATTTAGTGATAATACACTCTACACGTACTGTATACATTGTCATGACCATGTGCATGTCCAGTAATTTGTATCAGATTCGAGGTTGTGTTTACAATCGCATCGCAAAGAGCCCGTCAGGGCGAGCTGCGATCCAATTGAAAACACGACCGAGAATCTGATACAAATTACAGGACATACACATGGACATGATAACACATTTATCTAACAATCCATTGAAATAAAGCCCGTTTCTCACATTTATTAGTTTACATTGGTCAAAATTTCGAATTTCAGGAATTATATTTAAATGCGTAATAACATATATGTGATAGTGTGGTGTTTAATGGAAATTGTATCAGTCTGATATGGACTCGGGGCGTGGGGGAGGGGGGCTGATACAAACGTTGCTTCCGAGTTTTTGGGTGCAAATTAAGATGATTGGTAGATAACGTATTAGAAACAAGAGCGAGACTGTTATACAACATTTTGTTCATAAATATAATGGTGATGATAGATTTTTCATACAGTTCTCAATCGTAACAGCTTGGTTAACACTTTCCCTGACGAATCGACCGCACCCTGCCACTAGGGATGCGGTACGGACCGCAAAAAATCGGTGCGGTCCAGGGCCGGGCCGCCTTCATTGGATCGCTTTGGCATGGCGGTCCGGTACAGGACCGGTTCGTCGACTTTAATACATAGATGTATGTCTAGCTTTATCACTGGTGTTATCTGGTACGGAAATCCGAAGCTCCAATTACCTGTCAATAGACTCAAGACACAGTCGCAAATGGCTTGTCGTCTGATGTGAGATCTTATAACAGCTCGTCAGATACATTCTTTGATGTCGGTGACATCAAACGACAGTGACTACTGATTACCGCCTCTGTCTTTTGATTCCACCGACTTCAGAGAATGCCCTGATTGGAACGCGCTTGGTTTGGTAACAAACTAACAATCTTCAATCACGACGATGTCACATCGCCCCTGAGTTCCAATGTGTTCTATGTGCCAGTAGGCACATAGAACACATTGGAACTCAAGGGACGACATGGCGATTGAAGCTTGCCCGTCAGATGCTTTCTTTAACACAAACGCGTATACCAATTAAATCATTATAAAATATCTTGAAGTAAATGTGTTAAAGTCTTAATTTGGTATTACCAAAAGTAAGATTTTAACAAATTTCACTTCATTTAAGGTATTTTATACTGATTGGACCGGTCCGAAACCGGTCCTGGCAAGAATATCGGAGCACCTAGGGTTGGACCGGACCGGATTGGACCATCTCTCCCCTGGACTGTACCACTACTGGCGGTCCGGTCAGATCCGCATCCCTACCTGCCACGTCATTTACAAATTGAGCAGTCGAAAAAACTTATGTTTCCAAAAAATTCAACAAAAACGTAATATGTGACCCCCCTCCCCCCCCCCCCCCCCCCCCGGAACGAGCTTGATTTCCTTGTTCCGACGAACGAATGGGTCATCTGATATGATTTTGTTGAAATGTTTGGAAATGTTACCACAAAAATATTAAAATACTGTATTGTGATATCGTGTGCATTGACAAAGGGTTAACTCTTTACCCAACTAATCGGCCGTATCCGCCCGCGTAATATGCAAATTCAGCAATTGAAAAAAAAAAACTTTTCAAAAAGTTTCAACAAAACCATATCATGTGACCCCTCGTTGGAACGAGCTCGTCGAGCTCGTTCCAACGAGGGGTCACGTGATATGGTTTTGTTGAAGTTTCTTCAAAAATTTGAAAAAAATGATATTTAAAATAATAAATTTTGATATCGTCTGCATTGAGTGAAGGGTTAACTAGTATTTTAAAGTTTCATTTCATTTTTCAGATTTATAAAAATGCTTGTCGTTTCGGTTGAAACTGCATGCGACTACCTTGAACTTTTGCGATGTTCGGATAAATTTATTGAACGCGCACATCTTCAAAATTCCGAAAAGACTGTGCGTTTTAACCCTTTACCCAACGTAACGGCCAAAACTGGTCAGCGCTATTCTCAAAAATCGTCATTTAATTTTCATTATTTTTTTCACTTTTTGTCTCAAAAACATAGGTTATGACTACTCGTTGGAACGAATTAGTTATTCAAGAATTCTTTTTAGTTTGAACAATATTTATTCATGAAAAAGTGTGATGCATACATATAATAAACTACAACATGATTGTCATACAGAGTGCGCAGTACAATGGTATGCATTAAAGTAATGAGTCAAGAACGAGATTTGTTGAAAGAATTCAGCAGTAAGCTTTTAGCTTATATTAGCCGTCTGGATTACTGGCGAAGTTTAATAGTAGCTGCAAACACCAAGTAAAATATTGTTCAAACATTGAAAACAGAGAGAGTAAGGAGAGCAATAGAGAGAATGAGAGGGCGAAAGAAAAAAGGAAACTTAACCCCTTACCCAACACGTGTAGCAGGTGACACTTGAAGAATACATTTTTGAATAACTGGAAATTTCCAATGTCAGTCTCAAAAACACAGCTTACGATCGTCGAGCTCATTCCAATATCTTGCCCCGATACCCATCGAGGATGATATTTCCCCCACCATTTTAGGGGTGCGACACCATTTATAAGAAAATACCATATTTTCCAGGAAAAAGTTAATTTTTAGCGCGTTCATTCTAGGAGAAAATCAATAAGATATTCGGAAAGATTGTCGAGAGACGTGCGGTATATACCAACAAAGGCATACATATACTTCAAAACACGCAGACTAGCATTGCACGCTTAGGGTTAATGCACTCAAGCGACCTCAAATGAAATTAACATGTCTGCACACGTCATTTCCAGACATGGTACTTCAGTTTGACAGAGCGCAATGATATCAGATGTATATTTCTCTCCGATAAACTGATAGAGCAATTTGAGGTGTGCTGAAGTTTTTCTTAGAGTGTTCTGGTTTCGATTTTCGTTTATAAAGTCAGTAAAACGGCCTTCCATTTTGTTTGTTTGTACATGTGCAGACGTGATTTGCGATAATTAAATAGTGTCGGTGCCAATTAGATATGCAAATAGGCTGGACACGTGGGTAGGATGAGAGAGCTGTCACGTGGGTGGGGTGAGATAGGCATATCTCTCCGAGATGTCCCATACGACTTTATATATGTCTCAGTGCCATAGTGGTCGGAGAAAATCTGTCTAAGGTAAAATGAGCGAATTCATTCTGCCCTTGTGGGTGGTTCAGCAATAATTTAATCCTGCAGCTCTGTAAATACGCACCTAGAAAATTTTGATAAAATCTGTTTCGTACAATAAATGTAATGGAAACATACCAGTCTATTGTTAATTCAATTTTCTTTAAGGATATCTAACATTCTCGAATATGATTGGTCGAGGTGAATTTTTTGTAACCAGATGCATAATTTTCGTATCGTATGAATGTTTTTGCTTTGTCACCCATATTTTGTCAACAAGCATTGTGGGAGTGTGCCGGGGCGCAATTAAACTGTTAGCAGGGCTTAAAACTCAAGCGAGAATCAGAATCGAATCGCGCAAAAGATTCTCGCAAGGTAAACAATGAGAATCAGCATTGATGTTCGCAAAATGTTCATTTGATTCGCCTCAGATTCTAAAAGCGTCCTTAGAGATCAGGAGAATTCTGTTTATTGTTTGAGTTCCCGTAATATGTTAACACTTGGACTTAGCAGTTATGTCTAGTGAAGTCTTGGCTGCCTACACAGCCAGCCAAGATTTCACCAGATACTACTGTCAAGGTATTATATTTCCATCTGCAAGGCCACCGAAAGCCTGCATGTTGGAACATGTGTGTATACACGTACACGTAAGATAACAGACTCACGAAAATTGGAACTAGGCCTTTAAGTGTTAAACTCTAGTAAATATATATGTATCAGGTTTGGTTTTTACTTTGTATTTTGAACTGGTTGCTCTCACGAGCCTGACGAGGATATAACAGCACTATCAAATTATAAATTAAAAACTGAAAATTGTTTCTCGCTGCAGGAGTTCATGAGAATCTGAACCGATTCTCGCGAATCAGGACGAATTTTAAGACATGCGGCCATTACTATAAAACTTTTGCAATTGTATTTTCTAGAATTGTATTTTCTAGTTATGACTGAATTTAAATAGGTTAAAATGAACCATTAGCATTTTCAAAGATCTGGCAATTTGCCATATGGCCATATGGCAAATTCCCATATCTTTTAAAATGCTAATGATTCATTTTAGTCAGTTATATTAATAGATAGAAAATACAATTCCAGAAAATACAGTTGTAAAAGTTTTATTGTATTGGCTCCTGGTTAGTTAATATTCACGCGGGTTGTTCACATTCGTTTTCCAATTCAGTATTCGAGAGCGCATGTGTTAGTTTAATAGTCCAGGAAAAGTACGCAAGTACAAAATCGTCTAACCTGGAAAAAAATGTAACAGAATTGATTTGTACATTTGCCGTTAGAGAAATATATTGCCTACAATCTATTAAAAGTTCAGGATGAAGGCATGCAGCAAAACCTGCTTCTGGCATTCCCAGTGGATATCGATTTCATTTGCACGTAATTGTGTTTTTTTTGGTACAGGAGAAGCAGAAACTAGAATTAATCGATCTGCAATCATCGAAACCCTCCCAGTCATATAAGCGGTAATAATTATTGCATGAATGGAGGGATGGTTCTGATTGGGTGAAGAATTTCAATCGCAAACGTTATACATTTGAATGTCTGTACTCCAATTCTAGTATTCGATTGAAATGGGTGTTTGTCTAAATCTGGGGTGTTTTGTGCATTTGTTGAAAAAAAAAACTACAGGCAAGATGACCGCTAAAATACATAACATTTGATAATTGGACAGTTATCTAATGAAAATGCAACCCAATCGTTTTCTGCTCGCACCGTTTGGACATTACAAAACATAGTACCGAAAATGCATTGTTTTAGAATATATTCTCGGAGTGTTTGTTTTCCAGTTGAATTGCAACACGGTGATCTGATATTTTGATAACCAAGAGTGAGGACTCATTTCTAAAACCATGACTTCCCCGATGCTTTGGGCTCTGTGAAAATTACTTTTGTTGAAAACAATATCAGTTTCGATACATCTTAGTCATCCAACTTTATGGAAGGGACTCCTGCCTCGGAGATGTCGCAGAAGTTATCGTACCTTTTTTTCGCCTCTCAAATTCCCTTTCTTTCCGTATTTTGGGGGTTGCTCCCTTGTAATATATGTCGAATAACTTTTGTATGGCGTCATTTCATTCAAAACATCGTCGCCTGGGTGGTAGAATGTTCTATATTCCCTACGGGACGATATATTATCTCCCATATGGGACATAGAATATTCTAGCACTCAGGTGACGACACGCCGTCTGGACGACAGCATCCAAACATTTCATTGACACTCATCTGTATTGTGGCTTCTCATAAATTGCTTTTCAATGACCAGATCCGTTGACAATCGGACCCAAAATCGGCCACTATGATTGACAACATGGTGGCTAGTCACGAGCATTCTGGACACCTCTGTGCTTGATCTTCCGAGGTTGTTTGTCTTTGCTGAATAGACATGAATAGAGTGTGCGTACAGGCTTATGTAAAAATGGGCAAACTTTTTCTGAGTACTCGCAGATGGAGTTGCCAATCACCCCATCATTCAGACATAATAACATGTTTAAGGTGAACTATTGGCATGTATTGACACCACGGCTTGGCAGCTCGAGTGGCAACACAATTCTACAAGCGCATAATTAATTGTTCATTAACTTGATCGGTATATTGATTGGTGCAAGCATCATTGTTGTTGTTTAGCCACAGAGTGTCGAATCGGAACTTCTATTTTTATATTTCCTGTGGCCTTTAATTCGGCACAATGACTATACAGTCCTTGCCATGTTCTCATGACATAACAGGATAGCATGGTCACCCAAATAATGGATATCCCCTCTTCCAATTGCAACCATTGAACCGGCATGGGAGATGCCACCCGGGTTCAAAGGTTTAACTCTAACCCTAAGCCAAATTCGCTCATTATCCCGAAACGAATCATCCCAGTTAACCCCAATTTATAGAATTCACACTTTGACTCTTAGTATGTTGTGAATAACACCTTTACCTAGTCAAAAAATGTTAAAACAAATTCTGTACGAAGTTTTTTCTAGGTACATCCATATTTTGACTGGACGACATGTTGAAAATAATAAAAACGTTTGTCTGTACAAAGGGTGATGCGATGCAGTGACGGAAATGGGGGAATTTTTGGCAGTTCAACGGTCTATTATAATACAAGCTACTACTCTCAATTAAATGATATTGTCCCTATATCCCGACAAATTCTGTATTTTGATTGGTCAGAATGCCTTAGACAAATAGCCATGGCAAAGGGTGCACCCAACATCCAAGGTATATGAGAGCGGGCAACATCCAGGGTATATGGGCTCGTGAAACATCGGGGTATATGGTTTAAATGAAAACATTTCGCTTCCGTTCGCCTCGATATGAAAATCGAAAAAAGACCTGAAAATAGTAGGCACACAGAACACTTTGGAACTCGGGGGACGATATGTAAAAAAAAATACTGTTTACTCGTTTCCTTAACGACCCAAAGAATGTAATTCTATCTGTTGTCTTCTGCGATTGTCAAAAACAAAGCAATTATTCACGGAGCGTGAGAAACGTATCCACAAATTTTTCTCCACTATGTTTCTCTTGTGTTTCAAACGGGACAAGAACGTTATCTCCGTCAACATGTATGGTATATGGAGATTTAATACCATTGATGTCTCATTTAAACACCTCGCCTGCGGCTCGGTGTTTAAAAACCGGCATCCAAGTATTAAATCTCTATATACCATAGATGTTGGCGGAGATAACTTATAATATTTGAAATAAGTTATCTGTCGTTTTATCGGAGTGCGAATATAGGATGGACGCGTTACGCACTTCGTACAACTGAACACGACCATCCTACATTCATATTCCGATAAAGTGACCAATAATTCATTTCAGTTTGCATTTCTCATCGATTGATCTCTAGGTTCTCCAAGCGATCAGACTACCAGCTCCTAATTGGCACTCAACTAATTAGTGATGGACTTCCTTCCTGCACAGATCAAAAAGATGTTGATGGTGCTGAACTCTAGTTTACCTTTCAACTGGAATGGCCATGACGCTGGTGGTTGCATTCAGCTTCGCATCAGGTATCAACAGAAAACAACCTAAGGTAGTGGATGTATCTTTTGCGGGAGTCTCCCGTAATGGTCCACACCAGAGAAAGGGGAACAAGACAGAGACCGCCGAATCCCTGCAAACTAAAGGAACGACAGAGGAAAAGAAAAAGAAAAGTTTTTAAGTAGGATAAATAACTCGTTGATGTTGGGTAGGCAATAGAAAGCACCCCGTCTCGTGCCTAACAGCTCTCCACTGGGGAGCTTTCTCTCGGCTATCCAACATTAACTCTTTATCTTCTACGACATAAAGTATAATATATTATTATATTTCTACAGCTTTTTCCTTTGTAAATGAAAACCATATCTCCCACGGCAATATCCTACTACCATTCATGACGGACTACTTTTACCATTGCAGTTGTTCCGCCTCGAAATCCAGCGATAACACCCAATCCACTTCGACAAATATTCTTCTTGATATTCCAACCGACAGCGAACGATAACTATGTGCACAGCCACACAAAGTTATAAGAAGTTGAACATGACTACACATTCATGGTGATTGATTGAATTATTTCTTTAAAATGTGTTGATTTCCTTCATAAGTTCATATCTCCCGTCACTGGAATTTCCATTTGAAAACGAGCGTCATTGCATTCCTTTCTGATGACGTCATATTATCAGTTCATTCGTTCATGTTTTTATGTTCATGCGCAGATTTTTCTAACCGTCAAAACAAATTAAGCGACCTTGGGAAACTGCTCTTATATGACGCAAGAGGGGTATTTGTGTTGCAGATATTATCAGGGAAATATAATAAACACAATAGTTCACTGCTTGAAGTAGCGTACGATGTTTGTTCTCGAGTGGGATGTGGAAGGTTAATTTCACGAGGCGCTAGCCGAGTGAAAATAATCCCCGTATCCCACTCGAGAATAAACATCGTACGTTACTCCAAGCAGTGAACTATTGTCTATATTGCGTATAATTAATATATTATGTCGAACACAACCCAAGAAGGATCTTCCCACCCATCAAGATTCAATCTTTAAGTACATTGTCTATTGTCAAGGATCTTGCCCACTGCAAGACAGGTATTTTCATACGGGGATTTAGACATAACGAAACATAATTTCAGAACAAATCTATTGAGAGGGTGAGTTGTGAGCCTTGAGTGAAACGTCCTAGAATATTCAACGGCTATTTCAGAAAGTGTGTACACGGGAATAGAGGACTGTTATTTCCTGAACTGAACACAGGTACAACTATCTGAAATAGAAAGGAAGTCACATGATATATATAAACTGTTTAATTATATTCCTGTTTGCTTTCCTTTCAATTTTCGTCGGAGGTACACGTGTCATAGCCTTGTTAACCCTTTACCTAACATGAAAAGCAGACAACACTTGCAAACAAAATTCTTGAATAATCCATTTTTTTATTGTTTGTCTCAAAAACATAGGTTATGACCCCTCGTTGGAACGAGCTCGACGAGCTCGTCCCAACGAGATGCCATAACCTATGTTTTTGAGACAAAAAATGAAAAAATAATGAAAATGAATTGGCGATTTTTGAGAATAGCGTTGGCCGGTTTTGGTCATTACGTTGGGTAAAGGGTTAATAACTGTCTTTTTGTGTGTGTGTCTCAGCCTGTTGTTCGTCTGTCCGTTTGTCCGCGTGTCTATCGGCCCCATTCTGTCGTATTGGGCATTGGAAGATATATTCGACGATTAGCGTTATATATAACGATAGATTCAGGGAAGGGAATTGGCGTGGTTTGCTTCATTTTTTTTGGCCAAAATCTGTAAGTTCGGAAGGGACGCTCAACGTGCAGCGATGGACGACGGGGTGCCAATCGTTGGATGAGATGCCAGGAGGGGTTGTCTCCCTCTCGCTGTAGCGGATCACGGATCCGCGGAGAAAATTTTGAAAATTAGTACCCACATCTCTTCAACAAAAGTTTGCTTGGTTGTCTCGACGGGGCTGCGCGAATTACACACATTTAACATCTAAGATTGGTGTTTTGTAGCTAGCAAGACGAGTGAGTTCTCACTATGTTGGATATTCGTGAGGATTCAGTAGTAGAAGAACGGCATCCCTACTCAAACAAATGTTGGGGAACGGCGTTCTCCGGGGAAGTATCACTGGTACACAAAAACAAAAAAAAAGTATCCTTACTTTAACGTACTGGGCCAGTTGTATAGATAACTTTTCCCGGTGATGAGGCAGGACTATAAATTATTCGACAAAAAGTAGCAAATGAAGCGGATGAAGGCAGCATAGAACGATGTAATCCCTGACGTTGAAAAAAAATCGAACTAGCTGTATAAAACCGTTACTTCATTCCTACTGGCTCTTGAGAATCATTTTCTGTCTTCCAACAGTGGGAAATGGCCTGTCATGATTAATCGAGAAGTTAACAAATCGTTAGAAACACCCCAAATCGGCTAAAATTTCAAAGTCGAAGAATATGGGTTTTCATCACTCCTTTACTGGTGAATTACCAGTTATTACTCTCCTTCCCATCATTCCCGTATGAAGCGTCAGAGGTTTAGAATATCAAAATACTCCGGACTTGATATGGGAAAGAAGTATAAAGCTACAACACATAACATCAGGTCTGGCGTTCTAGAAAGTTTGGACGTACAGTTGATTGCCCTTCTCACTTTCCCAAGGAGCACAACTGCCTTCTTAACCCTTTACCCAACGTAACGGCCAAAACCGGCCAGCGCTATTCTCAAAAATCGCCAATTAATTTTCAAAATATTTTCATTTTTTGTCTCAAAAACATAGGTTATGACCCCTCGTTGGAACGAGCTCGTCGAGCTCGTTCCAACGAGGGGTCATAACCTATGTTTTTGAGACAAAAAATGAAAAAAATTAGTTATTCAAGAATTTTTTTTGCAAGTGTCGTCTGCTTTTCACGTTAGGTAAAGGGTTAAATCCCAATGCAGCTATTATTAGACTCTTGACTACCTCAGGTCCAAACCTGAACATAGGCTCAGGTTTGTGCCTGAAGTGTTCAGGAGTCTGCAATTTCCTTGGAAAATAGTTGGCGTGCAGCATGCATGCATGCCTAAAGAATTCCCACCCTGAAGAACTAATGACCAAAAGTATTGTTTGTTCTATATAGTTGTTCTAGGGGTCACAGAGTACGACTTAAGTCGACTTTAACCCTTTACCTAGGGAGCGCGGTCGCTCAGTAGGTAGAGGTGCAGGCTGCAAGCCGAGAGGTCCTCGGTTCGAATCCCACCTGCGGCAACCGCGTTGTGTCCTTGAGCAAGACACTTCATCTCCATTGCCCGCGTGGGGGCATGGTGGTGTTGTGTACTAATATCACAGAGGTCGCAGGTACTCCTGGAAGTCGAGCATTATTCCTGAGTAATAAAGGTGGACTCCTAAAATAATTTCACGAACTTCTGATGAATATATATATTACAAGTTTATTTTCACTTTTTAAACAATCACTCCATTCTCAAAATACTATTTACAAATCAGTCTCAATATATTACACGTCACTTGTTAAACCCTGAAAAATAGAATTAAAACAACATAAGCACCTATAAGTACACATATCATGGAGGATAACCCTTTAACAAAAAAAAGGTAAAGTAATCGATTCATTGTTGATCTGATTGCAATGCGCTCAGGGTTTCAACGCCGATCACATTGCAAGAAGAGCAACAATTAAAAGAAACGAAAATATAAGTAATTTAAATAATCTTACCATTTCGAAAAGACTTAGGTTCTCAAAAAGAAACTCCAATGATCAGACAAAATGTCAACATCCTCCATGACAGGTACTTTTGCTAACTTTGAATGTCAAACCGAGATTCCCCAAAACAAAAGAATTTCCCGCCAGAACTACCAACAAGCTTACTACCAGAGAACAGTGAACTCACAATGAGTAACCCTTCAACCGACAAGATCCAAGACGCATTAAGCTGACGCGCGCAAGAAAGCTGTACCTATAATAAATAAACATTAGTAGATCAGGCTGTAAATAAAATATTAAATTAGTTACCTCAAAAAAAATAGAATTTGCTCACTACCACATTCTCCCCCTCCTAAAAAAAAATGGCGTCCTCGTCATTTAGTGTCGTACCAAATGATATATTCCCCTAAAATAAATTGAAAAACAAAACCATTAGCAATATCCTGGTAAGAAAACTACAAAAGTTACTTCTGGAAAGAGAAGAAAATTCAATATTGCTTATTTTTTCTGTGGTACTATCATTTGTATCACACCTGAAATGACATAAATCATAAAAAAAAAAATTTCAATCAGCGGAACTGAAATATAAATTAACAAGTATGCACATCATGTAATTGCAATTTATCACAGTATTTTAAAGTCAAAAGAATCACTTACATTCCTAGGTCAACAATGAGCTGCTACACAAGTATACTCTGAGCAGGAGAGTATTGCCTGTAATGAAATGGTGACATGTCCATGGTTAATGAACGTACACTTGCCAGCCTTGTCCCAAGAGAAGGCAGCAGTGCGAACCGCCCTCTCATTTAAAGAGACACTGCAACATGAATGTATGATCATTAACTCCAAAAGTGTTCGCTTCACAAAAAGAAAGGCAGCGATGCAAACCGCCCTGCCGATGAAGCGACACCGCCCAAACAGAATAAAGATCCAGAATACAACATGTGCAACAGCCGACCACTGATCTATACCTTAAGTTAAACTCTTACAGCCAAAATATCACAGTCTTTAGCTTTTTCAAACACAAATCTGACTTCATTGTTAATTTATTTATTCATCTTTCTAAAAAAAAAAAAAAAAAAAAAAAATGATACCAAATTATCCGCTTCTTTTCCCACTTCACAGTTAGAACAAATGAAGTCCTTTTAGGAAAACAAAAAAAAAAAAAAAATCCTGCAAAGTGAAATTGATATATTCAAACAAACCTGTAATTTCTTGCTGCAATTAAATGAAATTTAAAACAAATAAATAGTTGATACTATATTACAATTAAAATACCATTATTCTAGAATTGAACTGAAAATTGCATGCAGCGTATCGGGTGACATACCTGAAAGTACCTGTTTATTTGTGAGTCTTTTCAGCAATTCTGTCTTATCAATATACGAGGATTTCTGAACAGGCTCCTCAACATTGGAAATCTGGCTTAACACATAATCACCACTTTGAAGCCAGGATGGAGGTTGTCTACTACGTTGTGATCTGCGTGGTGTTGGTATAGGGTGTTCAACAGAAACAGAAGCTTCTGTAGGTACAACACCCGAAACATTCATTGGAACTACACTTCCAGTACCAATACCTGTTGCATTTACTTCAAGTCCTCCATGGTCTTGAACAGCAATATTATCACCTGATAATATGTCGGCACTTTGACGATTCAAATCCAAGTCATCACGTGAAGGGATTTGAAAAGCAATGCTACTATGAGGCACACTTTCTTCACTTACCTGTATGTCGGTATGGAGGTCGTCACCACCAGAAGAATCGTTGATCGTCACCAAGCTGGGGTGAGACAAATCCTTCCTCAGTAGAAGTAGTTGGAAGTACTACTATAGCTTGAGGGATACCATGTAGTTCCAATTCCTCATCAGATGAAACACTCTCAGGCTTGGAAAAAGTTTTCTTCCCGATATGGCTTCGCTTGGTCGGAATTGGTTTCTTCTCTTCTGTTATACTGGCTGTTGGAATATCTTGTGATTCTGATGCATCAGAGGGTAAACTGTCCAGCTCCAATGGCAGAGAACCAATTGGCAAGAGATGATTCCGATGCAGAGTCTTTCTCAAGCCAGCCTCATTCTCTACAACAAAAACAGGGATATCAGTATTTGGTTGATCGATCGCAGTAAACACATCGTTATCAAAACGATCTGCCAACTTGTGTCGACCCTCAAAAGCTAAGCTTTTTACCAAAACTCTATCTCCTACCTTCACCGATGCACCATGAACCCTAAGATCATAACCTTCTTTCTGTTTCTCTTGAGCTTTTCTGGCAGCAGCAGAAGCAAGGTTGTAGGACGACGCAAGTCTCTCTCGAAGATCTGCAACATATTCTGGAACAGAACTTTCTGTAGAAGATTTTCCAAGTCCAAATAAAACATCAACTGGAAGTCGAGGCTCCCTACCAAACATGAGATAGAATGGAGTAAAACCAGTACTCTCATGTCTAGTACAATTGTAGGCATGGACTAACGGACCAACAAAACTCTTCCAATCCTTCTTCTGTCCTGGTTCCAATGTCCCAAGCATACTCAGTAGAGTTTGATTGAAACGTTCACAGAGGCCATTCCCCATTGGGTGGTAAGGTGTGGTTCTGGATTTTTGTATTCCACAAAGTTGGCAAAGTTCCTTTATCAATGTACTTTCAAAGTTACCACCCTGGTCCGAATGTAAACGGCGAGGAAATCCGTAGTGAATGATGAAATTGTTGAAGAGCACTTCAGCTGTGGTCTTAGCAGTCATGTTCTTGGTAGGATATGCCTGGGCATACTTCGTAAAATGGTCTGTGACCACAAGAACATACTGATAACCACCCTTTGATGTCTCTAACGTGAGAAAATCCGCACATAACAGCTCCAGGGGATGTGATGTTGTAATGGACACTAATGGTGCTCTCGAATTTGTTTGCGACTTTCGACGCAGACATCGTGGACAATTCTTGATCCATTTCTCCACAATGCCATCTATGCCAGGCCAATAAAATCTCTCCTTAATCAATGATATTGTTCGTTCTCTTCCTGGATGGCCAATGTCATTGTGCAAACATGTCAGTACAGTTTTAACATGAGATGATGGCAAAACTAGTTGCTGATGAACTTGTGAATTAAAAACTGTTTCTCTATAAAGTACTCCTCGGTGAAATTTGAACGTATTAAAATTCCGGTACATAGCTGAGTGTTCTTTTGTCATCGGTAAAGTTGAACGTCTTGGGCGTATCTGGTTCCGAGTGGCTGTCATCCAAGGACTTAAAACGGGATCATTTTCCTGTAATCTTCGCCAGTCTCTGGGAGTCATGTCATCAATGTCACAACCACTGAATTCTTCCAGAGAATCCAACACAGATGTTGAGCAACACATTGATTCAACAAATGGCTGTTGGGACTGAAGAGAATTACATATGGTCTTTACACTAGGTCCTTTAATCTTCTGTTCAACTGAAGTATTTGTTGAATATTCTGGTAATCGTGATAAACAATCAGCATCAGCATTAGATTTACCAGGTCGATAAAGGATTTCAAAATTGAATGCCCCTAATGCTGATAACCATCGCTGTGAAGTTGCATCCAGCTTAGCAGTTGATAATACGTACGTCAACGGGTTATTATCTGTAAATACAACAAACTTATGCCCATACAAATAATCATAAAATTTATCTGTAACCGCCCATTTCAGAGCCAAAAACTCTAATTTGTGTGCTGGATATTTTTTTTCAGAATTATTAACACCTCTACTGGCATAAGCAATAACCCTATTTTGTCCATTTTGATTTTGGCACAAAACTGCACCTAATCCACATGAGCTAGCATCAGTGTGCAGCTCAAAAGGCTGACTATAATCTGGATAACCCAGAACAGGTGGTGTAGATAAACACTCTTTAAGTTTCTGAAATGCAAGATCTTGTTGATCACTCCATACCCATTTATGTAAATAATTTGATTTCTTTTTAGTTTTACTTTTTAAAGTATTAGTGGGAGGAAGCAAATCTGTTAGTGGTTTTGAAATCCTGGAAAAATGTTGAACATACTTGCGGTAATAACCCGCAAAACCTAGAAACTTTCTCAATTCATCAGGATTAGTAGGTGTCGGCCAATTCACAATTTTTTCAATTTTTGAGGGGTCAGCTTCAATTCCATTAGCTGACACAACATGGCCAACATATACCACTTTATCTTTAAACAGTCGACACTTAGATGGAGAGAGCTTCAGACCACACTCCCTTAACCTTTCAAACACCATTTGAAGCCTCTCTATGTGTTGCTGATATGAATCTGAAAATATTATCACATCATCTATATACACCAAACATATTTTCAAATTCAAACCTTCCAGGCATTGTTCCATCATCCGCTGAAAACTTGCAGGAGCATTTTTTAATCCAAATGACATGCGATTGAACTCATAGAAACCCAAGGGCCCTGCAGTGAAGGCTGTACGCTCCTTATGCTCCTCCAAGACCTCCAGCTGATGATAGCCAGATTTCAAATCTAGAACACTAAAATATTTTGAACCTGAAAGATAATCTAAGATTTCATCAATTCTTGGAAGTGCATATGAGTCCTGTATAGTTTTCTTATTAAGAAACCTATAGTCTATACATATTCGAAGATCACCAGATTTTTTTCTAACTAAAACCATATTAGAAGCATATGGACTATGTGAACGACGAATAATTCCGGCTGCAAGTAATTGATGCAAATGATTTCTAACTTCATCTAACATACCAGCAGGAATTCGTCTAAAACGCTGTTTAAATGGTACTTCATCATGTAAATCAATTCTATGTTTGACAGTATTATAGAAACCAATATCCTGATCATTCTGAGAAAAAATATCTGAAAATTTATGTACAAGTTGTGAAACTTCGCTCAGCTGATCAGATGACAAAGTTAAAGTTTCAATATCAATTTTATCAAATGATGTTCTATCATCAGGCACAGCATTAGATACGTCAAGGTCACTTTCAATCGATACTGGTTGTATCTCACAAATCGTTGCATGAGGTGCAATGGAAATTGTTCTGGACGATATGTTAGATAAATGAACTTTTATACCACCATTGTTATTGTAATCATATTTAAGTATGTAAGGTGCTATTTCAACACCGGCTAATGTATCAGAATCTGAAAGAGGCTGCAAAATAGCACATGTTGGTTGATAAGGTAATTTATGACCAACAAAACCTGAAATAACATGCTCAGTATTAGGATTTAAAATCACATGAGCTTTTTCAGCACTTTGTACAACTCCTAATTTAAAATTATTTTTTCTAAGTTCTTTTTCCCTAAGGGAAAGACATCTAAATGACATATACCATGGAGTTGTCAAATCTGCAACCTGTAAAAAGTTATTGCCATGATTTTGTTTACATTCATCCATGAATATATTCAATGCATTTGTTCCTAACAACACAGGTGTTGAAACATTAAAACCACTATCTGGTACCACCAGAAGAATACAACATTTAGGTGTGCTATCTACTAAACCTGGAATAGATAACTCAACTTCAACATAACCTAGATATGGAAGTTTTTTACCATCAGCACACTCAATATCAAGAATATAATTCAATGGGTTAAGTGCAAAATTATTCAAGTGTGACTTGTAAAATGTTTCACAAACAGTTGAAATTGTTGAACCTGTGTCTAACAAACATTTTGTTAATACACCTGCAACGAATACATCAACATTAGTGGTACTACCATACAACCCAGGTGGTTCTTGTTGCTTATTAAATTCAGGTCGTATATTTTGAACGCCTACAGTTGACCTGCTACCGGAGACGCTTTCTAGTTTAAACGATTGCAATTGGCTTTTCTTGTATTTACCTTTGCTCTACAACCAATTGCAATATGTCCATATTGATGGCATTTAAAACATTGAACGTTACTACCTGAAACATTAGAATAGCCACCTTCAGGATGAGTCGAAGAACGTACATTGTTTGCACCAGATCTAAAATCGTTATAACTTTGTGCATTTTGGTTCCTGAAATGAGAATCATTTGTATTGTCAAACCTGTTACTATTGGCGTAAGTATTACCATAATTGTTTGCATTTGACCTAAAACCTCGACTACCACCTCGTCGATTTGAATTAGAATGAGGTGGTCTATGACCAGTAAACTGCTGAGGTACCTGTCTCTCCCTTTTCAATTCTGCTAAATCTGATTTTAATTCAACTATCATTTTCTTTAGATCCTGTAATTCAGAATTAGAAGATTGAACAGATTTAACAGCAGCAGACTTACTACTTGGTACCTTTGTACGTTCACTCTCAATTTTGCGCAATGCAACCCTCAGCTCATCGAAAGTGTGAGTCTGTTCAAATTTATACCTGCTAACATCTTTCAAATCTTGACGCAGACCAGACCAGAACATTGACTTCAGCATGTGATCACTTTCCTCTGGCTTCACTTCACCCATCATAATGGCTCGACCAAGTAAATCTTCCAATCTACAACCCCAATTGACCACATCTTCTGTGTCTGCCTGAAATGAGCTATAAAACTTCGAAAGAATTGATTCTCTCGTATCAATAACTCCATAAATGCTATCAAATTTTTTCAAAATATCATGACATGTTGCTTGTGGGCCAAGTCGCATTACAATGCGAGCTGCTTCTCATTTCAAAGATTTTCTTAAGCATTGCAAAATATCAGGATCACTATTTTTATCAGCTATTAGACACTTGACTTCATATTTCCACAAGTCATATGTGGTATCACCCTTCTGATCACCTGAAAAACTAGAAATTCTAAGAGGATTTTTGACAATAATAGGTGTCGTAGATTCTAAGGAAGGTTCAGTCTTTACCGTGGTTTCTGGTTCTTTACCAAAACCTTTTAACCAGTCCTGAAATTGCTCAGGGGTGTCAGCTTTTGGCTTAACACCCATTTTCTTGAAGGCAAGAATCATATTTTGCATATCCTCCTGTGAAAAATTTTCAGAATCCATATTGGAAAAAAAATAGAAATAATTATTACCAATTCATCATGCTGAAAATATTGAAATACGAAAGCAAATAAATAAACGAATGAAAATCTAAAGTGGCAGCGCAAACACAAGTGCACTTACCGAATAGTATGTGCAAAGCAAGTTTACGATTGAAAGCAAGGACAGCGAATGAAACATCGATCAGCTTAGTTAACAACAACCGAACCTAAACAAAAAATTTTCTGTCCGATGACAAAAAATTTCAAAGTCACAAACTTTCTAAGTTAACCGACCCCAATATCTGCACAAGACAATCCACAATATAATCAAAGTCGACAAGGAAAATGTAAGAAAAAAATAAATTTCTTCTTTCAAATACCTTGACAATGTAAACAATCAAATCCACATACCAGTAAACAATCAATGAAACTAAAACACCACTGGCACTGAAGGGGTTAAATATGAATGTAAACTGAGTCTGCATACAGGTAGACTATCTGACAAATATGGCTGGCACTCAAAGGGTTAAGTGCCAATGTAAACACACCAAGTCTACACTGGTAGACTATCTCCAAATATGGTGGCACTCAATGGGTTAAAGTGAAACAGATACCCCAGTTAATGGTTACTATGGTTACAAAGTTGCTAAGTTCACGCAATTAAACTCGAAAAATATTATCTAATTGTGAAAATATTATTTTCTGTAAGTTCACATCTGACTATTAGTGAGAATGGTTTGATTATTCGCAACAACAATCAAAACATTTCCAAATCAGAGGCGATATCACAAGAAATAATACACTGCAGTGACACTGAAATACAAGCAAAGTGTATTTCGCAAATTGCCAAGATTGGCGAAAATGAAACACAGCCAAAAACAAAAACAGTTGAAAAGTGTTACGATTGGTGACGAAAATTGCCGAACTACGAGCCGACTTAACTATTTGTAAACAAAGAACACGTGTTTTATGTGTACCCAGTCAAAGCATGTGATTCCAGGTCAAATCACCAGCTTTGAATCGATAAACAACAAACACATTCTCGAGTGAAAATTATAAATTGCAGCTTACAAGTACTGCAGCGAATTGTATGTATATTACACGAGAGGCACAATAACAACGATCGGATCAACAGACCAAATCATGTGGTAATGTGTAAATAATGTAGTATAGATACACACGTGTTAACCTGACGTCACGCAAAAATGTCAACAAACTACGGAGGCGTGTCTGACAACAACATTCAAGACACAAAAATACGAACACTAAGGCGTGGTATCAGTTTCAAAATAACCCAAAGTTTCTAGGAAACGACATTATTATGGTCTGTAATTCGGTAACGTTTATGATTACTGTAAAATAGAAAGTCAGACTAGGAATGTACCAAACTGTCAGTCACATCTCAAAGTACAACTGGGTCAGTCCTAATTTGGGTGATTCAACACAGTCTAAATGTCAACAAGTCGTGGAAGAACAGTCATCTGTGGGATATCAGTCGTCTGTACGGAACAGTTATAAACGCGTGATATTAATCATAAAAGGTATACCTCAGTTCCTACGCGGATATCTTGGAATATACACGCACAGTAATTACATAAGAAATTACAACACAGTCACAGGCCTGCGAGACGAGCGCGCACAGTAGTGTTGATGAATAAACAAAATTGAATTCCACTCCATCGAAGATGATAGGCTGGTTGTTTGCATGTGGGCGGTCCTCTACATCATAAGGTTGACTGAAGTACAGCTGTAAACAGAACAGATATCCACTGCTGAATAATGAAATTTTCCTGAGTCCACTATTAAAGAATAAAAGTGTTGGGCGCCATTACCACAAAGGTCGCAGGTACTCCTGGAAGTCGAGCATTATTCCTGAGTAATAAAGGTGGACTCCTAAAATAATTTCACGAACTTCTGATGAATATATATATTACAAGTTTATTTTCACTTTTTAAACAATCACTCCATTCTCAAAATACTATTTACAAATCAGTCTCAATATATTACACGTCACTTGTTAAACCCTGAAAAATAGAATTAAAACAACATAAGCACCTATAAGTACACATATCATGGAGGATAACCCTTTAACAAAAAAAAGGTAAAGTAATCGATTCATTGTTGATCTGATTGCAATGCGCTCAGGGTTTCAACGCCGATCACATTGCAAGAAGAGCAACAATTAAAAGAAACGAAAATATAAGTAATTTAAATAATCTTACCATTTCGAAAAGACTTAGGTTCTCAAAAAGAAACTCCAATGATCAGACAAAATGTCAACATCCTCCATGACAGGTACTTTTGCTAACTTTGAATGTCAAACCGAGATTCCCCAAAACAAAAGAATTTCCCGCCAGAACTACCAACAAGCTTACTACCAGAGAACAGTGAACTCACAATGAGTAACCCTTCAACCGACAAGATCCAAGACGCATTAAGCTGACGCGCGCAAGAAAGCTGTACCTATAATAAATAAACATTAGTAGATCAGGCTGTAAATAAAATATTAAATTAGTTACCTCAAAAAAAAATAGAATTTGCTCACTACCACACTAAGGCGCACTGCACGTCGATGGTGCACTTGTCTTCAACCAATGCTAACCCTGCTTGTGTGGAGTTAGTATGTTGGGGAGCTGACAGTTGCTCGGTGGTTTGCGTCAAAAACATAGCCTATGACCCCCTCATTGGAACGAGCTCAACGATCATAGGCTATGTTTTTGAAATAAAAATTGAAAAAATAAGGAAAATTGAATGGTGATTTTGGGGAATAGCGCTGCCCCGTTTTTGCCGTTACGTTGGGTAAAGGGTTATTCTTCTTCGAAACTCGACCATGAAATTACATAATCGTGCCAGCTCCAAGTGGGAATGGGCGGTTATCGCACCTCTACCCACTGAGCCACCCCCCCACCCCCCACCCCACCCCCATTATGTGGTTGATACAGGAACTTCAGAGTCAAATTTAGGCATGTAAGTTATTTGAGACTTTATCTGATAGGATAGATTTTCAGATACTGTACTCCTGACAAGATAGTTTTACAAAATGAAGAATGTTTGAGTTCGACCCGTCAATTTATTGAGAAAAAAATGTGTTTTGTTTCAACGATTTACTGATAATATCCCATATTTCTGTAAAATAACACCAAACTAAAATAAAATCTCTGTATATGTCACGATTAATCTGAATATTGAATATTTAATAATTTAGCTTGTTTATGCAAATTGTTTTCTTGTATTGTTCGTTGATGGATTTGTTGTTTTTCTAAGTCTGGCTTATCGCAAAGAGATTGAAATATTGCCCCATGTTACTGATAAATGTTTTAGACACATTTCGTGTGTTGACATTTTAAAAACATTATTACATTTTCTAATTAAAAATAAACAAATGGTTTAGTATGTCTGTATCGTGTTTCATCATGGAAAAAAATGTCCTTCAATAGTACCGTACATCGCAACGTCATAATTATCGTCTACGGAAGCCCATTGGGGTCAACATGTGTAGTGGGAACATTGTGAATATTCGCATTCACATTGCGAATATTCGCATTCAGCATTGCGAATATTCGCATTCAACATTCCGTATATTCGCATTCAACTCATTGGGGCCAACATGTGTAGTGGGAGCATTGCGAATATTCGCATTCAATTGCGAATATTCGCAATTGAATGCGAACATTCACGAAGTTGAATGCGAATATTTGCAATGCAGAATGAGAATATTCGCAATGTGAAATGCGAATATTCGCAATGTTAAATGCGAATATTCGCAATGTTGAATGCGAATATTTGCAATGAAGGAGGCAATTACATGGCGAAAGCAGAAGCGAATATTTGCAATGTATTGCGAATATTCGCAATGTTGAATGCGAATATTCGCAATGAGTTGCGAATGTTCGCAATGCTCGATACCCCCCCCCCCCCTCCGATACACATGTTGGCCCTAATGGGCTTCCGTAATCGTCCAATACCTTATGTCCTTGTATGTTGCATGTGTTGTTCTTCCATTGTTAACGATCATATCAGGCTGATGGGAAAGATAAAATGGTTCAGGTTTCCTATCCTAATTTTTTATGCCCGATCTTAATCTTTTTTTAAGACTTTAACACAAATGTAATGTCCATTTAAAATGATATTTCAAGATACATACAGAACAGCCGCCATGAAATGGTCACTTTCCACGGGTGGATAATATATCTACGGACGCAATAACATGAAGATTCCAAACATAAATTATTGGAATAATCATCAAAAATTTAATGAATGAAGCACCGGGTACAACCCGGTGCTTCATTAATTAAAATTTCGCTGATGATGATTTTTATAACCTGGTAAAAGCATGCGTGGACATCACTGCCCACGGGTGAATTACTGCCAGTCCACGGCGACTTTGTTGTATGGACTGGACTTCAAACATGTGGATACCGCGAAAATAGATCATACATTTCAACCCTGCACCTAGTAACTTAGAAGCAGACGTTACTATAAAAAACAAACTGAATAATCAAACGTTTTCATTTTTCGCCTCAAAAACATAGTTTATGAACTTTCATTGGAACGAGCTCCCGGAGTTCGTTCCAGAGAGGGGTCATAAGCAATGTTTTCGGATAAAAGTAATAAAGTTTAAATTGCGATTTCTGTTAATGGTGCTCACCCTGTTTTGGTTGTGACGTTGGGTAAACGGTTTAACTAACAACAAAAAATCTCGACCGACCTTATTTTTCTACTGTAACCCGAGTCAGACCATTTATTATTATTTTTGCCTAAGCACATCTGGGCACCATCAGTACCCGGCCGTTCATGCGTTCGGGTACTCAAGCATGCAGTAGATCTATAAACCTTATTACACGCGTATTGATTTTCCTCCAGTTCCATAATTATAAATCCACACGGAACACGTGCTCCATACGGATTTCCATTAATGGACTATTTTTCCACCTGACGTCATGGGTTCGTCAAAAGAACTAAACTCCACCCATTTTGGTAACCAGCCAATTGACACGTCGCATTCTAACCCAGATCAATTAGGAAACTGCGATGACAGTCGACAAATCGAATGTCAATTGGAAAGCTTTTCTGTTCAAATCCATCAAAATTAACGAAATTAAACATATTCTATGAACGGGTAGTGATTTTATAACTTTCAAGTTTTGATTTTGAAGTGAATACCTCTCAGATAACGACGGTTAATTTATTAAAAGCACGAATAAATAACCCATTTGGACAGTTTTCTTTTATATTTTTTTGTTTACGTATCCATCTGTCACACGTACTTTTCAATCACACCTGAGTTTTGAGTTTTGTTTTTGTTTTAATTTCAAGCAGACGTCAGAACTGTGTAATCTTTGAATTTTTAAATTAATGGGTTCCATGTTATAGAGGCGTGTAGTAAACACAGAACGCCACGACGTGTGAATGCGTTCGTCAATAAGGCACTGATGCCATCGCTCAAGGATGCTTCCACTCGTGTCATATTGACGAACGCACTCACACATCGTGACGTTCTGTGTACGTATAGACTGATATGGGTTCAGATGAATGGGTCGTTTTGGTTGGGTCTACTGAGACTTGATCGAGGGCAGATATCGAAACAACTTTCGTGATATCTTACAAACTTGTAGTAATGCTACAAATCAGTAGTGATGATAGAAGACCCCAAGAGTGCCTATTTATTATTATTTATTTATTGATGTTTAAGGTCATATATTTATGCACAATAGCTAATCATGACCGTGACAGTTTGACGGGTGGAGGAAGCCGGAGTACCCGGAGAGAACCACCGAGCAAAGACGAGCAGCTGCCAGCTCCCCAACATCGTAACTCCGCACTGCAGCACAGTCAGGGTTAGATTGGTTGAAGACATGCGTACCATCGACGTGCAGTGCGTCTAGTACACGGCGTCGTCGTGCCCCCATGTGGACAATCGGGATTAAGTGCCTTGACAAAGGACACAACGCGGGAGTCCGAATACATCGCCCAGACGGTCACCCATCAAAGGACTAGCCGGGCTCGACGTTGCTTAACTTCGATGATCTGACGAGAACCGGTTACCGCAGCACAGGCAGGGTTAGATTGGTTGAAGACATGCGTACCATCGACATGCAGTACGCCTTAGTACACGGCGTCATCGTGCCCCCATGCGGGCAATGGAGATGAATCTTGCCCAAGGACACAACGCGGTTGCCGCAGGTGGGATTCGAACCGAGGACCTCTCGGCTTGCAGCCTGCACCTCTACCTGCTGTATGGCCAGTCGCTATAGTTGTACTACAACGCGGTTGCCGCAGGTGGGATTCGAACCGAGGACCTCTCGGCTTGCAGCCTGCACCTCTACCTACTGAGCCACCGCGCTCCCACCAAGAGTGCCTGCTGTATGGCCAGTCGCTATAGTTGTACTACAACGCGGTTGCCGCAGGTGGGATTCGAACCGAGGACCTCTCGGCTTGCAGCCTGCACCTCTACCTACTGAGCCACCGCGCTCCCACCAAGAGTGCCTGCTGTATGGCCAGTCGCTATAGTTGTACGATTAACCCTTTACCCAACGTAACGGTCAAAACCGGCCAGTGCTATTCACAAAAGTCACCATTCAATTTTCATTATTTTTTCACTTTTTGTGTCAAAAACATATATATAGCTTACGACCCCTCATTGGAACGAGCTCAACGAGCTCGTTCCAATGAGGGATCATAATCTATGTTTTTGACGCAAAAATGAAAAAAATAGTTATTCAAGAATTTTATTTGCAGTAAAGGGTTAACAGCGGTGATTGCCATAGTCATAGTAGTGGTAGGGCACATCAGTAAAGGTAAACGGCTATGATATTGGTAGAAGACAACAGACTCTGATTACAGAACAGATAGTGGTGATAACAGTATAGGCTAGCAAGGGTGGTAGAGGATGAATGTATTGGATGAACACAGTGGGTGGAAGCTGATTATAGAAGAGGTAGTGATGACCGAGGACAATGCACCCCCCCCCCCCCCCCCACCCCACTCCTGGGAAGAGAAGCAGTTCTTGTTTGTAATATCTGTTTAACTGGTAAAATAAGACCCAGTCAGGGCCGTCGAGAGGGGGAGAGCCGGGGTAGTAAGCCGCCAGTAGTAAGACGAAGCCGCGCCACCCGAGATAGCTAGTTTGCGAGCTTTTTTCAATGCCCAGTGTGTGTGAATCGGCAGGCGGGCCGCGGGCCCCCGAATTCATTAGTAAACATATATTCCTTTCAAGAACTGTCCTTTCAAGAACTGTCTAAGTTATTAGATATATCGTGGGTCGATCCGCCAACAAATATATGTAGATTGAGTCATAATAGATATCGGTCGGGGGAAGGGTGAATATGTTCACTGGTCCTTGGTAAGTTGGGTTTGAAACAAGGGGGCCCCGGTGGTACCATCTAATTGACCCCCCCCCCCCCCCCGGGTCCCGTATTTTCTCTCGGTGGCACTGGACCCAGTAACCAATGCCTGAGGTGGAAGCCCTCTAAAATTGGCAACATAGGTATAAACAATTGGCTGGACTTGACTTCAAAATCCACATTGCGAGGGAGCGTGGTGGCACAGTGGTTACGGCATTCGAATTCAAAACGAAAGCCCAGCGGCTCGATCAGGTTGTGTTCTTGGACAAGGCACTTAATCCCGATTGCCCACGTGGGGGACACGGTGGCGCTGTTTATTAGGCCGTACTGCTCGTCGATGGTGCACTTGTCTTCTACCAATTCTAAACCTGCTTATGTAAAGTTAGTATTTTGGGGAGTCTTGCAGCTGCTCGCCACTGCTCGGTGGTTCCCTCTGGGAAATCCGGCTTCCTCCGCCCGCAAAAGTGTCCGACACGAGGTGACACTGGTTGTCAAACGTGCCATTAACCCCCCGAAAATGAATAAATAAAAAGCTTGAAGCATTATTTCATAGAATTTCGTAGGAAAACGGTTCAAAACACATTAAATGGTGTCACTCGGCGTGTTCTTATTTCATTCCTCGTCTTCCAAGTAACTGTCAACGATTACTTTTTCGCCCAAGAATACAGCTGCGAGCACCTCTCTATTTCCGGAATATTATCGAATGATCGTGCTTCACCAGTTTTAAACTATACTGACGGAAAAAAGAAACTTAAGTTCAGTTCTGGTAATATAATTTTTTTATCCGTAGGCCAGATGTAGTAAAATTCAGTCAACCATGATCGCGTGCGACGCTGCATGCTTTCAACACACTTTTCGACAAAGCGTACATCCGGGGCCCTTCCACGTGCCATGGGCTTAAAAACCATACCAAACTGAAGTTTTCAACAGTACACATCGATTGCACATTTCATTTCAAATCGATTGAAAAACAAAATGTCGTGAATGTCCGAAGTTGATAGGGGTAAAGCTATTGCTCTAATTATGCAGGGCCAATCGCAACGTTTCGTCGTCGAGAAATTTGGGGTCCATGAGTCAAAGATAACTCGTTGGGCGTTTCAGAGCAACAAGATTGGCTGACCGTCTCAGGAGCGGACGTCCGCGCGTTACATCACCTCGTCACGAGAGAGGCATACGTCTCTCATACCTCCGTAACCGATTGCAGACGACGAAGGAGACAGCGAGTCAGATTGTAGGCACTCATGGTTGCCGAGTATGTCCACGAACAGTTAGGAATCGGTTGCGGGACTCAATTTAAGGCCTCGACGCCCTTACGTTGGTCCGAAACTTACACCCAGCTGACGTCAACGTCGATTGCAATGGCTGTGGGCACATGTACCAAATCCGTTTCACTTGGCCCACTGGAGACGTGTTTATACACTAACATGACGGTTCACGCTTTACAGGTCAGATGGACGACAACGTTGCTGTTGACGTCGGGGTGAGCGATATTCTGACGCGTGTGTTAAGGAAATCGACAGATTCGAGGAGGGTCTGTTATGGTTTGGGGGGGGGGGATTTCTCATGGTATGAAAACACCTCTCGTAGTCACCCAGGGGAATCTTACAGCCGTAAGATATCAGGATCAGGTCCCCGTGCCTTATGTCTTTCCACTTATCCAAGCGCGTAACCTTACGTTGCAGCAGGATAATGCGAGGCCGCACGTTGCTAGGGTTTGTCGTAACTTCCTCAACTAAAACAATGTCCCAGTTCTCGGTTGGCCACACTACAGTCCAGATTTGTCCCCGATCGAGCATTTGTGGAACGGGTTGGACAGGAGGGTCAGGATTCAGGAAGCGCGTCAACATCCCAAACAACGTCGCTCAGCTTACGCGGGCCCTTCTTGGGACCATAAACAACTTGATAGTCAATGGTAAGGAGAGTTACAGCAGCGACTGAAGCCCGGGGTGGACACATCCGCTGTTATTTTGACCAAGAAATGACGTAGGGTACCCATGTTTGAACGATATGCATGCAAAAGTCGAGTGCGTTAAGACAACAAAATTCGTCAAAATTTAATCAGTTATGAAGAAATAACAACAAAATTCACACAATGAAATAATCACCCATAACACATTTGAAATATTTACCACAGATAAAAAACATTCGTTTTTTTCCCCTACTATTACATGACTTCGATGGTCGTGCAAGCGGATCAGATAATTAATATCTGTAAAGTTGTTATACGATTGACGCGTTGCGAACGTTGCGTATTATGCAATAAAGTGGTAATTATATTTATTTAGTTATTAGTGTTTTAGGTCACATACTTATGCACAATGGCTAACCGTGACCGTGACAGTTTTACGGGTGGAGTACCCGGAGAGAACCACCGAGCATCGACGAGCAAATGTCATCTCCTCAACATCCTAACGCTGTTCAAGCTAGGCTCAATTTATTATTTATTTATTTATTGGCGTTTAAGGTCACATACTTATGCACAATGGCTAATCATGACAGTGACAGTTTTACGGGTGGAGGAAGCCGGAGTACCCCGAGAGAACCACCGAGCAACGACGAGCAGCTGTCAATTCCCCAACATCGTAACTCCGCACTGCAGCACAGGCGGTGTTAGAATGATTGAAGACATGCGCACCATCGACGTGCAGTGCGTCTAGTACACGGCGTCGTCGTGCCCCCATGTGGACAATCGGGATTAAGTGCCTTGACAAAGGACACAACGCGGGAGTCCGAATACATCGCCCAGACGGTCACCCATCAAAGGACTAGCCGGGCTCGACGTTGCTTAACTTCGATGATCTGACGAGAACCGGTTACCGCAACGCAACCGCGCCCCCAAGCTAGACTCAAGCAAGGTTGAAGACATGTGCACCATCGACGTGCAGTACGCCTTAGCACACGGCGTCATCGTGCCCCCATGTAGGCAACTGGTATACAGTGCATTGCCCAAGGAGACAACGCGGCTCGTCCCGGACGGGGATCGAACTCGGGACCTCTAGCCAACAGTCTACCACTGAGCCACCGCGCTCCCAATAAAGTGGTAATTAACAGTTGGACCTAGATTACAGGAATAACCATCAAAACTTTAATCAAGGAAGCACCGGGTACAACCCGGTGCTTCATTGATTAAAATTTTGCTGATGATGATTTTTATTACCGGATAATCGCATGCGTGGGTATCACTGCCCACGCGTGGATTACAACCACTCCACGGCGACTGTACTGTACGTACCCGAAGCAGATTTCCTGAAGAAAAAAAGATGCAGTTAATGAGAATTTAAATGTAGTTTACCCGTAATTGAGAAAACAATTTCTACTTGATATTCTAACACAGAGTTAAGTCAACATTGCTAGTGCTTGATTTGCATTTTCTCCAAACAACGGCAGTTCCGAAGACAACGGCCATAAACACAACGCCAAAGAAAATCCCAAGTGGCTGGAACACTTCACGGTATTCGCCATCCTTAGTGCTACGCTTCTTTCGAACCCGTCTCTTTGAATTGTTCGTCGGATAGTTATTTGATAGATCTGAACTATTTCGATAAAAACCCGCTGTCACGATGTTTGACATAGCACCTTTGTTGCCTTCTTCATCAATGGCTATAACTGCGAATGCATATCCCCCGTCTGTTGACATTTGACTCATATCAAGTACTACTTCCTCTTTCTCGCCGAATTCTTTGGGCGTGAGAGTGTTGTCCATCTGGTTGTCTGTGATGAGGAGCGTCTGGTCGAAATTGTTTAACAGGTG
The DNA here is from genome assembly GCA_031216915.1 of Pictodentalium vernedei. Taxonomy (NCBI): domain Eukaryota; kingdom Metazoa; phylum Mollusca; class Scaphopoda; order Dentaliida; family Dentaliidae; genus Pictodentalium; species Pictodentalium vernedei. Next base: position 96,780,340 of record CM062297.1, on the reverse strand, counting down.
AAGCACCGATGTTGAAAATCTTATTTCATACCTGAACGCTGGAGAATAGAAAAGTATATTAGTAATGTGGAGAAGGTAAAAAATCTTAGAACCAGGGCGGATGGAATTTTCAATCATTTCAACTTTGAGTCCATGACTGCAGCATACAATGCTGGCTATAGCGATTTGGGCGCATCGATAGATTGGCGGGGGAGTACCACCACCCCACCCCCACCACCCAATCCCGGGTAAAATATTCAATGGTTGGAAATTTTAAGTCTCAAACCATCAAATGTGGGAACTTTCATGCCCTGTGGAAATAGATTTCGTAACATTTTATCTATGGCCATGACCATTTCTATCGGCATTTAATACTAATTTTCTTTGACCACTTTTAATAGCATTTTTATAGCTACAGTTAATATTTCGTTCCTTGAGTGCAACAAGCTATAAAGCATTGCAGATGGCGCCTTGTTGCACTCAAGAGGCGATTTCCAACTCACGAACCCAAAGGTCATATATTTCAAACACGAGGTGCATTTGGATATATTCAGCAGATGGAAGTCCATAGGTGGCAGCTGGAAAATTCTCGCTTTTGCTGGATGGTGGAGGGCGGTCCAAATGGTTTTCTCAAAAGTTGGATGTTCGGTACGTGGGGCAAAGCTGGAAATTCAGTGGGGGCACATCCCGAACCAAGACCCCCTCGCCACTCCGAATCAAGACTCTCATTCCGTATTCCGTGTAGATACTTCGGCATGGACCAGTGCAGGAACCAGATGTACAACGTACATTCATTAACATAAGAACCGTATTGGACGGAGTTTTAAGGCGCTGACATTCAAATCACTCGAAACTATTGCCTTGAATGTATCACTACCAAAAGAAATTTGGTATTTGCTGTTCTTAATATTCTAGTGGTGGCAACTCACCTCGCAGATATCTTAGCAATGGTGATAGACTCAAGACAGAATGGACCAGGTCTCATTTATTTATTTATTAATTTATTGGTGTTTAAGGTTATATACTTATGCACAATCGCTAATCATGGCCGTGACAGATTTACGGGTGTAGGAAGCCGGAGTACCCGGAGAGAACCACCGAGCAACGACGAGCAGCTGCCAGCTCCCCAACATCGTTAATTCCGCCCTGCAGCACAGGCGCGGTTCGATTGGTTGAAGACATGCGTACCATCGACGTGCAGTACGCCTTAGTACACGGCCCCCATGTGGACAATCGGGGTTAAGTGCCTTGTCCAAGGACACAACGCGGGAGTCAGAATCGATCGCTCAGATGGTCACCCACCCAATGATTAACCGAGCTCGACGTTGCTTAACTTCGGTGATCTGAGGAGAACCGGTTACCGCAACGCAGCGCCCCCTTTACCAGGTTTCATCATGTGGACGAGCAAACAGCCATATATCATCATTCGAGTGGATCAATGAGCCACCTGCAATGCTAAAGCATTGCAGGTGGCTCATTGTTCCACTCAAGGGATGATACATGTACAAACTGGACGTAACGCGATTTCCGCTATCACTTCATATGAAATTTTAAGGAGTTTTCCGACTAAATTTATGTTATCTTGTTCGGATGCGTACGGTCAGTCTCGTACCCCAGAAAGCAGCAAGATAAGTTAGCATCTTCAGAAAGGTGGCAATAAAGAAATGCATGAAATCAAATCTCTCTCAGATTCTACAGTTTTCGAAAAATCGAAATTGTTTAGAATGGAATCGAATTAATGAAAAGATTTGAAAACGAATGGAATCTTGAACTTTAGCCGGCCTCTACTCCCCCCCCCCCCCCCCCCCACCCTCCCCGTGGCTACCCCGACGCTTATTTACTGTTCTTCATTATTCTCATCATTTGACTTTTACCCGTGTACTTTACATGACTAATCGGTTTCGCTTGGAGCTAAAGGTTCCGCTACTATTGTGTGGTTCGTGGTATTGCGTAGTACATCGGAAAAACTTTCAGGAAAAAAAATATGAATTGGATAAAGGGGGCGCGGTGGCGTTGCGGTAACCGGTTCTCGCCAGATCACCGAAGTTAAGCAACGTCGAGTCCGGTTAGTCCTCGGATGGGTGACCATCTGAGCGATCGATTCGGACTCCCCCGTTGTGTCCTTGGGCAAAGCACTTAACCCCGATTGTCCACATGGGGGCACGATGACGCCGTGTACTAACTTAGGCGGACTGCACGTCGATGGTGCGCATGTCTTCAATCAATCTAATCCTGCCTGTGCTGCAGTGCGGAGTTACGATGTTGGGGAGCTGGCAACTGCTCGTCGTTGCTCGGTGGTTTCTCTCCGGGTACTCCGGCTTCCTCCACCCGTAAAACTGTCACGGTCATGATTATAGCCATTTTGCATAAGTGTGTGACCTTAAAAGCAATAAATAAATAAATAAATGAATTGGATATTTGAATTCGTAAGGAAATTGTGATTTGTTAGAGAGACGGAACCAATACATATCTGAAGACTGGTAACGGAAACAGTATACGTACAAACCATGACACAAATTTGTCAAGGTCACACTTTAATATAGCGGTATCTATACTAAGCCAGTTAAGGACAATTCAACAACGTGGTGGGTGGGTGGGGAGGAGGGTGAGTATTACTTCTGCCGTTGTTAAGTTTGTTTAACCCTTTACCTAACCCGAAAAGCAGACGACACTTGCAAAAATAATTCTTGAATAACTAATTTTTTTCATTTTTGTCTCGAAAACATAGGTTATGACCCCTCGTTGGAACGAGCTCGACGAGCTCGTTCCAACGAGAGGTCATAACCTATGTTTTTGAGACAAAAAATGAAAAAAATAATGAAAATTAATTGGCGATTTTTGAGAATAGCCTGGCCGGTTTTGGCCGTTACGTTAGGTAAAGGGTTAAATTACGACAGCAAAGAAAAAGCCATTATTTGAAAACAGAATATGTTTTCATTTTTGGAATTCACTTTTAAAAAAATCCACAATCCAGTGTAAGTAGTTCCATTAGCTCCTTGAATCCTGCACCCTATGTAACATGTAACAAACTACCCCTGTGCCTTTTTTTGCCTTAGTTATTGTACATTTCCATGTACTGTGTGATATGGCTGCCTATCAACTAATCCTATGCAATGCCTATAGTTGGTCAGTGCATTTTAGCTTACTAACTAACTCTGTGCAATGCACACGGTTAGTCACTCTTTTCTTTCCGGTTATCTGTTACGCGACTAACCCCATATATCGCACATCCTCAGGGAGTGTACATTTTCATGTAGTTTGTAATATTTTTTTATTACTTTCCAAAGTGGGATTTACTGGGGTTTCCGGGTTTGATTATAAACGATAACTTCACAAGTGAATCATACAATCAACAATTACGTCATGTATCCGTGCGCGCAAACGAAGACACTTTGCCGTGGGTGTAAAGGTGACTTCATTGTTTTTTTAACATGAAAAGCAGACGACACTTGCAAAAAAAATTCTTGAATAACTATTATTTTCATTTTTTGTCTCAAAACATAGGTTATGACCCCTCATTGGAACGATCTCGACGAGATCGTTCCAATGAGGGGTCATAACCTATGTTTTAGAGACAAAAAATGAAAAAATAATGAAAATTAATTGGCGATTTTTGAGAATAGCGCTGGCCGGTGTTTGCCCTTTCGTCAGGTGAAGGGTTAAATAATATAATTATCGGTAATAATGAAAATTAATAAACAGAGTAATCGCTTGACTGGACACCTCTCATGAATTATTTCATGTAAGCAGTCCAGTCAAGCGATTACTCTTTAAAAAAATCACAAAGTGTGACAAGCCCTGTGCATTGAACAGGATTAGTCACACTTTCCGGTCATAACTGTTTTCATTATTAACACAGTAACTAACCCCGTGCACTGTACAGCATTAGTGTAAATCTCATCTAGCAACTTTCTTACCCAACCTAAATGCTAAAACGCTTGCAGTACTCGTCTCAAAATTAATTTAAACCCAGATCATGCCCCCCCCCCCCCCCCACCCCTCCCCCAGTGGAATGGATTGTGGAAAGGTTTCTCTTTTAGTGAATTCCAAAAATGAAAACATATTCTATTTTCAATTAATAGTTTATTGTGAGAAATCGAGATAAATTACTAAATGCTTCTTCTGATCAGTTTATTTTGTGAGTGATCCAGTCGTACAGTTAAATGTATTTGAAATGGAAGGCGAAAGCAACACAAAATTTGTAAGAATTACATTGTCATTTAGGTTCGAAATTTCAAAAAAGAGAAAAAAACTAGACCGAAGCCAAACAATCTGCAACAAAAATATTTAGAGACACAAATTACCGACATTGTGTAAGAATTACGTTGTCACTTGACTCGAAATTTCTAAAAAAGAAACAAAATTTGGCCGAAGCCAAAAAATCTGCAACAAAATAATTAGAGACACAAATTGCCGACAATTTTTTTTCATCATAATAATAATTAGACTCATTCCAAACTGATGAGATCAAGCCAATATTTGAGTTAGATTTTAGGAAATTTGTCAAATGCAATAAATGTTCAATGGCATAGCGGGGGTTCAAACCCACGCCGAGAGAGTTTCTTTCGGCACCAACCGCCAAGCGAAGCTATACTGAACCACGCACACCACTCGGCCTCCGACAGACCCCATGAAGGGAATGCTAGTTAATCAAGCATATACGAGGCCAGTACAGAACACACGGCATACTCAATTATTTAATTATTCATCAGATAGTTGCATCTAAGTACTTAATTCTACGAACTGCACCTCAAAAGAAATCAGCGACACTTGTCTTTTTCAAATTTCTCAGATGCCATAGAATTAAGAATGGACGCTGGTTTTGTTTACAATGGCATGGCAGGGGTTCGAACCCACGCCGAGAGAGTTTCCTTCGGCACCAACCGCCTTGCGAAACTATACTGAACCACGCACACCACTCGATGGCCCAGCGAAACTATACCGAACCACGCACACCACTCGATGGCCCAGCGAAACTATACTGAACCACGCACACCACTCGGTGCGTGGTTCAGTATAGTTTCGCTAGGCGGTTGGCGCTGAAGGGCTACAGATACAGTGAGGCCGGGGCCCCCAGTGATAATTGACAATGGAAAGGATAACATAAATTCAAATTACATAACAGAACAATGTTAATCTACCCTCTCCTTTGACTTTGGTATACAATCACAACCGCAAAGCAATGACGAAAGAAGAAGAAAGAAAGATTCGAAGGAATGAGCGATTTCTTGTACAGGCTCTAAGCGAGTATGAGATCGTCTCATTGTAATCAAGATTGCCAGTGCCAACGAGTTTGAATAATGAGCAAGAAAACAATTCCAGTATATTATACAGTATATTAATTGAGCCCTTTTTAAAGAGAAAATTCGGCGTACTTATACTTTCATTCTGCATTTACAAATTAAGTAACTTTTCACAGTAAATTAATTTCACTTAAGCTCTGGAGGCCCTCAGCAAGCGGAGGACCCTGGGCAGCAGCCCATAAAGTCCATGCCTTAACCCAGCACTGTCTATAGCACACTGGCAAAGGGACGTTCTCGCTGATTTCCATGACGTGATGTATGTAGAATTGATGCAATTACTTCATAAATAACTTAGAAATAAATTTGATTTACCTCTTCCGTGGTCAATGTCGTCACCTGGAGCGGACCAAGCAAGTTTGACTGTCTTCTTTGATGACGACACGCCTACAAGCACAAGATCTGATATACGTGTTGGAGATATAGCATCAAGCTGAATGTTTATCGTCGGGACATAAAGTCTTCCAATATTCATTTCAAACTGTACTTGTTCTTCCATTCGAATTTCTTCATGTTTTGTTTTTTGCATAGCTCCTGGAAAACGAGAAATCGAATCCTTGAGTATTTACGAATAGTTGCCGTCCAATTGGCAAATTGACATATCTTTTAAAATCCTAATGATTTATTTTAGTCAGTTATATGAATAGGTAGAAAACACGATTCTAGAAAATACCATTGTAAAAGTTTTATAGTATTGGAAGACAACTGTCCTGCAAACTGCGTGGTTCGCTTAGATATCTACAAGCGCCACATGCCCAGTTAATCTCCCAGAAGTTAACTTATTAAAAGTTCCTTCATCCCTTTTGTGCTTCCGACGACCCTACGGACTGTCTCGTGAAAACGCCAAAGCCGCCACGGCTGACAATTTTCATCATTGTAAGAGATTTAGAGAAAAGTTAGCTCCCTTTAATTTCCTTTAGCTGGCGGTAAATTTTACACTAAGGGTATTGGAACTTCATATAAAAATTGAAAATTTTAGCGAAGTTGTATCGTCCATGGGCGCAACATTTCACAAATGTCGGGCACTTTCCCGTAGAGTAATATTAGAATACAGAATCGGGCTTTGGTACAATTTTTACCCAATCAGTTTGAACGTTTCACTTTTATTCTCTGTTGAGACACATTTGAAAATAAGAAAACGGCATTTTACCATCTTTTGAAGTTCTGTAACTTTTTGTTCATTATATCTTCGAATCGTGGCATATATAGAGAGAAATCGCTTGACTGGACTGGTTACGTGAAATAATTCATGAGAGGTGAGGGACGTTGTAAAAACACGAGTGCGCGAATTCGCACGAGTGTTTTACAATATAGTCCCTCGCCTCGAATGAATTATTTCACGTAACCAGTCCAGTCAAGCGATTACTCTGTTTATTACTTTTCATTATTAAAGATAATTATATTATTTAACCCTTTACCTAACGTAACGGCCAAAACCGGCCAGCTCTATTCTCAAAAATCGACAATTAATTTTCTTTTTTTTTCATTCTTCGTCTCTAAAAACATAGGTTAGGACCCCTCAATGGAACGAGCTCGTCGAGCTCGTTCCAATGAGGGGTCATAACCTATGTTTTTGAGACAAAAATGAAAATAATAGCTATTTAAGAATTATTTTTTTTTTGCGAGTGTCGTCTGCTTTTCATATTAGGTAAAAAAACAAAAACAATGAAGTTCCCATTACACCCACGGCAAAGCGTCTTCGTTTGCGCGCACGGATACGTGACCCAATTGTTGATTGCATAATTCACTTGTGAAGTTATCGTTTATAATAAAACCCGGAAATCCCAGTAAATCACACTTTGGAAAGTAATAAAATACATACACTGTTCTTTCCAGTAATATAAAAGTGTAGGGTGCGACATATGCTATTTCTTTCTTGCGAAAAAGAAAAGTTTGCAAAGACACACGGGAGCGCGGTGGCTCTGTTGTTACGGCATTGAACATCAACCGAAAGGTCTACGGTTCGATCCCCGTCAGGGATAACTGCGTTGTGTCATTGGGCAAGGCACTTAGTCCCGATTGCCCACGTGGGGAGAGGGGGGCACTGTGTCGTCGTGTGCTAAGGCGTAATGCACGTCGATGATGCACTTGTCTTCAACCAATGCTAACCCTGCATGCTTTTGTGGAGTTAGTACGCGGGGGAATCTGACAGTTGCTTGCCGTAGTTTGGTGGTTCTATCCAGGTACTCCGTCGTCCTCCACTCGTAAAACTGTCCGACACGAGGTGACCCTGGCTGCCGAAAGTGTCGTTAAACTCCAATACAGAAAGAAAGTCTAAAAGCCTCGCCTAATATAGTTATCCCTTCCCAACATGTGACGCTGTGTCTGCTAACTAAACTTAAGGAAAATTATAGCAGACAGCAATGGTAAAGGCACTTTTGATGACTGAAGGTTTAATAAAGTGACATTTTATGGCACGGCTATTTTAAAACCCAATCGCCAAAAACAGGACTCTGTGATCCAATTTGCATACGTCTATAACGAGCTTTGAGTCTTAAACATCATCAGAAGGTTTGGTGCAGTGGGTCCAGAGACACGTAAGAGTTTTCTTTTTATTACCAGCAGAAGCATAGAAAATGAACGAGGAAAACATCCTAACAACACGGCCACTTACGCGGGCTAGCATGACAACCCCACATTACGTAACTGGGTCAGTGACTATGACGTCACCTCCCCCTCAATCATTCCCTCACCTAAAAGAGCCATTAAAACCACATTATATACTGCTCCCAATTGCTAGCATTTGGGAGCAAAATACCCCAGTTTTACAGGCGTTTGGAAGGGATCATAACTCTATGCACCCTTTGAGCACTTTATGCACCCTCAGCCGCAGGTTTTGTAAGTCAGTTACCCTTTCTTACAGACGAAGATACTTTTCATTCTGACAGGACACGTGGGTTGTACAACGAATTTGTTAGACGAGGAATCTGTAACACTCAAAAAGATTTATCGATACGTATCGCGACTCACATCCGATAGGTATAAGCAGTCTTAGTCTACTGAGACCTGATTCGTGGATTTTGTTTCTGTTTCGTCAAAAAACAGTTACTGTTCAAAACTGACCCATGGTTTGCAGTTTACAGACTTTTAAGTAATATCAAAAATATTCTTAGAAAATTCCCATCGTCAATAACTTTTCACACCCCGGAAAAAGTATTTTTAAAATCAAGTACTTTCAAGAGATTCCAAGACCCATGGGAAGGATAAAAAATTTGTAATCTAGATTTTGGAATAAAAATACCCATGGGGGTCCAATACTCTGCAGAACTGTATTTGTCAAAGATATTTTTACAAAAAACTACACGGTGTGTCTCACCTTCATGGTGGTCTTCTTCATTAATATAATGCAACTTAATTGCTCCTTCGCGTTGTTCATTGTTCATCTGTATCTTTATGGTATATATTCCCGGTTGAGAAAAGTTGCTGAATGTTCTGGAATACACGCCATCATTTCTCTCCACATCTAAACCTGAATTTGGAAATGTATTTTATTGTTTATGTGGATAACCGCGTGGGAAAACAAATCAAATTCTTGTCCCTATATCCCGATAAATTCGGAATTTTGATTGGTCAGAATGTCTTGGACAAATAGCCATGGCAAAGGATACACCCAACATCCAAGGTATATGAGAGCGTGCAACATCCAGGGTATAAGCGCACGCGAAATATCGGGGGTATATGGTTTGAACAAAACTTTTGCGATTTTGCTCGCCTCGAAATAAGCGAACCAAAAAAACCGAAAATAGTCATAAATATCATCAGACTTCACACAATTCAATCATAAAAATAAGAGCAAATAATTCGTCCCCTGAGAACCAATGTGTTCTATGTGCCAGTAGGAACATAGAACATATTGGAACTCTGGGGACGATATGTCAACAAAACACTGTTAATTCGTTTCCTTAACGACCCAAGGGATGTAACTCTATCTGTTGTCTTCTGCGAATATAAAAACAAAATAACTATCACGAATTTGGTCCAAGTGATTATGGAGCTGAGAAATGTATCCACAAATTTATTTCCACTATGTTTATATTGTGTTTCAAACGGGACAAAAACCTTATCTCCGGCCAACATGTATGGTATATGGAGATTTAATATCTGAATGTCTCATTTAAACACCTCGGTGTTTAAAAACCGACATCCAAGTATTAAACCTCCATATACCATACATGTTGGCGGAGATAACTTATATTTCCATACCAACAAAGATTACATCATTTTTCAGTTCAAGTGCAACAACATAAGAGAAAGGAAGAAATAGGTACTCAGTGGACATGGATCTAATACTTTTCCTTTATTTCGATCTAAAAGTTGTTGGAGTTTATGATTGTGTGGAGATATGTGCGCATATGTCATGTGTATGCCAATATCATTGGACTCAATAACATTATTTTATTTATTGGTGTTTAAAGTCACTTTTGTGCAGTTCTGGCTAATCTCAACAATGGGATAAAGTCAAGTGAAGCCAATCGTCTATACCTATGCAGCTCATTCCATAGGAACACGGTAAAGATGTTCTGCTTAACGGGGTTTCCGCAGGATATGCACAAACATTACTCATACAGTACGTGGAGAGTGTCTTATCACTAAATCATCCACAGAGTAGAGATTCCACCCAAGCAATAATTACAAATTTGTTGCAAAGCATGACTTACACAAGCAAAGTTTCAGCCAATGGACCTCCGGGTTAAACCGGGAGGTTCATTGGCTGAGACAATGCTTGTGTTTTTGTCGATATGTACACAATTTGAAAGTTATAGCTTGGGTGATAACTCCACTCCGCTGGTGATTTACTTACAATCCGCTCTTCGTGTACTGTACATGCATATGCACAAGTTCATATATATTTACACACACGGCCTCTCACATGTTATGTATGAGCGCACTTATTTGTCTCCCTCCACTGCATGTGTAACATACGTCTGTCCGGGGTGAGATAGCAGGGAGAGACAGATGTATCCCACCCCACCCACGTGACGTTATACATTTATAACGTTATTATGACGCGATGCATAGTATTTGGCTACCAACTAACTCATATTGACGTCATCAGAATACCGTGTGTTCAAAGTTTGATGCTCTAAAACTCTTTAAACCCCAAGATGCCACCGTTCCTAATTGATTTCGTGGTATATACCTTTGGTATATACTTAACTTTTGCATGCTCTTTCCGATGGTGTCATTAGTTTTTCAAAACAACGAATACCAAATGAGTTGATTATATCAGCACGTGACCGCCGATTACCTCTGGCTAACGTAACCGCTGTATGGTGGGGGGAGAAAAATAATCCCTGATGAATACGGGTGTGGGATGGGAAAATCTCACCCTCGGGACAAGATATTTGGTCCAGACACTCGGCAAGCCCGTGTCTGGCCCAAATATCTTGCTCTCGGTTGAGATTTTCCCATCCCACACCCGTACCCATCAGGGATTATAATAATCCATGGGTGTGGTAAGTATATCCATTCTTACATATGAATGTGCACCCGGATGCCAAGGTTTTATGTCTATTGAACCGGGCGTTACGTTTAAGATATTAGTGGACTTTCTGAACAATAAGAGTTTTCCACTCAACAGTGTTTGAGCGATTAACAGACATCAATTGTTCCACATCGACATCGGTTTTGAGGATATTTCCTTGTGTGGCTATGCGTTGTGCATTATCAACTTTTAGCTAAACACCAGTACTAGTTTATCTTTAGCTAATTATCACTAGGCTAAGTCCTGTGACGTTTTATTATTTATTATTGGTTTTGGTATTTAAATGCATTCATGGCTCGGCATCTAAGTACCTACAAGACCTTCTGGCAATTAAAAAACCTGAAAGGAACTTGCGCTCCTCCTCACAAATCAAGCTTCGGATGCCCTTCTCTAGGTCCTCTTTTGTGAATAGCAGAGCTTTCTCTTTCGCTGGACCTGCACTTTGGAATAATTTACCAGTTCAGGTTCAGGGATCGAAAGATCTCAACCAATTCAAAAAGAGAGGCTTTTGACAGTATGTAACCTGCTGGCCTTTACACCTTTCTCAGTCTGTATATTGCCTTGATAGTCACGAGCTCATTGTTTATTTAACTGTTCAGCGTTTTAGAGCACTTCGTGATTTTACGCTTTATAAAATTTCCTTATTAATTATTATTATTATTATTATTATTATGGAAAACACGTAAAGGTTTTAGAACATTTCTCATCTGTGATCGACGCATTAATCGGGTATTCAAATCAGTTAACCATCATGAAGATACAACAGATTAGGTAATTTACGAATTCATTCTAAGCTTCATTATTGCTTACTTTTATAATTAGTTATTAGTTATTTCAAGTGTCCCCCAGTTTGTCCTTAACCCTTTGAACCCTAGTGGTATCTTCCATATCAGTTTAATGGAAGCAACGGGAAGAGTCCATATTCTTTATTTGGGGGTAGACCAATAAATATTTTCAACGTGCAGCCTCGGGGCTGCACGTTGAAAATATTGATTGGTCTACACACACCTTCACTCAAAAGTCAACCTTCTTAATGAAATTATGAAGTATCATGTTACTTGGCCGGAATAGCGGCCTCTGGGGTTCAAAGGGTTTTAAATATGTCTTTTTCGTTGTATGTTACAACAGTTGTTTATAGTAACCACGAATGTATATAAATCAAGTCATGACTGTAAAATGATGAATTTTGGAAATACCAATTCGTACAGTGAGCCTCGCTCTCAGTATGGCAATATCCAACTTGTGATGAGTTTACTGGAATCCAGTGTTATGCGAATAAAATATGTTTTGGATGTAACAAAAGACGAAGTCGTATTTCAAATCTCAATCCCGGTAGAAAAAATATAAGTGACCGACAACTCGGTTATATTACCTTTCAGTTATGAATGACATCGTACAATGATATCATAATAATACACTGGGGTGGGGTCATCAGGAGCAGACTTGTTAAACAAACTGGAAACGTTTCTTCGTGAGGAACAAACTTACTATCTAAGCTCAGTACTTCTTGAGCGGATGACCCTTCGGTCGCAGATTACCAAGTATGAGTATATCGCATACTGCGACCGTCGTCATGTGACAATACAAAAGAAGCAAATCGTTAATTTTTCGAAAATATTTACGAGTTCACTTTCACGATGAACGTTTGATGACAAACGGTTTAACGGACGAAAAAACGAACAGACAAACTAACATTACTATTTAAGCTGCTACATTTCGGTGGAAGCTCATTCCTTTAAACCATGTCGCCCTGATAGGTATCCACTAAAATACTATTGTAAAGAGCGAAATGGATGAGTTTATCTTGCATTTGTGGGGAGGTTCAGTAAATATTATCAGTAATAATTTAATCCTACAGCCGGATGGGGGAGGTTTAGTAATCATTCAGTTCTACAGCCCTATGGGGGAGGTTCAGTAATAATTCAATTCTACAGCCCTATGGGGGAGATTTAGTAGTAATTTAATCCTGCACTCCTATAGGGGAGATTTAGTAATAATTCAATCCTACAGCCCTATAGAGGAGGTTTAGTAATAATTTAATCCTACAACCCTATAGGGGAGGTTTATTAATAATTTAATCCTACAGCACTATAGGGGAGATTTAGTAATAATTTAATCCTACAGGCCTATAGGGGAGATTTAGTAATAATTTAATCCCACAGCCCTGTAGGGGAGGTTTAGTAATAATTTAATCCTACAGCCCTATAGGGGAGATTTGGTAAAAATTTAATCCTACAGCCCTATAGGGGAGATTTAGTAAAAATTTAATCCTACAGTCCTATAGGGGAGGTTTAGTAATAATTTAACCTTACAGCCCTATAGGGGAGGTTTAATAATAATTGAATTCTACAGCCCTATAGGGGACGTTTAGTAATAATTTAACCTTACAGCCCTAAAGGGGAGGTTTAGTAATAATTCAATTCTACAGCCCTATAGGGGAGATTTAGTAATAATTTAATACTACAGTCCTATAGGGGAGGTTTAGTAATAATTTAATCCTACAACCCTATAGGGGAGGTTTAGTAATAATTTAATCCTACAGCACTACAGGGGAGATTTAGTGATAATTTAACCCTACAGCCCTATAGAGGAAGTTTAGTAATAATTTAATCCTACTGCGCTATAGGGGAGGTTTAGTAATAATTTAATCCTACAGCACTATAGGGGAGATTTAGTAATAATATAACATTACAGCCCTATAGGGGAGGTTTATAATAATTTAATCCTACAGCCCTATAGGGGAGGTTTAGTAATAATTTAACCTTACAGCCCTATAGGGTAGGTTTATAATAATTTAATCCTACAACCCTATGGGGGAGGTTTAGTAATAATTTAACCTTACAACCCTATAGGGGGGGGGGGGTAGTAATAATTTAATCCTACAGCCCTATAGGGGAGATTTAGTAATAATTTAATCCTACAGCCATATAGGGGAGGTTCAGTAATAATTTAATCCTACCACCCTATAGAGGAGGTTCAGTAATAATTTAATCCTACAGCCCTATAGGAGAGGATTAGTAAAAATTTAATCCTACAGCCCTATAGGGGAGATTCAGTAATAATTTAACCTTACAGCCCTATAGGTGTGTGTGTGTGGGGGGGGGGGGGTAGTAATAATTTAATCCTACAACCCTATAGGGGAGGTTTAGTAATAATTTAACTTTACAGCCCTATTGGGGAGGTTTAGTAATAATTTAATCCTGCAACCCTATAGGGGAGGTTTAGTAATAGTTTAACCTTAGTCCTATAGGGGAGGTTTAGTAATAATTTAATCCTACAACCCTATAGGGGAGGTTTAATAATAATTCAACCTTACAGCGCTATAGGGGAGGTTTAGTAATAATTTAATCCTACAGCCCTATAGGGGAGATTTAGTAATAATTTAACCTTACAGCCCTATAGGGGAGGTTTTGTAATAATTTAACCTTACAGCCCTATAGGGGAGGTTTAGTAATAATTTAATCCTACAGCCCTATAGGGGAGATTTAATAATAATTTAACCTTACAGCCCTATAGGGGAGGTTTTGTAATAATTTAACCTTACAGCCCTATAGGAGAGGTTTAGTAATAATTTAATCCTACAGCCCTATGGGGAAGGTTTAGTAATAATTTAATCCTACGGCCCTATAGGGGAGGTTTAGTAATAATTTAACCTTACAGCCCTATAGGGGAGGTTTAGTAATAATTTAATCCTACAGCCCTATAGGAGAGGTTTAGTAATAATTTAATCCTACAGCCCTATAGGGGAGGTTTAGTAATAATTTAATCCTACAGCCCTATAGAAGAGGTTTAGTAATAATTTAATCCTACAGTCCTATGGGGGAGGTTTAATTATAAGTTAATCCTACGGCCCTGTAGGGGAGGTTTAGTAATAATTTAATCCTACAGTCCTATGGGGAGGTTTAATTATAAGTTAATCCTACGGCCCTGTAGGGGAGGTTTAGTAATAATTTAATCCTACAGTCCTATGGGGAGGTTTAATTATAAGTTAATCCTACGGCCCTGTAGGGGAGGTTTAGTAATAATTTAATCCTACAGTCCTATGGGGAGGTTTAATTATAAGTTAATCCTACGGCCCTGTATGGGAGGTTTAGTAATAATTTAACCTTACAGCGCTATAGGGGAGGTTTAGTAATAATTTAATCCTACAGCCCTATAGGGGAGATTTAGTAATAATTTAACCTTACAGCCCTATAGGGGAGGTTTTGTAATAATTAACCTTACAGCCCTATAGGGGAGGTTTAGTAATAATTTAACCCTACAGCCCTATGGGGAGGTTTAATTATAATTTAATCCTACGGCCCTGTAGGGGAGGTTTAGTAATAATTTAACCCTACAGCCCTATGGGGAGGTTTAATTATAATTTAAGCCTACTGCCCTGTAGGGGAGGTTTAATTATAATTTATGCCTACGGCCCTGTAGGGGCTGTAGGATTAAAGTATTACTGATCCTTCTGTGCAATTGGGTGTTTGTTATGTTGTATATCCACGGACTGCCAACTTCTGTTTTTCGGCTTGTAAGGGTTTATATACGTGTGACGGGCACACTGTTGGTATTCTGCTCACCTGTTAACAGAATCTTATTTATTTATTTATTTATTTATTTATTTATTTATTTATTTATTTATTTATTTATTTATATATACGCGAGACGGGCACACTGTAAGTATTCTGTTCACCTGTTAACAGAATCTTATTAATTAATTAAGTATCTAATTTATTTATTTTTTGATTGATTTATTTATTTATTTATTTATTTATTTATTTATTTATTTATTTATTTATTTATTTCGATTGTGAACGAGGTGATCAACTCTAAGTGGCAGCATTAAATGTGTTTTACAGTTCAAACTGAAGTGCAGCTCCATCTTTCAGCCTGTTCTATTTCTTTTTCAACCATCTTTATTTATTTCGATCTGAACGAGGTGACCAACCTAACTGGCAGCATTAACCCTTTACTCAACGTAACGACCAAGACCGGCCAGTTCTATTCTCAAAAATCGCAATTAATTTCATTATTTTTTCATTTTTTTGTCTCAAAAACATAGGTTATGACACCTCATTGGAACGAGCTCGTCGAGCTCGTTCCAATGAGGGGTCATAACCTATGTTTTTGAGACAAAAAATAAAAAAATAAGTTATTCATGAATTTGTTTTACAAGTGTCGTCTGCTTTTCATGTTAGGTAAAGGGTTAAATATGTTTTTAACAGTTTAAACTAAAGTATATCTCCAGCTTTCAGATAGTAATACTTTTGCATTTAATATTGAAATTAGTAGAACTATATTTGCATTTATATTGAATTCTATCGTTATTCTCTGGCAAGAGAATTGTATACTGCTAGAATTAAAATAAGAAAATAATTACGTGTTTTTAATTTCAAATTCAAGATTATAGATTCTGTCGATACTTTACAACTAAATGCCATTAGTATTTTTAACACAAACAAGATATTTTTATCCCAAATATTACAATTTCCGTTCTCTAATGCAATGTCTTGAGCGCGTGTTAGATATTGTTCAGTGACGTACACAAAGCAGGGGAGCCCATCAAAACAAAAGGGTTTCTGGTGCATTATTAAACACGTTTTACTATTTTAAGAAACAGGTACATGCCTGTAGGCACTCTCCCATAACTTTTAACAAGGCAAATCCATACAGGCTATTATAAGAGATTTTATGGATCACGTCCATAGAATATGAAGCCTTTACGTTGTGGAACTTGCACTTTAGAGAAATGCCCAAATTTGGACTTCCAGAACTTAACCATTTAATAAAGAAATATGAAATGCATTTGCGTTCAGTTATATTTATGTACCTTTTTCGAAAAATATACACGATCCATATAATATATGAGTTATTTTCTGCAGAAAAGAGCAAACTGGTTGTTTAGAAAACAAATATAATAAAAGATACTCTATTTTAATCATGCTTTGTTGAAAACATATGCAAATGAAAATATATTACGGAAGCCCATCACGGTCAAATGCGAAAAGTAACTTTTTTCAAACGGGGAATGTTTGTGTAATTTCGCAAATGTTTGCTTCATATCGCAAAGTTTTGCATTATTTCGCAAAAGTATTGCGTTATTTCGCAAACGTATTGCGTTATTTAGCAATAACTTTTGTGTTATTTCGCAAAAATATTGCGTTATTTCGCAATAACTTTTGCGTTATTTCGCCGACTGTTGCGTTATTTCGCAAAAGTATTGCGTTATTTCGTAATAACCTTTGCGTTATTTCGCAAAAGTACTGCGTTGTTTCGCAATAACTTTTGCGTTATTTCGCAAACGTATTGCGTTATTTTGCAAAAGTATTGCGTTATTTCGCAGACTATTGCGTTATTTCGCAAAAGTATTGTGTTATTTCGCAATAACCTTTGCGTTATTTCGCAATAACCTTTACGTATTTTTGCAAAAGTATTGCGTTATTTCGCAATAACTTGCGTCATTTCGCAAAAGTATTGCGTTATTTGACAAAACTATTGCGTTACTTCGCAATAACTTTTGCGTTATTTCACAAAAGTATTGCGTTATTTCGCAAAACTGTTGCGTTATTTCGCAATAACCTTTGCGTTATTTCGCAATAACCTTTGCGTTATTTCGCTTAACCTTTGTGTATTTTCGCAAAAGTATTGCGTTATTTCGCAAAAGTATTGCGTTATTTGACAAAACTATTGCGTTATTTCGCAATAACTTTTGCGTTATTTCACAAAACTATTGCGTTATTTCGCAATAACTTTGCGTTATTTCTCAAAAAAAATGTATTCCAGACACGATCTTGCAGTCAGTCAGTGAATTTCAACCAGTGGTGTTATACCGTTATATTATATCTCACGTGACCTTCTAGGCTCCTGATTGGAAGAATGCCGCAACCCTATTTCGTGTAGTTTGTATCCAGAGAACTGACCAGGCACTACACCCAGGTACTACACGTTTTCTATTTTTAGCACACTACTATATAAGTTTTCTTTTCATACTGGGCGAATAAAACTAATCAGGCTAAATTTAAGTATCGATTCACAGAGGCACAACATCCACAAAACGATCCGGAAAGAAATCATTGTGGAAAAATGTATCGCTTGTCCATTGTTGAAGTCACATTTTCCGAGGCGTTCATTTTATTCCTTGATAAGATGATCCATATCTCGTTTCGAAGAGAATGACCCATACCCGGGTACAGCTTTCATGAGAACGCGTCCGGATATGAAAAATCGTTTGTTTCGCTGCACATATTATTTCGCTATTTAATTGTATGTTTTGGGCAGTAAACGAATAAATAATGGAATTCATTTGAATCTTCGGAGTTTTGTATCCCGTACTGACCCGTTCGGTAATGTATACATGTGTGACAAAGGTGTGGAAATTATCAAACTGCGTTGTCAAATTTCGAAAATTTTAGCTTTCATTCGCGAGTTGCGCGATTCTAGAATACACTGTTCCGTTTGGGGGAAATGTTTTGTTTACCGTTGCCGACTGATTCAAAATTAGCTTATACTCCCTCATTGCAATGAGTGTGTTATTCTCCTTCCAATGATGGGTCATAAGCCATGTTTTGGAAGAAGAAAATGTTTTTTTGAAAACTACATGGTATTTTTTTCTATATAACGCAGGTTGGTAGGGCTGCTACCTTGGTAATAGATTAACAAATCGGACAGGTGTTTTTCTTGATGGGTGTTCGATATAATATAAGGATTAGTGCATGTCTTGTCGTTTATTACGCCCATATAGTGCCCAGTGAGGTGGTGTAGTTCCCTCCGCTTCGCGTCGGGAACTACACCACCTCACTGGGCACTATATGGGCATAGTCAACTCCAAGCCATGCAATATTCCTTAAATATACAACGGCTATATATTAAACACCATGGTACCCAAAGTAAAAGCATGATAAACCGAAGTGTATTATACCGAACTATGGTGTGCCGTAGTACTAAATCATGTTATTGCAGGGTACTATACGACGGTGTACCACGGTAATCCATGGTATCATGGCGTATCCAAATATGCCACTGTATGTTCCAGGTATAATAATAATAATAAATACAGTTTAGAGCCATGACTCCACGCAATGTGCTCTCAGGCTTTACAAAATTAAAATAAATAAAATCAGCTCCGTGTTAATCATAAATTTAGAAGGACATTTTATGTATAGGTTTTACCGAATAAGTGCGTCTTAAGGTTAGTTTTGAAGGACTGATATGTTTGTGGTGATTTCAAGTGATCAGGCAGATTGTTCCAGAGAAAAGGCCCGGCAACGGAGAAGGCCCAATTTCCCGCAGTTACAAGGTTGCTGGTCTTGTGACAAAGATTATTTGTGGAAGAGGATCTCAGAGATCGTGTGGGAACGTATCGTTGAAGTAGTTTGCTGAGATATATAGGGGCCAATCCATTTAGACATTTATAGACAGTTACAATGATTTTAAAATCAATGCGTTTTTCAATTGGTTGCCAATGAAGGTGGTAAAGTAAGGGTGTTATATGACACGATTTCCTCCTTTTAAGATTGCCATCAAAATTTGGATAAATACGGGACAGCTTCGAAAGCTGGCCGCGTAATCCAATGTAGATAACTTCGGTTTTGTCGGGATTGAGCTTAAGAAAGTTTAACGTCATCCATGATTTAATGTCATCTACACAATGTTCTAACGAGTTAACTGCATACACCTCTTGGTGGGCTCTAAAATGAATGTAGAGTTGTGTGTCGTCTGCATAAAAATGAAAATCAAGTCCGTGCTTACGAACTATGTCGCCCTGTGGCAGGACATATGTAATATACAACAGAGGCCCAAGGACGGACCCCTGTGGTACACCAAACTCTAATGGAACCTGAGTGGAATCGGTACCGTTTACATTTACTCTGAGTGTCCGATCAGAAAGATACGATTTAAACCACTCATGTGCTGTTCCACTGATGCCTATTCTAGTCCTAAGGATATTAAGAAGCACTGCGTGGTCAATGGTGTCAAACGCAGCACTTAAATCTAGTAGAACAAGACAGGAAACCTCCTTACGGTCCATAGACAACAAGATGTCATTCTGGACACGCAGAAGTGCTGTTTCCATACTACTAAGTGGCGTATAGGCAGATTGGAATTCTTCTGACAACGAACATCGTGCCAGATGTTCCCGTAGCTGTTTCGACATTGCACGTTCTAATAGCTTGGAAACAAAACTTAAGTTGGACACTAGGCGGTAGTTTTTTCAGAAATTCTGGGTCAAGTGACCGTTTTTTAAGAAGAGGGGTAACTAGAGCTTGTTTCACGGTCGATGGAAATACTCCAGATAATAATGATGTGTTGACGATTTCCAACAACCAAGGAACGAAAGCAGGTAGGCAAAATTTTAGTAAGTTCGTAGGAATGATATCCCAAAGGCATCGTATGGATGTTAATTTTTTTACCAGGGTACAAATGTCACCCTCAGATAATGGTAGGAATGAATGGAAGTTCACCAATGGTCTACTCAGTGTGTTTGCAACATCGGACTGGCAAGGGACGCTTTGGGCCAATCCAGATCGTATGGTTGCGATTTTTTCATGAAAGAATGTAGCAAACTTGTCTGCAATCTCAAGGTCACATTTACGATCTGGTAGAATTGGAGTACCCTTCATGTGCAATAAATTGTCCATAACTTCCGAGAGAACACGAGGACGTCGTATGTTGTCATTCACGACAGCTGAAAAATACGATTTCTTCGCATTTATCACAAGTTTGTTTTAGTGATTCCGTTGGCGGACATATATTTCGCGATGAACTGTTAGTTTTGTTTTCCTCCAATTCAATTCAAGTGTACGACGGTTTTGTTTGGCATCTCTGATTTCATCCGTAGACCAGGGAGCTACCTGATGTTTAGTCACTGACTTTGTTTGAAGTGAGGCGAATTTATCAATAAGATCCATTGACATTTTGTTGAATTCTCTAACTAAAGATTCCATGTCAGATTGGGATATTTCTTTGGCTACTGGGTATACCGATGACATGAACTCAGTAGGCTCGATATGTCTATATTTCCGGTATGCAATTTTGGCTCATTGAGATGGTGAAACGGGCAACACAATGTCGAATGAGACAAGATAATGGTCACTAAGTGCTACATCGATGACTTCAATGTTAGTTAGAGCATGTGCTTGTCAGTCTCACTTGTGATGAGAAGATCCAAGTCATGACCCTTCCTGTGGGTAGGCTTGTTAACGTGTTCATACAGTCCCATAGCATTTATACAGTCCATGAAATTAGAGGCATAGAAGTCATTGGGGTCATCTACGTGGAAGCTGAAGTCGCCAGCTACTATTAGTGGTCCTTTTGAAATCACATGAGATGAAAAAAACTCGAAGAATTCAGGCAAGAATGGATTATCAGAGGCTTTGTTTTTTTCCCCATATGGAGGTTTATACACTAGGATTATGCGTATTGTACGGGATTCTTGCTTGCGTAAACCCACTAATGACTGAAACGAGTTGAATTTACAAACTGGTTCAAATTTTATTTTGATTGCTTTGTCATACAGCACTCCAGCCCATCCGCCCGGTCGACTGGATCACCGAACGTGATCAAATGATTTATCAGGTTGTTTAAGCTCAAATATGAGGAGGTCGTCGCTATGAGTTAACCAAGTTTCTGTTAACATGTTCAGCAATATGTCGTTGTCTTCCAGCGCACCGCGAACATAGTCAACTTTATTTCGGACCGACTGGATATTGAATAAACACGCCTTAACAGGTTTGTCCGAGCTGACACAGACTGGTATCAAATTATCAGGGTTGAGTTTAGGGCGGCTTTGCACTGCTAAACGTCTGCGCCCTCCTTTTCTATTTCGCCGCCTCCGGAAAATTCCCAGTTCTTTGATGCAGGCGAATATCCGTGGATACTATGGTAAAGTTTGTTATACCATGGTACTATGACATGATATGTATGGTGGTAAATCATGTAGTACAATGGTGCTATACATATGTATATAATATGGTGCCCCCACCCCACCTCCAAAGTATAACCTCCGGATAGTAGCCCCTCTTCCTCCGAGAGAGTCCCCCGCACAGTACCCGCCCCCAAGAGAATACCCCCTAGTATATTATCCACCGAGAATTCTACTGGAAATTTCAAACCGAAATATCCTCAGAGCGAATACCCAACCTGATTGTACCTACCCGGAGTATTGTCACCCAGAATGTATATGTATGCATTTAAGGTCTTTAAGCCAAATACTAGAACTCGTGCTGGCCTGTTCTTATACCTACTTGCCATACATATTGTAATGATTTATTAAAGCATTCACGCCCATCCACCCACATCACGTAAGTAATAGATAAGCGCGAATTATGTTGTGTCCATCGTATCAGAAATGTAATATCATGGAAAAACAACATATATACTGCGTTCATAGCGTGTAAAAGGTTACAAAAACACTTAACAGCAAATTAAATTCCAATTACCCCCACCAACATTGAAACTGTCCCATTCCAACGTTTAAAAAGAGTTACTATTCGCATTTGACCGTAATGGGCTTCCGTAATTCATCAATCAAAAATGAGAAAATTTTTAAATCTCATGAATTCATAATAATTTTGGAAGACACAGCAAGTCAATAAAATTGTTCAACGAGGGGGGTTCAATTTCAATGAAGGGGATGCCTGAGAACCAAATACTTTTTTTATCCGAAACGGTTATTACATTTAAAACTAGAAGTCCTGTCATGAAATGCGCACAAATAGCACGTCGATCTGCGCGTTAATCTACGCGTTATGACCGTAGTAAGGCTATCAAATTCTGTACATATGGCCTGTGCACAAGCAATGTTTCAGCCATTGGACCTCCGGGTAACCCGGAGGTCCATTGGCAGAAACATTGCTTGTATTTGCTATGAGTAATCAGGAGAACCTGCCATGCTTTGGATTCCATTCGATATGGCAATTGCGCGCAATTCTTACGCGCAATTAAGTCTACATAAGCACACAGTTCGTGACAGAACTTCTAGTTTTAACTGTACAAGAAAAATATATTTACCAACACCATTGTCCAATAAAGAAATGATCTGATATTCCAGATTTGGGTAAATCACGGTTGCGCTAACTGTTAACCCGATTATAGGTTCGAGTCCAGTTCTAACATCAGCATACACCACAGCACTTTGTGAAAAATCTTCGTTAAAGTATATGTGGCTCCGAATGTTCACTGAGTCCGTGTCTGGAGTGCTGCCAGGTACTTCAGCAAACATGGTCGGTGTTTGTATTTCAACTTTGCCGTTCTTAACTAATATCCTGCTATCAAGCTGGAATGAAGACAGAAAAATCATTCAGGTAATATTTTTCAGTGTTGGGGACTGGGGAGAAAAGCAAACAGTCAGGGGTGTCGCAAAGCGGGTGTGATACCTTTCCCAAATAATGCTTCAGTCGTGACATTTTCGTTAGTTAGGGTTGTTGTCTAAGATATCAATTCTCCCTTGTTAGTAATCGTGTACTGTCTTAACTATTTACCCAACGTAACGGCCAAAACCGGTCAGCGCTATTCACAAAAATCGCCAATTAATTTTTATTATTTTTTTTTCATTTTTTATCTCAAAAACATAGGTTATGACACCTCTGTGGAACGAGCTCGTGGAGCTCGTTCCAATGAGTGGTCATAACATCAGGGATGTGGCTAGAGGGGTTCAGCTGGGGGAGGGGGGTTGCCACCGGTGTAAATTCCAGCTGTGAGTGGTTTCGATAGGTGGTTGCACTGCAGCGCTGGGTGACTATCCTGTGCGCTTTTAGCAAATCTGAGAGTTATTTTTGGTTGTGTATTTTCCTGTAGTACTGGTCGAACACCGCCCACACTCCAAACACTCTATTTTTATTCTCTTTTTTGATGGCATGCTTATGAACCCTTCTGAAAATTTTCACTACTCCTGAAACGGAAAAAGCATCATTTATAATGTGTCTGGGTCAGAAAATTTACCGGATTGATGTCAGAGTCGAAATTTTGAGGTCATGTCAATTTTAGAGTAGGAAATTTGAAACTCGAGTTTCAAGTTGGAAATAAAAGATCAAAATTTCTCATCATTAGTTGGAATTTTAATATTTTTCATGAACAATGTTAATTTATTGAATTTTCACTTGAACTTTTTGATTTTAGACCTCGGAATTTCCAACTATTGAAAAATAGACTCCAAGCAGGGAGGGGGGTCCCCCCCCCTCCCCTGTTGACACATCCCTGCATAGCATATGTTTTTGAGACAAAAAATGAAAAAAAAATAGTTATTCAACAATTTTGTTTTCAAGTGTCGTCTGCTTTTCATGTTAGGTAAAGGGTTAAAAAATTAGATTTGATACTTTGCCTTGTGTCACACACACAGTCGGTCACACATATGGAGCTCTGCTGTACCTGATTCGGGCCCTGTATGACCAACTTGGAGTACCGGTAAGGTGCATGTTAATTACTTGAGAAATTGCGACACGACCATAAAATGGATACTGTATTTATTCACTACTAAATTTCCAAGAAGTCTTGAGTTTTTAACTATAATACCGACTGACTAACATTCCAACTACATTATCAAGGCATGTCTTCCATGAAGGCATGTCTTTCATTAAGGCATGCCTTGATGATGTAGTTAGAACATTAGTAAGATTTACACCCCATCCCCAATTCACGGCGAACTTGGATTTTAGACTTAAAATTTCCACAGGATCGAGACTAGATTGCGACCTGAAGCCAATACTTTTTCTAGAATAGTATTTTCTAGTTATGACTTTGAATGGGTTAAAATGAACCATTAGCATTTGCAAAGATCTCGCAACTTGCCAGTTGACAAATTGCCCTGTCTTTTAAAATGCTAATGATTCATTTTAGTCAATTATATTAGGGAGACGCGGTGGGTCAGTCTTAGACCGTTGGACTTCTATGCTAGAGATCCCGAGTTCGATCCATGAGTAGTTAGGGGAGCCACTATAGACCCAAGCATTTTTAACACTGAGTTTTCCATAGGGTCCATTGCCTTAGTGTTAAATTGTGTAACTTATAGACCCAAGAATTTATAGTTGTGTAACTTATAGACCCAAGAACTTATAGACCCAACATGTATGCACTGGTGGCACAGTGCATACATGTTGGGTCTATAAGTTCTTGGGTCTATAAGTTACACAACTATAAATTCTTGGGTCTATAAGTTACACAATTTAACACTAAGGCAATGGACCCTATGGAAAACTCAGTGTTAAAAATGCTTGGGTCTATAGTGGCTCCGCATCATGCTTTATGACCAGATCCTATAGTACATTTCTGGCTTATAAGTTTCCACTGTACATTAATTTATTTTTTGTAGTTTGCAAATTAATTTTTTTGTTTAGCTTAAATGTTTTTTGTGGTTTGCAATATAATTTTTGTTTAGCTTAAATGTTTTTTGTTTTTTGTGTTTTGCAAAATAGAAAAATAATTTGCAAACACAAAAAATATTTTCTAAGAAAATATATTTTGTGTTTGCAAATTATTTTTACAAAAAGCTTTTTCATAATTTTATGAAAAAGTTTTTTTGTGAAAATAAATTTGCAAACACAAAATATATTTTCTAAGAAAATATTTTTTGTGTTTGCAAATTATTTTTCTATTTTGCAAGTTTTTATTTTATAAGGAAATATTTTATGTACCCCAGACCAGATTTTTTTCTCTGGCAAACCACTGTCTATGGGAGTTTTCACTGTTAAATCTGTGTTTGTCACCACTGTTTTTCTCCATAAACAATCCTGGAGGGGTAATTGCAACATTTTTTATTCCAAACTTGTTTTTGGATATCTCTCATTGATACAACTCTCATTATCAACAGTCACTCACAGAATGGGTAATGGAACTGTGTCTCTCTTTCTGAGACTTTTATTTGTTTAGAAAGAAAAATCTCTTTCCAATATTTTGTAGCCTTGAAAAAGGCTGTTCAATTCTGTATCAGGTAAGATGTAAAAATTGTCATTTCTCCCTTCCCGTCTTGTTAAATAGCCACTCAAGTTACATTTGTTTGTCCCATGGGTATCTCTCCGATTTTAAAAAATGACACAATAGCGCCGGTACTTTGAGTTTTTCTGAAAGCTTATCAACTTACAATATCAAGTCGATAGTCCCTAGTTGTAAATTCATATTCACACAAATCATATTTCATATATTTGTACGAATATGAATTTGCAAATACAAGAACGCTATCTGTTATTTGAGTTGTAAAAAATGTACTGTCAATCCTATTACAAATGTAGTGAAGAAAAATACACCAATACCTTCAAAATGATTCAAGTAAAATATCCAATATAAGCGATGAATTAATTGTAATCTAAAAGTTATCCGAACAATTATACTCCTATGATAAACAAAATGCGTGTTGAATTGTAATGTTAGGTATTAGAGTCGATTTGTCCTGGAAAATAAACGTCACGAAACACAACGTCATTTTCTGGGAAGTGGTTTAAATATAGCGCGTCTTCACTGAAAATAACCACTGCTTGGCAAATCAAAAAATCAATACTGACTTAACATTGCGTGTTATATCGACACCAGAATAACTCCTGAAATATTACTTTCCATCAATGAAATGTGATCGACCAACTTGATGTTTTAAATAAATGAGTTTCCCACGACTTATACCATGCATTTAACAAGCAGAACAATTTATTATTTTTTAGAACAACGGGTCAAGCACTCCCAACATATCCGTACTTTTACCTATTTATTCGAATATCTTCGCTCATAATTATTCTATCTGGACATATTATATACCATCGTAAAGCTTGTCAACTGCAGTTTAAGATGATATCTTAAGCGATACAATCGATTTGGAACTTAAAATGTTATCGACTGTTATCTGCCAAAAGAAACACAAAACCATATTCAACACAGGCGCCCCATTAAATGCACTGACACACTATTTAAATATACATCCATTTGGTTACAAACAGTTTTGCTATCTATTGCACTCAATAACCTCTGGATACTATACACCAGTTGTTAAATGCGTTTAGTGTTAGAGTCGATTTCCTGGAAAATAAAATGTCACTTAACACAACGTCATTTTCTGGGAAGTGGTTTAA
Organism: Pictodentalium vernedei; assembly: GCA_031216915.1. Lineage (NCBI taxonomy): Eukaryota > Metazoa > Mollusca > Scaphopoda > Dentaliida > Dentaliidae > Pictodentalium > Pictodentalium vernedei. Next base: position 96,753,542 of record CM062297.1, on the reverse strand, counting down.
ATATAGCGCGTCTTCGCTGAAAATAATCACTGCTTTGCAAATCACAAAATCAATACTGACTTAACATTGTGTGTTTTATCGACACCAGAATAACACCTGAAATATTATTTTCCATCAATGAAATGTGATTGACCAACTTGATTTTTGAAATACATGAGTTCCCCGCGACTTATACCATGCATTTAACAGCAGAACAATTTATTATTTTTTAGAACAACGGGTCAAGCACTCCCAACATATGCGTACTTTTCCCTATTTATTCGAATATCTTCGCTCATAATTATTCTATCTGAACATATTATATACCGTCGTAAAGCTTGTGAGCTGTAGTTTAAGATGATATCTTAACCACCACAATCCGTTCGGTAATTAAAAAGTTATAGACTATTATCTGTCAAAACAAACACAAATCCATATTCAACACAGGCATTCCAACCATCGTCGTTAAGCTTGAGTGACTTTTTCTGAGACATCCGTGTTGGATATTTATAATCTCAATATGGCGGGAAACAGTTCATTTGATAGTGAACCAGCGAGGAGAGAAGATCGTTCTTTGTACAGATGAAGTGGATAAGAAGATCATGGCGCAGTTGGAATTCAGATTCAATTCAAAGAGGTGTGAACCTCATAGTTCCCTTATGTTTTGGCAAAATAAAATACTTTGTGGTTACAAAAGTTAATTGTAGTTGAAGGGATTCAGCTACAACTTTGGTTTGGGGTTCCGAGCTGAGTTTTTTCATAGCGAAAAACACGGAAGAGAGAAAAACTTAGACGTATCCCCTGTAATCACAAAGTATGCAAATATTTCACACCAATGTGTTTTTTAAAACCACCAAGTAATACATTCCAAATGGTGTAATGCAATTAGCTTTTGTGTTGCACTTAAGTTTCCATTGTACATTAATTCAATTTTTATGTTTGCAAAAGTTTTTATGAAAAAACTTTTGCAAACATAAAAAATATTTTTTGTTCTGAAATGTTTTTTCTGTTTTGCAAGTTTATTTTTTAAGAACATATTTTTTGTGTTTGTAAATTATTTTTATGACAAAATAAAAATAATTTACAAGCACAAAAAATATGTTCTTAAAACATAAACTTGCAAAACAGAAAAAACATTTCAGAACATAAAAATATTTTTTGTTCTGAAATGTTTTTTCCATTTTGCAAGTTTGTGTTTGTAAATTATTTTTATGAAAAAGTAACTTACAAACACAAACTTGCAAAACAGAAAAAACATTTCAGAACAAAAAATATTTTTTATGTTTGCAAATGTTTTTTCTATTTTGCAAGTTTTTTTATTTTTATAAATAAAACTCCCCGAGTTGGAAAACATTCCTGTCTTTTACACCCAACGACCTCTGGATACTTTACACCAGTTGTTAATGTTGATTGAAAGATACACTAACAAATAAAAGCTATAAAATATTTACCACAGGAATATTTCCCATAGACTGAATGGATTACATTTTATGACTTTTCAAATGTGTATAAGAAACATTTATTAACAGTATAATTCAGTGGGTATTAAATGTACATTTAAATGCACATTTAAATGTACATTAAAAAAGTATAAAAGGAGGAAGAATCTTAGGTTGTTTCACACTTGGGTTTTTTTGACTTCAAGAAGACAAGACATATTTTCAAAAGCTAGAAGACGATAGAAGAAAAGATGAAGAGAGCCATTGAAGAATATAGTGAGACAGAGAGTGAAGTAGATAACAAGAAGCAGAGAGTAGAATCAGCAAGGGACATATACACCATTCACCCACTCCTACAAAGAACATCAAGAAAATTCCATTCCAAATCCCATGTATGCAGAATAACATTCAAACAATTTAATCAAAAGAATCCATTTGACACCCTTGGAAAAGTATTTGACAGTTTGGTAGATGATATTAAAGAAGAATGTGGAGTAGAAGACAATGATCCGATGAGAATATCCGTTGACCACCCAGGATTAGAAATAGGTATATTTATTCCATTTACTAAGGCTTCGGCTATCACTGGTAACACCATATTAGATGAAATAGAAAAAGTTGTACAATCAAATGATAACTTTACTATCCATGATGGGCAATTATCTTTGGAAATAACACACACTTCTCTACCACAAGGGTCTGGGCGACATGCACCAATTTCATTTTCATCTGTTGATAAAATGGTTGGAAACAAGAGAAGTATTATTGAAATTAAAAATGTTAATGATTCAATGTGTCTCGCACGGGCCATTGTAGTGGGAAAGTGTCATGTTGATAGAGATAATTCTGAACTTTGGCAAAAGAAATGGAAAAATATTAAACGTTCTGATAGACCGACACAAGAGTTGGAAGCTAAGGCATTGATGGACAAAGCAGGTCTTGATTATAATATTCCTTGTGGATATGAAGAATATTATAAAATACAAGACCTGCTTTACCCAGAGTATGTCATCAAAATTCATCCACAGTATGCAAAAAGTGAATTTTTATTCAAACCTCCAGTTACCACCACTGATAGTAAAGTTATTCATATTTACCACCATGACCAGCATTTTGATACCATCACTACAATTACAGGGTTTTTAGGATGTCACTACTATTGTGAACTTTGCAGTAAAGGGGTCCAACAGAGAGAACGTCACATGTGCCCTTTTGGTTGTATTTGCTATGCTCCAACAAAATGTATTCCTGAACATCCCACTACCTGTTACAGTTGCAATAGACAATTTAGAAGTCCATTATGCTATAATAACCATATCACTAGAAAGGGGAAAGAAGAAAAAACAATTTGTCAATTAGTTCAAAAATGTAAAACATGCAATTCACTAATATATCCAACAAAAGGAAAGCACATCTGTGAAGGATTCAAAAAATGCAAATATTGTCAACAAGTAGTTAATTCTGATCACCAATGTTTCATTCCAAAATACACTTCACCCGAGGATGAAAAAATACCAAACATTCCATTTGTGTTTTTTGATTTTGAAACCACACAAGACTCAGGAGTTCATATCCCAAATTTCTGTGTTGCTCATCGTGCATGTGGGGAATGTATTTGCAAATCTATAGATCAAGAATGTATTTCCTGTGACAAATTTGGATATAGGCAATCAATATTTAAAGGGGAATCTACTTTATCAGATTTTTGTGATTGGCTTTTCAGTAAGGAACATAAAGGGACAACAGCTATTGCTCACAATTTAAGAGGTTTTGATGGACAGTTTATTTTAAGACACCTCATTGAAACTGGTACAACAACTCCTGATGTAATTATGAATGGGAACAAAATTCTTTCACTTAAAGCTTGTGGTATTAGACTTATAGATTCTTTAAATTTTCTTTCAATGAGATTGGCACAATTTCCCAAAACATTTGGCTTGACAGAATTAGCAAAAGGTTATTTCCCCCATTTGGCAAACACACAAGCTTATCAAAATTATATTGGTCCTTATTTAGATCCATCATTGTATATGCCAGATTCAATGTCTCCATCAGATAGGGAAGATTTTATCAAGTGGTACAACCAAAAATTTACTAGTAATGCCAGATTTGATTTTCAAAAAGAAATGGAATTATACTGTAAATCAGATGTAGATATCTTGCGTAGGGGGTGTGGGGAATTCAGACAAAAATTTATAGATAGTGATGGCATAGATCCCTTGAGAGAAGCATTTACCTTAGCCGATGCATGTACAAAAGCTTGGAGAAAAAATTCACTTCCAGAAAACAAAATGGCAATCATTTCAGACATAGGTTACCCTGCTAAAGTCAAATACTCCATTAAAGCCATTAGATTTTTACAGACAGTTGCACAGGAAGAAAACATACATATTCAACATGCACTCAATGGTGGGGAAGTTAAAATAGGGGGATATTATGTTGATGGGTTTCACAAAGACACAAATACAATCTTTGAATTTTATGGATGTATGTGGCATGGGTGCAAGACATGTTACAAAGACAATACACATGAGAAAAATCCAATCAATTTGCTAAGTTACCAAACTCTATACAACAATACACAGGAACGCATACACCATTTAGAATCATTAGGGTACAACATGAGAATAACATGGGAACATGAACTTGATGATTTTTGCAAATCAAACCCTGAAGTAAAATCAACATTAAATTCATTTTTTCCAAACATGGATCCTATTAAACCACGTGAAGCATTATTTGGTGGGAGAACAAATGCCATTAAATTACATCATAAAATAGACCAAAACACAGGCAATGAAATAAAATACATAGACATCTGTTCACTCTATCCTTATGTCAATAAACACAGAGAATATCCAGTAGGTCATCCAAATATACTTACAAAAGAAAACATAGACATGAATAATATAAGACAGTACAGGGGGCTTATCAAATGTAAAGTTTTACCACCACAATCTCTACACATGCCAGTATTACCAATTCATTGCAACAAGAAAATGGTTTTTACACTTTGCAATACATGTGCAGAACAAGAATTAGACAAATGTGAACACACACCAGATCAACGCAGTATTACAGGTACATGGACATCTGTTGAACTTTTTAAAGCATTGGGAATGGGATACACATTACTTGACACTTATCAGATTTGGCATTGGGAAGAATGGTCTTCAAAAATTTACAAACATTATGTGAACAAATATTTAAAAATGAAACAAGAAGCCAGTGGATATCCAGATTGGGTGAAAACAGAAACAGACAAAGATACATTTAAGAAAGACTATGCACAAATTGAAAACATACATTTGGAAAATATTGAAAAAAATCCAGGACAAAGATCATTTGCTAAAACCATGTTAAACTGTTTATGGGGGAAAAGTGCACAAAACAATTTAAAAACAAAAACAGAATATATACAAGACCCATCAAAATATTTTGACCTGATACAAGATAAAGACATCATTATTAAAAATGTTGAATTGTTTGATCATGATAAATGTATTTTAGTCAATTACACAAAATCTACAGATGTTTATGAACCTCACAAATCAGCTAATGTTGCAGTTGCATCTTTTGTCACAGCTTATGCACGAATGGAATTATATAAAGTAATAGGACGTTTGGGTAGACGGGTATTATACTTTGACACAGACAGTTGTATTTACATCCATAACCCCACACTTTGGAATCCACAAATTATAAACAGTAGGTTAGGTCAATGGACAGATGAACATCCAGATGCAAAAATTATTGAATATGTAGGTTTAGGTCCCAAAAATTATGGTTACAAATACATTAAAGATGGTCAAATACACACATCATGTAAAGTTAAAGGAATCACATTAGATTACAATACATCACAAAAAGTCAATTTTGAATCCATGGTGGAATGTGTACAAGACAGACACAATTATAAAATGAACATTGAATACACACATAGAATTAAACGCAACAAGAACAGACAAGTTACAAGTGAAAGACAAACCAAAACATTCAGATCTGTGTACACAAAACGTTTTGTAGTGGATAAATATGATACAAGACCTTATGGGTTTAAGGTATAAAAATTACTTTTCAGAATTCTCATTTCAAGTTTGAACAAGACCAGACATGTCACAATTGAATTACAAACCAAAACATTCAGATCTGTGTACACAAACCATTTTGTAGTGGATAAATATGACACAAAACCTTATGGGTCTAAGGTATAAAAGAACCCTTCGGATTTCTCATTTCAACTTTGAACACTGAGCAGGCAAGATGTCTCTACCACTCAATCCTACTTATCCTATATACTTGTCAGAGTTAAGAAGACTTTCGAGTTTTAGTATGACTACAAACCCTATTTTAAAATCCAAGAAAGAAGACTTAGCTAAAGCTGGATTTTTCTATATAGGAGATGGTAAAGTAAAATGTTTTGTATGTGGACAAGGTTTAATGAATTGGGAAGAAAAAGATATTCCTTTGCAAGAACATGTTAAGTGGTCACCAAATTGTTCTTATATTCAATTGATAAGAAATTGTCAATTATACAAACCACCAACAAGTATGCAAACACCCCCAGATAAAATATTATCAGTGATGGATTATGGATTCACTTTAAATCAAATACTTTCAACAATGAAAAAATATGACAAGTGTTTAGATGATTTTCCAGATTCTAAGTCTTTATTTGCACTCATGGTGCTAAATGATCAAAGTACATCATTTACTACCATAATTGCAAGACAAGCTGCAGGACAATTCAAAACTAAGTTTGATAAAATGTTTTCAGATAATGCAGGAAATGATTTTCCTGACCGTCCTGATGTATTTTGTGCATCAGGTAATATAGTACCTGATGGACAAAATACATCAGAAGAGACAAAAGAATCATCACTTTGATTTCAACCATGGAACCAGTAAGACGTATGTTAGACAACAAGATTACACGTAAGGCATTATTATATGCATTTCAATTGATCACTCCTGGTTATCTAACAATAACAAAAGAGTTTATTCATAATCAATTGGGAAAAGATGAAATGTATGGGGAATTTTGTAATGCATTACAAATCATGAATGCTTTTTACAAAGATAATATAGAAAATATTTGGACAAGAGTTGTGTGGGGTAATATAATTTATGATAAAGAAATCATTAATTACTTGTATAGACAATGTGTACCACAAATAGATAGAAGAATAGATTCTTCAGAAACTGTATTTGAGTTAAAAGCACCCTTAAAACGAATACCTACTAAAAGACATGAAGAAGGTATGGAAACAGAAAGTATATAAGTGAATGATTTGACAACTCTTATTCACACAAATACAATTATGGCATCGAGTGAATGTTTATTGTTTCAACACCCTTGTAATATCTTTATTTCGGGACCTAGTGGTTCAGGAAAAACAGAATTTGTCAAAAAGCTTATTGATATGAAACATGACTTATTTCAAATTCCCCCACAAAAAATCATTTGGTGTTATAAAGAATGGCAAAATACATATACTTTACTTAAAGAAAGTGAAGATATTAAATTCATAGAAGGTATCCCTGATGATGAATATGAAATTGTCAGTGATGTCACTATTCCCCATCTTGTAGTTTTTGATGATATGTTAGGAGATAAAGATGAAGAAAAAATTAAATTATGGTTCACACGAAAAGGACATCATAGAAATGCAAGTGTCATTTACATTACACAAAATATGTTTCAACAATCTAAATCTAGTCGTACCATAAGTTTAAATGCACATTATATGATTTTATTTCAAAATACCAGAGATAAAGGGCAAATTAAAGTATTGGCAAATCAAGTTCAATTACCACATTTAAATGCATGTTATCAAGATGCAACAAGTATTGATCATGGTTATTTATTAATTGATTTTCATCCTAGAACTCCTGAGTCTTTGAGATTAAGAACTGATATTTTTCATCCTTGGGTAACACAAAATGAACGTGGTCCCATCATTTATACAAAACTATAAATTCCCCATGTTCTAACGAGTTGATGTTAGTTAGTCAAAGTTTGTCAACGACTACACATCATCATGGTATCATTCATACAATCTTTGGAACAACTTGGTCAAGAAACAAGTCCATTTGCAAGACAAAAATTACTTAAGAAAGGTTTTAAGAAAATTTTAAAATGGTTTACATTAGCAAGTAGAATCATACTGAATAAGAAAATTAAATTGCCAAAACAAACTTTAACTTATATGGATAAACATAAACAAGATCTTGAACAACTTGCAAATCCCAGAGTTGATCTTGCAACAAAACGAAACATTATTTTAAAACCAGGAGGTGGTGGGTTTTTTGGTGGTGTTATCATTCGTAATTTAATTCGATGGGATGGTCATAAGACAAGTAGATCATTCTATTCACCATTCAAAAAAACAAAGAGAAACAAAAGTCACCTAAAAGGAAACGAAAATCCCCCAAGAAAAGATCAAATAATTCATCAACCTCTAGAGAGATAAAAAATCAACGAAAGGTAGGACCTAAATATATGTACACAAATTTTGAAATTGCCCCTCATAGATCTCCATCTACAAAAACAAAAGCATTACTTGTGAAAAATCTTCAAAGACAAAGAAAAGTATCACCACTTAAGTTAACACGTGTAGTGTCAATAACAAAAGATGGTGTTAAAAATCATGACCCAATGTATTCTGTACAAAATACACAACATGTACCATTAAAAGAAAAGATTCCCACAATGGCACGTTTTACAGCTTTAAATACACCTAAACCTGTTAAAGGGATAAGGTCTTACTTTAAATAATATAAAGTTTGCACATGTATAAATAGCATTACATTTTTATATTTGTTTCATTTAATCATTAGATTCTATAAGATCAAGATGGTGAGACAAAATAAGAAACAAAAAATTCCTTTAGTTAAAAAATATGGGGGTATGTTAATAGGTTTAAGTCAAACTCCTCCAGCATTTCAAAAACAAATTATGAAAAATGCACCTAAAGAATTAATTAATTGTGTGTCAGAATGTTGTCATAATCTTTTAAAAGGCAACATACATCTAACAAAAAGTCAGAAACAAAAATTACATCCAAAGCGTCAACAACTACGAGCACTCGCTAGTAAATCAATAACTCTTAAAAAGAAAAAACAAATTTTAAATCAAAAAGGTGGTTTTTTACCATTACTTGGTTTACTTGGACCTGCTATAGGAGTTGCAACAAATCTTGCAAATAAATTAGTCGATAAAATATGAAAAAGATGGCTATTGTACCTTATCAAATGTTAGAAGATATGCAACGTTTTAGAAATGAAAAAGCTCAAAGACCAAGATTACCCCCTAACCCACAAGTTACAAATACTGCACAACTTCAAAATGATTTATCATCTGTGTTAGGAAATTCAGAGTTGTCCGAAAGTGAGAAAGAACAAAAGTATGGGGAAACTTTACAAAAATTTCAAATGTCACATAAGAAAGCATTACAACCAACATTGGTTCCATTGCCTGAGTCAGGAGAAAAATCATTATTTTTACGAGATCGTATTATAGAAAGTGTCCCTGTTACAATGAGACGTAAAGCAACTTCATTATTATCTGCTTTATCATCTCATCCACACATGAGTTGGGATGATCAGGGTGTATTAAGTTACGATGGAGAAGTCATAAAAGGTTCAAATATCATAGATTTAGTCAATGATGTTCTTAGACACCGAAAAGGTTTTAAACCGAGTGGATGGGAAATGTTTAGTCGTGGATTAAAAGATATAAATATCCCTCAAGATTTTGTTGGTAATCGTGAACGTTGGTTATGGATGAATAGACAACCTATACCCAAACCCAGTAAATATCAAAGTTCTCCAGAAGATAGTTGGTCTGAAACTCCTCAATCCTCCCCTCCAAAACGTAAAGTTCGTCGAGGTCATAGAGTGCAGTGGAGTGAAGACACACCAAAGTCAGTACTAAAGCGTAAATTGACAAAACGTAGATTATCTGAAAAATGGGAAGCTTATTGAATGATTTATTATCTGAAATATATTACAATACAAAACATCCTGCTGGTTATGGTGGTATACAAAAATTGTACAAAGCAGCTCATAGTAAAGATAATTCCATCACAATTGATCAAGTGAAAAAATGGTTGAAAGGAGAAAGAACTTATACTTTACATAAACCCATCCGTAAAAAATTTTCAAGACGTAAGACTATAGTGGGTGGTATTGATCATCAATGGCAGATTGATTTAGCAGACTTACAAAGTTTACAATCTTACAATGACCAATTTCGTTATTTAGTTTGTGTTATTGATGTATTTTCCAAATATGCATGGGTAATACCCATTCACAATAAAACAGGAGAGACATTAACAAAATCTTTTCAGAGTATTTTGAAAACTTCTGGACGTAAACCATTATCATTACAATCTGATAAAGGTTCTGAATTTAAAAATAAAGACGTGCAAAAATTTTTAAAGAAACAAAACATTCATTTCTTCACAACAGAAAATCCTGAAACCAAAGCTAGTATTGTTGAACATTTTCAACGTACATTGAAAACACGAATGTGGAAATATTTTACACACAAACGTACATTAAGGTACATTGATGTGTTGGAAAATTTAGTTGATGGATATAATCATAGTTTTCATCGAAGTATTCAGAGAACTCCTGCTTCAGTATCATTAGAAAATGAAGTAGAAGTATCTCAACATTTGTATGGTAAAAAAAAGTCTAAAAAGAAAAAAATACAATTTAAAGTTGGTGATATAGTACGTATTAATAAAACCAAACGTACATTTGAAAAAGGGTATTTACCAAATTGGACAAAAGAGTTATTTAAAATTACTCATGTAAAACATACAATACCACCCACTTATAAACTTGAAGATATGGGTGGTGAAAATATACAAGGGACATTTTATCCACAAGAAATTCAAAGTATAAAAGATGATAAAAAATATATAATTGAATCAATTCTTAATAGACGGTCAAGACGTGTGGGAAAGAAAATTATTAAAGAACTTAAAGTACATTGGGAAGGTTATCCAAAGAAATTTGATAGTTGGATAGCAGAATCAGATTTGATATAAAAAGAATATGTCATTAAATGAAACTTCATTACCTAATGAAACCACAAGTGTTGATGTACAAAGTCAACAAAGTCAACAATTTAAAATTTGTGGAAATCGTGTTGCAAAAAATCAAGTCACTTATTTCACACAGATTATTATCATTTATGGTATTATAATTACTGCCATTGCACATTTGAGTTTACAAAGCCCTGATAAAGAATTGTGGTTAGTGTTATTAAGTAGTTCATTAGGATATATTCTTCCAAGTCCAGGTTTAAAATATTTGAAACAACCACAAGATAAGAAAAATGAATTCATTTTACGTAACACTTCTGAGCGATAGTTCTATGGATATGTTTCCAAGTAATAGCCAATGTTGTTTTCAAACACAATTATCTAAACCCATTCATGTTGATAAAGAACATTGGGAGGTGGGATTAGTTGAAGTAATTTTACCTTCGGAAGCAAAAAATATTACAGATGAAGAATCTGTTTTTAAAATCATTGTGACAGATAGCAAAATATCAAATCGTATTAATAAAACGAATTTGAAACATACATTACACAAAGGTGTTGCTGCTGTTGAATTAAATATTTTATCAGGTGCATATTCAAATGGCGGTCATGTCATAGATGCAATGCAAACAGAAATTCAAGAAAAACTTGGAGACATATTTAAATCATTTGATGTATTATTTCATGTTGGATTTTCAACTCTCCAAGGGCGTGTAAAAATAGTAGGAAATAGTATTGGGAAAGTGGGTATTGCAATGTCAGAAAGTTTATTACAAAAATTGGGATGTAAAGACAATATTTTTCCTGTCATTTTTCCTAACACATCAAAAGGTGCATTTAAATATAATGTGGACTTAAATGTGGATTTCAATCAAATCTTTATTTATTCTGACATAGCAGATTATACATTTTTAGGTGATATTGAAGCACCTATTTTACGTGTGATTCCATTTGAATTACATAAAGAGTCTCTACATACTCATATAGAATTTGATAATGTACATTATGTACCAGTATCAAAATCTTATTTTGATCAGATTAGTATAAATATAAATGGGAACACTGGTAAACCCATTCAGTTTGCAAGTGGCAAGACAGTTGTCAAGTTGCATTTTAGACAGAGACATAAATTAAATTTGTAAAAAATGATGCCGGTGTATCAAGGTGTACCACGGCAATATGGATATGGATTAGGGTCTATTTTTCGCACAGCAATAAGAACAGCTGCACCATTTATAAAACCAATTGCAAAAAATGCATTTCAAACCTTAAAGAGAGATGGATTAAGACATGGTTTAGAAATAGCAAATGAATTGATAAAAAAACGTAAAGCACCTAAAGACATTTTATTAACTCATGGAAAAGATCTTTTGAAATCAGTTGGTGAATCTGCTTTAGGTATAAAAAGACAAAAACAAGAACGAAAACGTCAGTCTGTGGTTCGTTCTCGTAGAGGTAAGACACGTCAAAGACAAGCTTATTCAAAATGAAAATCAAGACCACTTGATATATTTGATTGAAAAAAAAATCATGATGTTACATGGATCTTGCGAACATTTTGGTAGTAGTTTTGATCCAGATAATGTATCACCAACATCAAGTGGTATAGAAAATATTGGTGAAATTGAACAATTTCCTATTGCATCTTTAAATAATTCTTCACCAATAGAATTTTTAATTCCAAGACAAACAACCAAGTGGTTAGATCTTGCAGCATCTACACTTGAAGTTCAATTTAAAATTACAAAACAAGATGGGAGTGTTTTGGCTGGAGATACACAAATTGCTCCTATCAATAATTTTTTTCATAGCATGTTCAGTAAAATTGATGTTACACTGAATGGCAATCTTATCACCACCAATACAGATCTTTATCCTTATAGAGCATATTTTGAGAATTTTCTTAGTTATTCAAGAGATGTGAAAAAAACACATCTAGCTGCTAGTGAGATGTGGTATACAGATACTCCTGGACACCTCACAGAAACTAGTAAAGCTTCGTCGAACAAAGGTTTGACTGAGCGAGCTAAAATAATTGGTGGTAGCAAAAATGTACAACTAAGAGGAAAACTGCATTTAGATCTGTTTGTGCAAGATAAGTATTTACCAAATGGAGTTGAGATGAGAATTAAATTGCATCGTGCTCCAACTAAATTTTGTTTGATTGGTAGTGAACATGGAAAAATAGAAATTCAAAAAGCCATATTCAGAATACCGGCATTGGATTTATTTCCAAAATTTGCGAATGATCTTAATGCACAAATAGATCGAACAAATTATAAAATGCCCATAAGACGTAGTGAAATTAAAACTTTTACTATTGGAAGTGGTCTTCGTTCAAAAATAGAAGACTATCTGTTTCATAAACAGATGCCAAAACGAATTATTCTTGGTTTAGTTAGTAATAGAGATATAAATGGAGATATTGGCAGTAATCTAATTTTCAACATTTCGATTTGAATAAGTTGGAAATCACAATAGATGGACATTCCATTAAAGCACGTCCTTTTGAACCGAATTTTGAAGGTGGACTTTATCTAAATTCATATTTATCATTGTATGAAGCTATGGGCTATTTTGGACAAAATCAATCATTTAATTTATCTTTGCAGGATTATGCAAAAGGGTATACCCTTTGGGGTATTGATTTGACACCTGATCAGAGTAGTAGTGGGCCCTTGGCTCACCCAATAAAGTCTGGCAATCTTAGGTTTGAACTTCAGTTTGCTCAAGCTCTTCCAGAGGTGATCAACGTTGTTGTCTATGCAGAATTTGATAGTGAGATAGAAATCAACAAATTCAGAGAAGTGATATTTGACTATTAAACAAGATGAGTCAGTGTGAACATTGCAAGATGTGTAAAGAAAAAATACAAACATTATTTCAAGAATGTGTAGTGATAGAACTGACAAAATCCATTCAACAGAAAATGAAAAATATCTGTGAAGAAGAAAATCGAACCAACACAACAACATTAATAGATATGAACATTGCAGAGTGTTTACAGAAAGTGTGTCCAGTGACTATACTATATAATCTACACAAGAGAGCAAGAAAAATAAACTTATTAGAATATTGTGCTCATATAGACTTTGAAATAGACTGCCAAAAAGACATTCAAAAGTGGGCAGATTTAGTGAAAAGAGACTGGTCATATTATACAGGATATCTTGATTAATGGCTCCGTGCCAGCCTTTTTCAAGGCTAAGAAGATGGAAACCATACAATTACAAACTATACTTGACAGTTCTCAAAGGTTATCATCCTTAAAAGGAAAAGTGTGTTCAAAAGACTTGTTACCAAAACGAAAACCTAAACACAGACAAGCATATATTGTGAACACAGATTCATCAAAAGAACCAGGAGAACATTGGATAGCAATATATTTTAAAGACAATCATTCTGCTATCTACTTTGATTCATATGGTTTACCACCATTAGATAGAGACATATACAATTTCATAGTGAAAAATACAGATTCCTGGACAATAAATACAATGAGACTACAAAGTGAATTTACTGTTGTGTGTGGAATGTACTGTATATTTGCTTTAGATCATCTTGCAAGAGGATATGATTTAGAGACAGTTCTTACTATCAAATTTGATCCAAGAAATTTTCAAGAGAATGATAGAGATGTTCGACGATGGTTTGAGCAAACTTATAGACATTATTTGAAATAACTGTAATAAATATCAGGTGTCAAAACAATCCCACAGAGGTAATTTTTTACATCTTTTAGTTTTTTAAGTTTTTTATTAAAAGTCAATCATCTATTATATAATTTTCGCCAGACATTTGTGTAAACAGAGAGATAGGGTTTTTTTAGTTATTTTTTATATTTGTTTCAAAATCAGATCACTTGAGTGATATCAGTTTTTTATTTGATACCCAAGATTGTTTTCAAAAAACAATCTTGGGTATCAAATAAAAAAGCTAGCATAAAAAAAGAATCTTGATGTAAATAGGTTTTCTCATGGATAGGCAAACTCAGATCTCGGTGTATATATGTTCAGATTTTATTTCAATATAATGATTCAACTTTAAATACAGTTTTGTCTTTTGTTAAAACCTCTGTGATAGTTTTGTCGAATTTGTTAGGTTAGTCCTATAATCCCTTTTTTATCACCGTGTCCCTATTATTTCCCAACAGTAAAAAAGAGTTAAGAGTCACTTCTCTTTTTCACTGAGAGTATTAGGTTTTAATATTGTATGCATACTTATCAAAAACTTTTATAGTGTAACCTGATATACAGTTTATACTGTAGAAATAATTTTGATTGCTAAACATACAATGAATACTATTCTTACTATAGAAAAAACAACTATCACAGAGAGTTCGACCACAACGCGAATCCCTAATTTTTTATTTTGTGCATGTGTTCTTGTGTTTTATTGTAAGCATAATTTCCTTATACTTACAATAAAACACAAGAAGACATGCACAAAATTTCCCCATTTATAGAAGTTGTATACACAGGGTGGAGAGATGACAAACCCCAAAACCATATGGATAACCCCTAATATAAAATGATTTTAAATTAATATAGACATTGGGTCACACTCTAGGGAGGGAACTGTTTTTTGTCTTTTCATAACAAAGACTTGATTGTGTACATGAGAAGATCTCTTTTTAATAGTGTGGTTGGCCCTTAGAAGGGCCGTTTTTTAAAAATCTTCAGTTCCGTAGAGAGCTGTTTGGTAAAGCCATCTCTGCTTCGGTGAAGAATTCACCTTCCCACACGTCTATAGTTGTTGGTAACATATCTTCATCTGTAAAGCAATCTTGTTCCCAGGGATAACTTCGTCCTACAAGAGCTTCCTCCTGCATATATACGGGGAGATCAAACCAGTGTTTAGGTCGATTCTTGTACTGGATCTCCCCGAACGGATGAGTGGCGGCTTTGACGAAAGGGTGGTCTTCAATCTTCTTAAGTTGTTCTTCCATCGAAAGTGTTGCCGACCACCACTTTCTCAAAGCCAAGGCGAATTCTTCATCGGCTCTCTGTTTCTTGGTTCTCTCATAACTCTCTACGGAACTGTAATTGATCTTCGTTGGCTCCATGTCTTTTTCCTCTCTGTCAAAAGATGATTTTTTCTTTAGTCAGACGATGAAATGTATCCAAATCCTCAACTCACCTTCTTTCTATAGACAATCTGAAGATCGAAAATGCACTGAAGAACTCTCATGCGACAATTCAATCGAGGGCGGGAAAAAATCCAGGTCTGGGGTACATAAAATATTTCCTTATAAAATAAAAACTTGCAAAATAGAAAAATAATTTGCAAACACAAAAAATATTTTCTTAGAAAATATATTTTGTGTTTGCAAATTTATTTTCACAAAAAAACTTTTTCATAAAATTATGAAAAAGCTTTTTGTAAAAATAATTTGCAAACACAAAATATATTTTCTTAGAAAATATTTTTTGTGTTTGCAAATTATTTTTCTATTTTGCAAAACACAAAAAACAAAAAACATTTAAGCTAAACAAAAATTATATTGCAAACCACAAAAAACATTTAAGCTAAACAAAAAAATTAATTTGCAAACTACAAAAAATAAATTAATGTACAGTGGAAACTTATAAGCCAGAAATGTACTATAGGATCTGGTCATAAAGCATGATGCGGAGCCACTATAGACCCAAGCATTTTTAACACTGAGTTTTCCATAGGGTCCATTGCCTTAGTGTTAAATTGTGTAACTTATAGACCCAAGAATTTATAGTTGTGTAACTTATAGACCCAAGAACTTATAGACCCAACATGTATGCACTGTGCCACCAGTGCATACATGTTGGGTCTATAAGTTCTTGGGTCTATAAGTTACACAACTATAAATTCTTGGGTCTATAAGTTACACAATTTAACACTAAGGCAATGGACCCTATGGAAAACTCAGTGTTAAAAATGCTTGGGTCTATAGTGGCTCCCCTAACTACTTCCATGTCCGGGACGATCCGCGTTGTGTCCTTGGGCAAGGCACTTTATCCCGGTTGTCTACATGGGGGCACGATGACGCCGTGTACTAAGGCGTACTGCGCGTCGATGGTGCACATGTCTTCAACCGCTGTAAACCTGCTTGGGCGGAGCCTGAATAGAGTTAGAATGTTGAGAAGCTGACAGTTGCTCGTCGATGTTCGGTGGTTCTCTCCGGGTATTACGGCTTCCTTCACCCGTAAAACTGTCACGGTCACGATTAGCCATTTGCATAAGTATGTGACCTTAAACACCAATAAATAAATAAATAATTATAGTCAATTATATTTATAGTGCACACCCACGCAGTGGCGTGTGCGCACATAGGTAATGGGTACGCGTCCATGATTTTATAATTTTTCTATATACCATGCAACAGAGTTTGGGGTGCCATCTGGTGGCGTGGCTCTCCCACTGGCAAAAAATCCAGAATCATTGTAACGGATACTTAATTGTTTTGGGCCTTTCAAAGGACATTATGTAAAATATATTGTTGTAGAATGCTGGAAACTATGATAAATAATCAAGCAATGAAGTGACTTTCGAAGTTAGGTAGTTGTTGGCGAGTCAGGTGATGTTTGAAAGTTCGAAGTGCCAATGCCGTCCGTTGTCGGTTTCGTCAGATTTAAAGCCCAGTTTCAATTTTAATTGAGAACGTACACTTCACAAATTGTTGACAACGAATAAAAAATAAAACAAGTGATTTATTGACACTTTTAGTGGGCCTTTTTCATTTGTGGGGAACTCAGCGCGATTTCCTTAGAAACAGCCGGAGTTCGATGAATTCAAGTTATGTTGACGTAAGGTCTGGGGAAATCTTTGTTCTCAAAACACCGACATGCAGTCTTGTAGTAAATGTTTTTCGGAAACAGACATGCACGCGAACAGCGATACTTATTCATTTATTTCCTAGATTTTTCTTCACAAGTTCACTGGATCCAGTCTTTGAACTATTTTTACTAATGATACAATCCAATGTCAGTTTAAGACTGTCAGAATTACAGTGTAGCGGCCAGCCAATTTTGTGATCCGACGTTTTTTCGTGAAGACTAAATACCAGAATCACTCGGAACTCCCATTTAAATTACATGTACACTTTCTCTGTGTTTTGGTAAACAATGTTTTAATTCCTGGATGCCTTAGGCATTGCAACCAGAATAGAACTGAATTCATCTTCAAACTAGTCAATGTCGCCCTCCTCGTCTAACCAACATCTGGAGGTGGGGATTCTGATATTTAGACTTGAGTATGTTTCTCCAAAAATGGCAAAAAACTTTTAAAAAACCTAAATACCAACCTCCCCAGAACCGACCTCTAAATAATATTTGGCATTGCACTACAGAATCATTTGATGGTTTCAGGCATTTTAATGGTGCTATGAGATAGCATATGACCTGCACTGTCATGCTGTTGGAAAAAAAATTCAAAAAATCAATGTGTAATGTTTTATCAGAGACATACCATACCATTGACTCAAAGTGCCTTAATTAAGAAATGTGAGGGATTTAAACAATTTTTTTTTACAGATATTGCAAAATATTCATCAAACACAATGTGAAATATCTTAAGAAGCCAGAATGTGATTTACAAACTATCAGAAATGTGAAATTTAATATAAGAGGTTCGGTTTGTGTCAACATCAATTAATTTATGAATTATATCATATTTTGTGATGAAAGTGGTTATGCTGGTGGTCTAGGGGACACATTCAGGGCTATATTTTACCACATCAATATGTAGAAGAAAATTTGACATAATTTGTTAGGATAAAATGGCACTGTCTATTGATATTGGTGATTTACATAGCTGCAACACCAGTTTTTAAATCAAAATTGACATTCATTTTGTTTTGTGTGGAGTGGAGGGGGGGGGGGTGAACACCACTCTTTCTCTTGCAGTATGGTAAAATGAGACAGATTTTTCCCAAAACTATTGTCTGCAGATGCAGATTTTAGTTTTATTTTGGGATTGGGATAGTTTTTACAGAAAGCAGTGAATTCTCCTGCAGAAATGACTCTTTTATCAAATAAAAGAGATAAAATGTATCTTTGGAAGGATTAGAATGTAGGTTAAAATCCCCCCTACAAAAAATACCCCCAATCATTTTTACACAGTTAGCAAACATTCCCCCACAGTTTTTGAATAGTACCACATTCTCTCACATTATTTTAAGAGCAGTACAAAAATCCCCCTCCCGGCCTCTTACACCAAAAGGTTAAAAGGCAGTCCAAAAGGATTTAAAAACTTATGTATTTAATTTGTAAATTACATAAACACTCATCACTATTTACAAGAAAACATGCCTCAATAACTATTTATCAACACAGTTATTTAGTTACTGGAGAAGAAAACATGCCTCAATAACTATTTATCAACACAGTTATTTAGTTATTGGAGTTTAAGGACACTTTCAACAGCCAGTGTCACCCCGTGTCAGACAGTTTTATGGGTGGAGGAAACTAAAGTGCACTGAGAGAACCACCTGGTAACAGTGAGCAATTATCCAACTTGCTAATTCCACACACGCAAAGTTAGCATTGATCGAAGCGACAAGTGCTCGGCCTCAAGTGGTAAAAAGCTTTGGACATTTTTGTATGTCTTTAAATATACATGCACTTCTAAAAAAATTAGGGGGTGGGGAGATTTTTGTTCACCATGAATTATGGAGGGAGGAATTTCTGTTCACCTGAAAAAAACATGGGGGGGGGGGGGGGATTTTGCGCATTGTGTGAAAATGATTGTGGGGGGGGGGGGATTTTTGTCAGGGAAAAGTTTTGTAGGTTACCCTTCGAAAGGTTTGGGTTTGATTATAGGAAATAAGTACTTGTACATTGTAAAAGTACATGTATTTTGGCTTCCGACACTGATTTTTTAATTATATTTTTTTGGATATTGCACATCTTTCACTTATAAATGTTCATTCGAGAACCACAGACTGAATAATACTTATTTTTGGAAAAGTTATATTTTTGTCACAGTCGGCAATAAAGGCCATATATTGCCAAAAATAATGCAGTTAAATGCATCTTGAGCAAGTGTGGCATCCAGAACTGAGAAGCACACTATAACCTCTGGCAAATGACAAATACATGTACACATGAAATTACCTTTTTTACCCTATTAACACATCTAATGAAACCATGCTTTCCCCTCATTGTACTTGTGATAGAGGGGATTCCAATTATATTCCAATCCTCTCCCGAATACCCCATCCAAACATTTAGCCAGAAAACCCATACTTCACTTGTATTCGCTGAACAAGCTCATTCCAATAATGGGGGGGGGGGGGGGGGGGGGGGGGGCATAAGCTATGTTTTTGATGCCAAAAAATGCAAAACAAAATTAACATTGAATGGCAATTGTGGTGAATGGTGCTAGCCGGTTTTGGCCATTACATTGAGTGAATGATTAATAGAAGCTTTCTCCATATTATGATGTTAACCCTTTACCTTACATGAAAAGAAGATAGCTCTTTTGAATAACTAATTTCTTTTCATTTTTTTGCGTCAAAAACATAGTTATGACCCCCACTGGATTGAGCTGAACGAGCTCATTCCAATGAGGGGTCATAAGCTATGATTTTGGTGCAAAAATAATGAACATTGAATGGCAGTTTTGGTGAATGGTGCTAGCCGGTTTTTGGCCATTACATTGAGTGAGTGATTAAAAATGTTAAAAAACAATTTCTTCATTCACAGAGTATTTTGGAACATAAATTTGGGGAAAGGGGGTGGGGTACAGTGAGAACAGTAACAAAGTTGCAAATGTGAATGAATGGCTTCTGTGCATAGCTACCAGTATAGTAGTCTGATACTAGTGCTGTCAGGGTCCCCATGTTAAAGCACAAAACTGCATTGACAATTGTCCCTCTACCACCCATACTAAACCCTTCAGCTGATGAGAAAGTTAACAGCATGCACTCTCAGTTTCCTATGATTTGCTTTTGTTCTGCAGCACTCAGGGTCCACTGAGTTTTTTCTGTTTTGACAACCCTGTCCTGGCTCTTCTCGCTATATTTTTCATTGTATGTCAGTCAGTACTCCTATGTACATGTAGAATGTCACTTTCAAAATATGTGATTGCATGTCTGTCTGTCCATCATAATTCCTATGTACATGTAGACTGTCTCTTTCAAGATATGTGATTGCATATCTGTATGTCCATCATGCAAAGTGTTGGTTTGTTTCCATTTGCACAGTTCTGCATTTTCAATAACTGGCAATTGACCCCCCCCCCCCCTCCCTACACACACACACACACACACACACACATACACACACATACACAAATATATTAAACATTAAAGAGCACTACATTCCTGAAGCAAATATCTGAGTCATCCTCAGTGGATACTAGGCATGCATGTATTTTCCCTAATTTCACTCTTTTTATCAGAATGGGTGCCTGTAGGGATTAAATCCAAGGTTGTAAATGAGCCCTTGTGGGTACATGCACTTGCGGGACATGCACATCACCACAGAATCAATATTTGATGGTTTTAGGCATTTTAACAGTGTTATGCTATAACATAGGAGCAGTGCTCAGCTGGTCATGCTGTAGGAAAAAAGTCAGTGTTTAATGTTGTGTCAGTGCCATACCAGTGACTCTAGGTGTCTTAACTGAGAAAGTGAGGCTTTTTTCACAAGAATGGCAAAACATTCATCAAGCACAATGTGAAATATCTTCAGAAGCCAGAATGTGATTTAGAAATTATCACAAATGGGAAATTTAATATCACAAGAGGTTTGTTATATGTCAACATCAATTAATTAATGAATTTTATCATAGTTTTTGATAAAAAAGGGCATACTAGGGGGACACCTTCAGGGCTTTATTTTGCCACATCAGTATGTAGAAGAAAATTTGACATCAGTTGTTAGGACAAAATGGTACTGTCTATTGATATTGGTGAATTATATAGCTGCAACCCCATTTTTTTTAATCAAAATTGACATTTATATGGTTTCATGGGGTTGGAACACCACTCTTTGTCTTGCTGTATGGTTAAAGGAGACAATTTTTCCTCAAAGTATTACATGCTGATGCAGATTTTAGTTTTTTGGGGGGATTGGGTTAGTTTTCAAAAAAAAAATCTACATGAATTCCTTTAGGTAACAGAGCAAAACAGAGTAGAAAAATGTATTGGAGGCAACAGCAGTTTTTTAGCCATTTGACACAGTTTGGACAGTTTTCTCTAAAAGAACAAATTTTCCATGTTTTTAACTCAGTGGAAGCCAAAAGTTGAATTCTCATGCAGAAATGACTCTTTTGTCACATGGAAGAGGTGAAATGTATCTTTGAAGGATTGGGGTTGATTAAGGAAATACATAATTTGGCTTCCGAACCTGATTTAATTATTATTTTGAGAGATTATTTCACATTTAAAAATCCATTGGGGTACCACACACCTTACAATACTTTTTTATTGTTTTGAAAAGTATGTTTTTGTCATCATCAGCAATAAGGGCTATATATTGCAAGCAAATTCACATCTTGAGCAAGTGTCGCCTCCAGTGACCCACTACAGCCCCCAGCAAATGCCAAGTAACAACCTATTTTACCCTACATGTACACATGATGTATTAATAAATGTAATTAAACCATGGTTCCCCATCATAGTACAGGGGCAGAGGGGGGTTCCAATCTTCCAACCCCTTCCAAATCACCATTCAAACCCACAGCCAGAAAAAACATATTGCACTTTTATTTACTGGCATTTAGATGTTTGCTTGAATTATGCTGTTAACCCTTTACTTACATTTAACATGAAAAGTTGATTACCCTTGCCCACAAACTTATTGACTTACTAATTTTTTGTGTCAAAAACATGACTTTTTACACCATTGGAATGACCTCATTCCAATGAGGGGTCATAAGCTATGTGTTTGACACAAAAAACGAGAAAATAATGAACATGGAATGGCAATACTTGTGAATAGCACTAGCAGCTTTTGGCCGTTCTATTTGATAAAGGGTTAAAAAGTGTTAGAAAATAATTTCTTCATTGAAAGAGCATGTTAGAACACAAATTTGGGGGTGGGGTACAGTGGAAAAAAATAACACAATAGAGTTGCAAATGTGAGTGAATGGCATTTGTGCACAGCTACCAATAAAGTAGTCTAGTACTAATAAAGTAGTCTAGTACTAAATTTTCTCTCTTATTTGATGCACGACCCCCCGGTTTTGGGTCGGAAAAAGTTCTCTGAAGGGTTATACTTGACAAAGATATTTGAATCCCAAAATTAAAGTGATGCGATCAAATTTTGTTCAGATTGAGCATTGTTGTCACGGTTCCCATGTTACACCACAAAACTGCAGTAACAGCTGTGAAATATTGTTCTCTCCTTGAATCAAGTCCCCCACCCACCTGCCCATTCTGAAGCCTCAGTTGATGAGAAACAATTGGAAAGACTGTACAGTATGTTTTGGAAACTAAAGTCAATCTCATACACTCTCAGTTTCCTATGATTTTCTTAGGTACTGCAGAACTCAGGGTCCATTGAGGTCTTTTTTCCGTTTGACAATCTTGTCCTGGCTATTCTAACAAAATTTTCCATTGTATGTCAGTTTTTATTTCTGTGTAGACTTTCAAAACACTAAAAAAACAAATTTTTTAAGCAAATATCACATTCATCCTCCTTAGAGACATATTTTCCACAATTTCACACTTTTTATCAGAATGGGTGTTTGTGGGGATTAAATCTAAGGTTGTGAAAGTGCCCTAATGGATACTTGCTGCTCAAGCACAACACCACAGAATCAATATTGGATGTCTTTAGGCATTTTAACAGTGCTTAGAGATACCACATGAGCAGTACTGGTCATACTGTTGAAAAAAGCAGTGTTTTATGTTTTTGTCAGTACCATACCAATGACTCTCGGTGCCTTAACTGGGAAAACTGTCTTTTTTAGCTCATCTTGACAAAGTCAAGCTGAGCTAATCTCATCGCTCTCCGTCCATCATCCGTCAACACCATGTTTTGGTCTTCTCCTCCAAAGCCACTGGGCCAATTCAAGTGAAAGTTTTTGTGAGTGATGGTCCCAAAGGGGCATTTCATTTTTGTTCAACTCATACACTCTCAGTTTCCCATAGGGAGGGAGTGGGGGGACAATGCTCCAAAATATTTATAAAATCTTCTCAAGAACTAGTGTGTTTCGGCTCCGCCCAAAATTTCTATTTTCTGAACCGATGGTCCGATGTGAACCAAATTTGGTGTGTGGTATTATTAGGTCATAAGTACTTGACCCAAGCAAAAAAAAAAAAAAAATTCCCGCATCCCCATGGGAACCCAGAGAGCTAAAAATAGAAATATTTTCAAATGCCCATCTTTCCCAAACCACACGGAACAGAGAGCTATTATTTGATATGAAGTATCCTTAGGACCGGGAGAATTGAATGGTAAAAAACAATTGCCATCGGTTATGTTAGGGTGCTCTGTAATGGGCATCAAAAAAATGCTGAGTCAGCATATTTGCAAAAATTTTTAAAAATCTTTTCTCCGGAACCATCAGAATCTTTTGATATTTGGTATACAGCATTCATAGGGAGTGGAGGAGTGGGAGGGGGGGGGGGGACAAATAAAAGTTTGTTGAAATAAAGCTCATTGGTTCATATATGGGCTCTCTACATGAGCCCGAAGTTTTAACATAGGGTAATATGGGGAATATTCTTTAAAAATCTTCTTCTGAACCACCAGTCAGAATCTTTTAATGTTTGGAGAACGTCATTGTTATGAGGGTCAGATTCAAACCATGTCCCTAGGTTAATATTTGAGCTTCCTACGGAAGCCCAAATTTTATCTTTGTTCAATATGGAGAGTAATTTAAAAAAATCTTCTTCTTCAGATCCACCAGTCAGAATGCTTTGATATTTGGTATGCAGCATCTCTATGGGGGTCAGATTCAAGTTTGTTCAAATCAGATCCCTAGGTATATATTTGGGCTCACTATGATAGCCCAACTTTTTACTTAACGCAATATGAGTAAGTTTCTTTAAAAATCTTCTTCTTCAGATCCACTAGTCAGAATGCTTTTATATTTGGTGTACAACATCTCTGGGGGGGGGGGGGGGGGGAGGGGAGGGGGGTCAGCTTCCTGGTTGTTCAATTCGAGAACCTAGGTTAATGCTTGGGATCCATATGGGAACATGAGATTTAACTTGGTACAATATGAGGGAATTTTTTCAAAAATCTTCTTGAGATCCACTCGTCAGAATGCTTTCACATTTGGTATACAACATCTCTAGGGGGGGGGGGGGGGGTCAGATTCAAGTTTGTTCAAATCGGATCCATAGGTTAATATTTGGGCTCGCTATGGTAGCCCAAATTTGAACTTAGTGCAATTCGAAGAAATTTCTTTACAATGTCTCTCCTTCAGATTCAACAGTCAGAATGCTTTCATATTCGGTGCACAACATCTCTAGGGAAGTCAGATTCAACTGTGTTCAAATCAAGAGCCTGGGTTAATATTTGGGCTCTTTATGGGAGCCGGAATTGGCCATTTTGCTGAAGAATTAAAAATTTTGT
This sequence comes from Pictodentalium vernedei, assembly GCA_031216915.1. Lineage (NCBI taxonomy): Eukaryota > Metazoa > Mollusca > Scaphopoda > Dentaliida > Dentaliidae > Pictodentalium > Pictodentalium vernedei. The sequence continues at coordinate 96,728,561 of CM062297.1, read as the reverse complement.
ATTCAGTACCCTCTAGAGGTACTAAGATTAATCCACATAGGTTGTATCAAGGGGCTTCATAGGGGAGCTCAACATTTTACTTTATGATCAACTGAAGAAAAGGCATGATGCCCAGATTATTTTTGTCACTCCTGAGGGACTCAAGGATTGACAGTGTAGCCTATGGAGATGGCTTGCTTAATGTAGACTCATTCTTGGACTCTGTTTAAATTGTGTTCTGTTCAAGATGAGCGCTTGAGGCCCCGTGTGGCCTCTTGTTTCTTTTTTTTTTTTACAAAAAAGTGCAAATGATTCACCAAACACATGATGTGAAATGTCAGTCTTCAGAAACCTGAATGTGATTTAAAACGATCACAAGTAGGATATTTAATGTCACAAGTTGTTTGTTTTGTGTCAATATTAATTAATTTATGAATTATGTCACGTTTTTGATGAAGAGGGGTATACTGGGGGGGGGGGGGGGGTCACATTCATTGAGGGCTATTTGTTTAAAAATGTTACCACATCAGTATAAAATTCCCATTTGTGATAGCTTTTTCGCAAGATGTTTGTTTTGTGTCAACATCAATTAATTTATGAATTATATCATAGTTTTTATGAAAAGGGCTATGGGGGCGGGGGTGGTGGTCACATTCAATGAGGCCTATTGTTTACCACATCAGTATGTGGAAGAAAATTTGACATCAGTTGTTAGGATAAATGGCAGTGTCTGTATTGCTGAATAATATAGCTGCAACCCCAATTTTAGAAACAAAATTGACGTTCGCGTTTGTTTCGGGGAGGGGAGGGGGACACAATTTCTAATCTATTGGAGCAATGGACGCAAAATCAGTTTATTTAAGGACGTGTGAAAGGCATCAATAATTAGGCCACATTGAACTCTTTTTTCAAATTTATTTCCCCTTCACCTTGTGTGAGGACAATAAGAATCTATGTGAATCATTGAATTATGATCAATCACGAAACGAACGTCAACTCAACAACTCTATTTATAGAAATGATCCGCATCGCCGATGTGAGATCGTGTTTTCGTGGCTAACCCCACGGTTAGTAACTATGAACCAAAAAGCTTGAGAGGACCTTTTTCTAAATAACAAATTTGAACAAAATGACTACGTCAACTCAATAATTCTGCGGTCATATATCCGACGGAACATTTTCGAACTTGATCAACACAATTATCCTGGAAACCCATACAATAAAAAAAGAATCAAATCGGTTAGCAGTTGTTCAAGTTATGGCGCTTTGAATAGTATCATTAGTATCAAGCACAAAATTTGAAGTAATTCTTCAGCCGTACATCGGACCGAGCCCGTTTTCTAACTCGACCAAGACATTGGTCCTTGAAACCCACGAGCCAAATATCTGTCAAATCGGTTGACGTTTGTTGAAGTATCGCCCCATCAAGCTCAAAATTAGTCGATTTTCACGAAGGGCCATAACTCTTGCGAAAAAGCGTGGACACGCCCTGTTTTGCGTCATCGAATGTTGCATATAATTATCAAGCCACAAATCAAATATCAAAATCCGTCCAGAAATAACTAAGTTTTTTTTAGCAAAAAGAGATACCTGCCCGGCGACCGGCCCTCGCCATACCAATAGTGAAGGTTTTATGGTTGAAACATTCGACTGAAAATAGGAAACTAAATGAATAGAATTAAATGAGTATGTCTAATGATATTACACAAAATGAAGAGAAATAGCCGGTTTATGCTTTTTAAAACTGGCAGCAATTGCTTATCAAATAATATTACTGTCTTGCTTTTGTTAATGATTCCTGTTTTCCAACCGCCCCAAGAGATTCTTCTTTTAAATAGCGAGCCCGGACCAGAAGAAACGGATAAATTACCAAATAACGGCGACGTTATTTCGTAAATCCTCGACGGAACACCGGCGACGTTTTTTTTTCTCGAGTCTGGCAAATAATCGGCAACAATGGTGTCATTAAATTGAGATAGGTCGGATATCACACATAAATCTGCTATTACGCACCCCTCCCCCTTATACATCCTGCAAGTATAAATATCTTGATATTAAAATGTCTTGCCTGATGTTCCCTGTATGGGTTAAATTGGAGGGAAGGGGAGGGGGGGGGGGGCATATGGCTGATTTTTAGCTCACCGAAGGGAACTTAACTTATCACTTGCCGTCCGTCGTGAACTTTATTGACTTCTCCTCCCAAACTACTGGACCAAATTGAACCAAATTTGGTGTGCATGTTCCTTATCATATGTCAATTCAATTTTGTACAAATAACCTTGCCGCGCCGAACCAGAAGGGTCATTACTCTGCTAGCACCCATACCTGTTTTAAAAAAAATTAAAAAATCTGCTTCTCCAGAACCATCATTGAGCTCCCTCTAGGAGCCCGAATTTTAACTTGGAGAAATATGAGGAAATTTCTTTTAAAATCTTGCATATTTGGTATGAATGCTTTTATATTTGGTCTGCAACATTTCTAGGGGGGGGGGGGGGGAGAGATTCAAGTTTGTACAAACCGGGTCCCTCAGTTAGTATTTGGGCTTTCTATCGGAGCCCAAAGTTTAACTTTGTGCAATTTGAGGAAATTTCTTTAAAAATCTTCTTCTTCAGATTCAGATCCACCAGTCAGAATCCTTTCATGTTTAGTATGCAACATCTATTGGGGGGTCAGATTCAAGTTTGTTCAAATCGAGTCCCTGGGTTTATATTTGGGCTGCCTATGGCAGGCTGAATTTTAACTTAGTGGAATATGAGGGAATTCCTTCAAAAATGTTTTTCTTCAGATTCACCAGTCAGAATCCATTCATATTTGGTATGCAACATCTTGCGGTGAGTCAGTTTCAGTTTTGTTCAAATTGGTTACCTGGGTAAATATTTTGGCTCCCTGTTTGAGCCCAAAGTTTAACTAATGCAATGTGAGGACATTTCTATTAAAACCCCTTTCTTCAGATCCACCGACCAGAATTCGTTCGTATTTGTATATAACATCTCATGGGGGATCAGGTTCAAGTTTGTTAAATTTGAGTCCCTGGCTTATTATTTGGGCTGTCTATGGGCGGGTGGGGGTGTCATGGGGAGCATGTTAGGTTTGTTCAAATCGATTCCTTAGTGTTTTTCCATAAAATTTGCCTTTCATGACTTCATTCCTCTGTAGAGTTGATGAACCATGTATAACTGAATGTGACCCCAAATACTTCTTTGAACCACCTTGGCAGGTGAGCGATTACAGCCGCTTGGGGCCTTGACGAAGTCAAAGCTCGACTTATAGTTTGGTGAATGGCGGGCGGGTGTAAACAGTTGGTTTCCGGATGATAACTTGATAATGGTTCGACCCACGTCATGAAACTCCATAGGTAGGTTGGCATTGGTGAGTGGACGAACCCTATTTATTTTGGACTTGCTTGGCCAAAGGTCAAGGTCACAGTGACCATGAACATAGTAAATTGTAAACAATTGGTTTCCGGATGATAACTTGTCTATAGTTAAACTCACATTCATGAAACTTCATACGTAGGTAATGGTTGGCGTTCATGAGAGGAAAACCCTATTATTTTGGACTCACTAGGTCAAAGGTCAAGGTCACAGTGACCCTGAACATAGTAAATCAAAACAATTGGTTTCCGGATGATAACTTGATAATGGTTCGATCCACGTTCATAACATTTCATAGATAGGATGGCATCAGTGAGATGAAGAATCTTATTTATTTTGGACTTGCTAGGTGGAAGGTCAAGGTCACAGTGGCCTTCAACATAGTAAATTGTAAACAATTGGTTTCCGGATGCTAACTTGACTACAGTTGAAGCCACATTCATGAAACTTCATAGGTAGGTTGGCCTAGGTGAGTGGAAGACACCTATTTATCTTGGACTCGCTTGGTCAAAGGTCAAGGTCACAGAGACCTTGAACATAATAAATCGTAAACAATTGGTTTCCAGATGATAATTTGACAATGGTTCCACCCACGTTCATGAAACTTCATAGGTAGGTTGGCATTATTGCAAGAAAGAGCCCTATTTATTTTGAAATTAGTAGGTCAAAGGTCAAGGTCACAGTGACCCTTCACATAGTAAATTGTAAACAATTAGTTTCCGGATGATAAGATGATAACGATTAAACCCACTTTTGTACTGTCACAACTCGACATTGAATCGGTGATCCTATTGGAATTATTTTTGTTTTGTTTTTTTTTTGGGGGGGGATGTGCCACAAGAACGCCCCCATGGCTGCGCCACCATGCCCCCACTTGAGCAATCGTGATTAAGTGCCTTGCCCAATGACACAACGCAGTTACACCTGCTGGAGATCGAACCGTGGATCTCTCGGCTTGATGTTAGTAGTAGATCATGTACCCGATCGACCCACATTGGCCGGATCTCATGTGACGTCATAGGCACATTGCCCAGTTACTTCATTTTTGGTTGTCATGGTAGCGTGCGTGAGCGCCATCTTGTGACAACATCCCCATAGTGATACGTGGTCCTAGTGTGCATGCGCAGCGCGTTTTGTTGAGGTGAGGCGAGTGTACGGCGTCCATGTTGTATATCTGAGGCCGCCATCTTGGTTTCTATGGTAGCACATGGTTGCTATGTAATCCAAAACCTTCTAGTAGGGAAGGGGTGTGTTCGGAGGGTGTGTTCGATTGAATAGGGGTAATTTTAATTACATCAACCAACCCGACAATCCCTCTTAATAATCCAAAACTACCGAGACGGACTTAGAAAACCCCAACCTAGGGTTTATAATAGTAGCACGTAGTGCTAAATGAATGATGAGAGGTCTCATGTGGATAAATTGAAGTCAACTAGAATACATCGAATTACCACAAACATCCAGCCAATCTCTCTAAACCATCAAAACAACTTTATTTGGCACGGATTCCTCAATACTGGGCTTAAGAGAGAAGCATACAGTGTTTTAAGGTGCGTTTCCTGGTATGAGTAATTGTATTTGTTCGAATACTTTGTAAAATTACCCTAATAAATCCAACAGTTCTTTTACTAGTGCTGATTTCCCACTAAATATTCGGTTTCTATCTGTTGTCCCCTAGAATTCTTATTTTTGCCCAACAATAGACACATTCCTTTGTATAAGATTAACTTTATTGTTTCCGATGTGCACCATAGTCTCGGTATTTTATCTATCCCGATATTTTCTGTGGTTTATCCTATTTCCTGGCCTGTTTTGCCTTTTACTGGTCCCATTTCTGCCTATCCCAGCAGACTATTTTGTCTTGACCGTCTCTGTTTTTGCCGTTCCTGTGTATAACGATGTCCTCTATGATCCTCAAACCCAAAATACAACCAAGCAGGGTTAGGTATTATTCGAACGACTTGAATCTTATCGAGCAATTAAGCTTTTAAGCAGTTACTGAAAAAGTCACTACTCGAACGAATCAAATCCCATTGAGCAGATGAGTATCGAAAGAGCGATTTCTTTTACGGCTCTTAATGCTCATCGGGGTATAGGAGGGTACCTATGACATTATGATGCAGTACTATATATACCTGATGATAATTTAGCTCCTAGCATCTGCCCAGTTCTAGACCTCTCCATGATCTTCATATCTCCAACACCACTATTACCGATTTTCCCAATATTGTCATCGTCTGTCCTATGATAAGCTTTTGCAGTAGTCACAAATCCTGTAGTCTTCTTCCACTCTTGCTAACCATCTCAGATTGCTCGAACGACCAGAATCCCATCGTGCAAAATTGCCTGAACGAGTGACCACGTACGACTCTTTTGCTCGTCTGGGTATTGAAGGATGGGAAGGATCTTGGGAACTAACAACGTGATATAATAACCTTAGTTATTGAAATTGACGTACAATCCCGCTTATAATATAGCATTGGCTTTTGAAAGTGTTGTTAAACTCTAATGAACCTATTTGCCATTGAATTATGATCTTCTGTCAGTTTAAAAAATGAAGGCTTGTTTTACTATAGCTTGTCTGAAGTTTGATCCTTCCGCAATCTTTCAAGATTTCTCGATTGCCACATTTGTCGCCACATTAACATATGAACATACACGTGTGTTTCTGTGATTATTGCATGTCGCTGTACAACACGTTTTGGCAAATTGTTATATTTCACATGACCGCTGCTATTTCTGCGATAAAAACCATCTCTTTCCTGAAAAAGTTTGCTTGGGTCCTGCAATATTTACCGAAATTAACAATATTGGGTGTGCACCATTACGTGTCACGTATTTTCATATTATGTAGAAAATACAATTCTATAATATACAATTGTAAACATTTTACAGTATTGGCTTCAGGTCGCAACCCAGCCTCAATCCTGCACATGTGGAAATTTCATGTCCGCTTTTGTATTCACTGTGCAGTGTCAGAAAACTTTTGACGTTCGTACTATTCACACAATGAGTGTACCGACAGTCTTCCAGATGACATGCTTGTCTCTTGTCTCTCATCATCTTATCCAGAAACATCACATTGAGTAAATCATTTATCTCGATATGGAGGGGTTGAAAAGTGTTCATTCAAATTACATTAGCGCGATGCAGTGATTAAAAAATAACTGTGGTGACCAGGGCAGGCTGACCATATTTATTATCGGGAAGTTTCCAGAGTCATTTCTTAAATGTTCTTGGAGTTCCATGGCCACCCCCTAATAACACGAAGGACAGTGCAATCCACTCTATACAGTTATTATGGTGGTTGTTACATAGGTTACAGTTTTACAATCGGCGAGGCTAGGTATGGACCTGAATATACGATTGATTGTTTTATTTGTATAATTAAGGTTGAGAGACACTTTCAACAACCAAGGTTATAGCGTGTATGACAATTTTATCGGTCGAGGAAGTCGTAGTACTAGGAAAAAACAAATGAGCAGCGACGCGTAATTGTTGGACTCTCTAACTTACTGACCCGACACAAACAGGTTGCATTTCGCAATACGTTTGGTTAGAGGTAAGTGTACCTTCGACGTTCTGTACTCCATAGTAACGGCACCACCGTGTTCCCACTTGGGAAGTCGGGATTAGGTGGCTCCATCAAGGACACAACACAGATAACGCGGGTCAGAATCTCAAGCCTCGATCTCAAGCCAACCTCTCGCGCCCAAAACGATAACTAATGGGCCATCTCGTCCCTTTAAAAAATGATAAACGTTCGTTGGCCACTTAGGCCCTATTGTAACGCATCGCCGTGAATGCGTACATTATACGGTATATATTTGCATGGATATCGTTTCGTGCGAAATCTTAAAAACTAATTTTAGGTGTTTCTTCATAATTTCTGCACGTCTAAATCTTTATCAAACGAATCGGCTGCAACCGCCCGCGTACATTACAAATTGAGCAGTTGAAAAAAAATGTATTTTTCAAAAAATTTCAACAAAACCATGTCATGTGACCCCCTCATTGGAACGAGCTCGACGAGTTCGTTCCAATGAGGGGTTACATGATATAGTTTTGGTGAGTTTTTTTTTAAATATTTGAAAAAACAAAATTTAAATTTAAAAAAAAAATGATATCGTCTGCGTTGGGTAGAGGGTAAAACAACTATCTCAGTTAATCTGTGTATGTCTGAGAAGCCTGGAAATTGTATCATTGGATGTTTAACCCTTTACCCAACGCGGACGATATCAAAATTTATTATTTTAAATATCATTTTTTCAAATTTTTCAAAAATTTCAACAAAACCATATCATGTGACCCCTCGTTGGAACGAGCTCAACGAGCTCGTTCCAACGGGGGGGTCACATGATATGGTTTTGTTGAAATTTTTTGAAAAATAAAATTTTTTCACCTGCTGAATTTGCATATTACGCGGGGGGGATGCGGCCGATTCGTTGGGTAAAGGGTTAACCCTTTTACTACCACGCCCACTTTATCCATATATGGATGACCTCTATGTACAGCTGTATGTGAGAAAGTTTAATAAAATTGATGACATACTTGAAACTCTATCATCTGATTAATTGTGGAAAAGGGCTCTCAGACTGTAGGTTTGATCTGCGCATACCAGAACGTACAGTTAATGATAAAAAAGAAATATGTGACCCTGCGTAAGTGTTAAATTAGAGCCAGTTGAAGCTTCGAACTTCGATTCAATTAGAAATCATCCCGATGATTCAATTAGATTCGATTCGATGCGACTCCTGCTGATTGGGAAATTTTCGAATCGTCGAGATATTCACACTCCTACAAGGCGTCTCCCTTTCATCTTCAGGATTCCGATAGTAGAACAGTCCAGTGACGTTCCGCTTCCGAAACTTGTTCAAATTACTCTAATTAAACCTTTTTCTGTTCATGCATTTTCACACAAAATGATTGGCTCAAGTATTTTTTTTCATAACACAATGAACCGAAAAAAACGCACTTAGGCCTGCCCTAAACCACGCCCTTAATGTCAGTCTTAAAAATTATGTTGCATAGAGTGAATGGAAAAGAACCCATGCGTGCTCATATTGTTTCAAAATGAAAAGTAATTAATAGCGAGCGAAAGCGAGCTATTAGGCAACACGTATGTACCGTTTGTATGAACTCGAAGCCAATCTCATCTCAAAGGCATCAACTTCAAAAATTTTCAACGGAAGTGGTACACAAGGACGCTGACATGTTTGCGCATGGCGGAAACTGACATTCGTAATTGAAGAAATGATTTATTTTCGTAGGAAGTAGTTAACGAGATGAGACTTCGCGAGAATGACTCTGGCTGATTAAACTTTTAGGAATTTCTCCCAAAGGAACCAGGGACAAATGAGGTTACATTTTTTCAAGGATACTCGGAAGCTAGAAAAAGTGATGACTGTCCACCGTTGCTTTCACCCTCATTGGGTGAAGGGATCCTTAATATATTGGGTGGGGGGGGGGGGGGGGGGGGTGGGGGCTAATAGATCACTGATTATGTCACGTAACGTCCATAGCAAGTAAAGCACACCTGTAGCAACGGGCAAACTACTGGGTCAATTTTGACCAATTTTGATACATGGACCCAACATGCACTGCAAACGAAAACAGATAGGTCAATGGTGTCGTCGTGTGACTTCCCTAGCAACCAGATTGCCCCTTAGCAACGGGCTAACTACAGGTCCGATTTTGACCAAATTCGGTATACGGACCCAAAATGCATTGCAAATAAAAACAGACATATCAATGTTGACGTCTCGTTACTTCCCTAGCAACCAGAGGGCGCCCTTAGCAACGGGCTAACTAGTAGGCCGATTTGGACCAAATTCGGTATACGGACCCAGAATGCACTGCAAGTGAAAACAGATAGATCAATGATGACGTCCCTAGCACACAGAGTGCCCCCTTAGCAACGGGCTAACTACTGGCCGATTTTGACCAAATTCGGTATACGGACCCAAAAAGCATTGCAAACGAAACGCACAGGTCAATGGTGTCGTCGCGTGACGTCCCTAGCAACCAGAGCGTCCCCTTAGCAACGGGCTAACTACTGGGCCTATTTTGACCAAATTCGGTATACGGACCCAAAATGCATTGCAAATAAAAACAGACATATCAATGTTGACGTCTCGTTACTTCCCTAGCAACCAGAGGGCGCCTTTAGCAACGTGCTAACTAGTAGGCCGATTTGGACCAAATTCGGTATACGGACCCAGAATCCACTGCAAGTGAAAACAGATAGATCAATGATGACGTCCCTAGCACACAGAGTGCCCCCTTAGCAACGGGCTAACTACTGGTCGATTTTGACCAAATTCGGTATACGGACCCAAAAAAGCATTGCAAACGAAACGCACAGGTCAATGGTGTCGTCAGTTGACTTCCCTAGCAACCAGAGCGTCCCCTTAGCAACGGGCTAACTACTGGGCTTATTTTGACCAAATACGGTATACGGACCCAAAATGCATTGCAAATAAAAACAGATATATCAATGTTGACGTCTCGTGACTTCCCTAGCAACCAGAGCGCGCCCTTAGCAACGGGCTAACTTCTGGGCCGATTTGGACCAAATTCGGTATAAGGATCCAGAATGCATAGCAAATGAAAACAGATAGATCAATGATGACGTCACGTGACTTCCCTAGCAACCAGAGCTCCCCCTTAGCAACGGGCTAACTACTGGGCCGATTTTGACCAAATTCGGTATTCGGACTCAAAATGCATTGCAAACGAAACAGACCGGTCAATGGTGTCGTCGCGTGACTTCTCTAACAACCAGAGCGCCCCTTAGCAACGGGCTAACTACTGGTCCGATTTTGACCAAATTCGGTATACGAACCCAAAATGCATTGCAAATAAAAACAGACAGATCAATGATGACGTCACGTAACTTGCCTAGCAACCAGAGCGCCCCTTAGCAACGGGCTAACTAATGGGCCGATTTTGACCAAATTCGGTATACGGATCCAGAATGCATAGCAAATGAAAACAGATAGATCAATGATGACGTCACGTGACTTCCCTAGAAACCAGAGCGCCCCCTTAGCAACGGGCTAACTACTGGGCCGATTTTGACCAAATTCGGTATACGAACCCAAAATGCATTGCAAACGAAACAGACCGGTCAATGGTGTCGTCGCGTGACTTCTCTAGCAACCAGAGCGCCCCTTAGCAACGGGCTAACTACTGGTCCGATTTTGACCAAATTCGGTATACGGACCCAAAATGCATTGCAAATAAAAACAGACATATCAATGTTGACGTCTCGTGACTTCCCTAGCAACCAAAGCGCGCCCTTAGCAAAGGGCTAACTACTGGGTCGATTTGGACCAAATTCGGTATACGGACCCAAAATGCATTGCAAATGAAAACAGACAGATCAAAGTTTATGCCTCGTGACTTTCCTAGCTACCAGAGTACCCCCTTAGCAACGGGCTAACTAATGGGCCGATTTTGACCAAATTCGGTATATGGACCTAAAATGCATTGCAAATGAAAACAGATAGATCAATGTTGACGCCACGTGACGTCACTAGAAACCAGAGCCCCCCCCCCCCCCCCCTTAGCAACGGGCTAACTACTGGGCCGATTTTGACCAAATTCGGTATGCGGACCCAAAATGCATTGTAAAAACCCAGGAGCACAGGATTAGCTGTTTCATAATTACTCTCAGAATTATCTGTTGCGATAACTACAAACAATACCGGTACGTCGGTATTTTTTTCAGTGAAATTAATGAAAATGGCTTATTGAAATTGGCACATAAAGCTCTAGGCCTATTTACTTCAAACAACAAGTCTCTGCTGTCTTGTGAAGTGTGTATGTCTGTGCTGGCTTGTGTAGTTTGTGTGTCTGTTGGGCAAATCGCCCAGAAACCTGGTCCAAATCGTCCACAAACATGGCCGAATCGTCCAATAATCTGGTCCGAATCGGCCAGAAATATGGTCAGAATCGGCCAGAAATATGGTCAGAATCGTCCATAGATCTAGGGCCGAAACGTCCTATATAAAAATCTGGTCCGAATCATGAAACTGCATTTGTGATACTCAGTCTTATTATTTTAAAGATGGCCTTTTCAGTAAAACTGCATTGGCATATTATCGTCGTCCTTTTTTGCACAGCACTGCTGTATTTTCTTGTTGTGGCTACTAACAGTTGGTAATAGTAACAATAAATGCTACACGATAGTTGTGAAAAAATAAAAATGAACACAGCAATTTATGTAACTCCTCGGATAAATTCCGGAAAACAACGACGCCAAAAATATATCTTCCTATCAAAGCAATGATAAAATTATCTTTCAATCAGAGCACTGGAAAATATCTTCCAATCAAAACGCAGATAAAAGTAGTTATCTCGAAATTTGGTTGGTCCACTATTATTTTACCAGTAAATGTAGGCCTACAGCACTAATGCATCACCTTCGCTCGCTTTTAGGTTTGCCTAAATTTCATATTATTGATCTCATTATCATATTTCGAAGGATTAAGATCAAATAAACAGTTGATAATACCAGATATTCATTTTTAATAGCAGCTAGATTGTACAAAAGAACTGCTTTATACAGCCGGTTGTTTCCAGAACCCGCACACACACTCACAAGGGACGTAACTCTAGCGTCCTTGACTAGATATGGACATCACTCTCATACAAAAGTAGGCCCATTAAAGTTCCAACATGATACTCATCATATTAAAAAGAATATCAAAATAAAAGTTAATAAACAATTAAATCGTTATCATGCTTTTTATTCGATGTTCATTTTTTGTATACGCAATAGGTGATCGTCTGCGTTCATCGTTTTACCCAAATCAAACGTAAACAATGGCCGGTCATAATATTTACAGGAATTTTGATTGATGCGACCTAGTTTTTATTTAACTCCGTAAAGTAGAGAATGTTTAATGTTATTGCCCCTCAAGTTTAATTATAAGGAATGATCGTTTGTTTCTGTCTATTTCTTGAGTTATAAACACCCCCCACCCTCCCCACCCCCACCCCACCCCCCCCCCCCCCCCCCCCACCAAAAAAAAAGCCAAGCATAGCGTAAATGGGCTGCCCATTTACACAGTTTGGCCTTTGTTTTTTGGGGTTCATAACTCAAGAAATATACAGAAACAAACGATCATTCCTTATCTAATTCCGTTTTTTCTGGAATACTCCACTTTTTTAATTGACTTGATCAAACGGCAAACTGATAAGTTATCATTGAATACAATACAACTGACAATGTTTATTTCCGAAAGAAGATGCAATATCAACAGTATTCGATTCGAGATTCGTTCTTATTCGAAATTTTCTGCCTACAGCCGACGAACGCGCCATTCAGTTTCTGTTCTGCCATTATTTCCCGGTAACCAGGAGCAAAGATTTTTGGTATTCCAAGCGGGAATTCCCGGTCCCGAATTCAACCGAAGGGACGAATTTGAAATTCATGTAGCATTTGATTCTAAACCCAATAAAATATGCCTAAATGGATTGAAAAGCCCCCCTAAGGTCTGGATGTATGTTGTCAAAAATAGTGCGTTGCTTGGCTGAGCTTCAAACAAATAGTCCCCAAGGACTTAGATATTTTGAAGGATTTGAAAATAGAATTCTATTGTAATAAAAGTTCAACGTTCATTAAATGATATCATTGTTTTATATCCCCACTCTCGAAGAGATTTGGGGAGGTATTATAAGTTACAGGACGTCTACTTATCAGGCGTCATGTGAGGCGAAGTGAGATTAATATTACGTCGCCTGAGTGCTAGAATGTCCTATGTCCTCTATGGGACATAGGACGTTCTAGCACTCAGGCGACGATTAGGCGAGGCTGTGGTTCAGCCCACCTTATTCCATTACTTGTCTGCCCGTTTTCAACACTTTGAATTGAAAATAAACTTTCAAAAGTGGCAATGAGACGAACTCAGACTGCGACTTTTGAGATAAAACCAAAATGGCGGACACTGACAATTAATATACCGCCAGTGATGGGATATTGTATTAATATGGAGTCTCTGTTGACCATTATTGCCGATGTATTCCTCAATCCGAGGTTACAAGTTATGACCGTTTATTGGTTAATCTACCAGGCTCGTATAATAGTATAAGTTACAAGACTTTTACTTGCCAGGTATGGCGTCATGTGAGACGAAGCGAGATTAATATTAGGAGAGGCCAAGCCTAATATTGATCGCCCTGAGCCTCACATGACGCTATATTTTACCTCCTACAAGTATCTGGGAATTTCATTGGTTCAAAGACGCCACATGCAGACTGCATATAAAACCATATACTGCCTGTCAACATCAATATACGCTGACAGCTGTGGGTAATCTCCCCTTTGTTCATTGATTATTCAAAATGTCGGCAGCATATAAACGCTTTAAGTTGAAAGATTGAGTGTTGGAAGCCCTCATTTGGTCTGAAGTGCAGGTTAGGCAACTTAAAGGGCTTCATATTCTGTGGATGTGTGTCATGTTACCTTCGAAATGAAACGGTTTGGTATGTATGAATGCGCCTTGTTACAATTTATGGGAGAGTGCATGTATTGTAACAAGGCAAAGACACGTGAACACAGTGTGAGAATTCTCTCATTTAATTTTGATCGCTGTTGTTATTAGCTCTGTGCATCGATGCAGCAGTCGGTAAGATATATTCGTTACAAACGGTGTAACTAATAATACCCGGCACGTAAACGCCCTGTAACGTATTTATCATGTCACCAAACGAATTAAATAATAAATTAAACGATCCGGATCGCTTCTTTTTGAATATTTATTAGGAAACTGTTGTTTGCACGAAAATTGGTGAAAACTTGAGGCGGGAAAATTAATTCGGAAACAAAATGGCGGCCTGCAGAGGGATTGGGATGTATGGGCTCATACAAGGTCACTGGCAGTGTATGGGCCCAATCCCATAGACGGTTCCCCATTTAATAACCTAATATCCACCGATGCTATTAGAGCACGTTGATTGGTCAAATTAAACAGATGGCATGATAAACAGGATTATCCACCTGTCCGCCCCCCTGTCCGGGTCCATATCTCAGCAGTTAGTGGATGGATTTCAAAGAAAGTCGCGATGCGGCGAGGCGGAATGCAACGTTGGTGGTGTGCACCGGACCGTGGTTCAGCTCATGTATTCCATTACTTGTCTCCCGAGTCACTATCAAGGATTATTATTTCGCACAGGATAAGAGTTTCGGGCAGCTCGGTCTACTCGCGGAATGTTATTGAATCATTTTGCTTTACCACTTTGCAGGGACCGACCTGGGCATGCGCCAGTGCGTATTTGGTTCTGAAACATCAGGACTTGGCTCTTAAATCTCAGAAATAGGCTTCTCAGTTGGCGCGTAACTTCTCAGATCATATTTTGATATTCTTTCGATGGATAATCGAGAGAGACACTCTTACATGTATTATATATATGATTATCATTTATCATTGTTGTAGAGTGCTTAAGCTAATACTTCGAGTCTTAATTACCAAGCATTAATCTTCACTGTGGTTTCTGATCAAGTCTTGGCTGCCTAAATAGGCAGCCAAGACTTGATCAGAAACCACAGTGAAGATTAATGTTTGCTATAGTGTACTAAAGGAAAATGATGAGAGCTATTACATACTTGCAGTGTGTGTTACAAACAGCAGTGTGACTCCGTAAATTGAAATCTGGCGCATGAATTGAAAACATAGGCTCCGAGGCTAGAGCATATTTTAAATAGTCCTGGTCGGTCCCTGGCTTTGAAAATATGAGTTTAGGAGTCGGGAAAAATAGTATATCATGTGATAAATACAGATTGTGACGACAGTGGATTGATCTGAGTCGTCGGAATTGACGAGACTCGATCGGCTTGATCAACCAGACAGAATATGACAACCAAGATTCATTTACTATTGTGATAATATTTTTATTATGTGAAAGCGGATCTTCAAACATTTATTACGACACCTAAAACGTAAACAAAAAGGAAAGTATGGATTTTGTCCGGAGTGTTCAGTGCCAAGGCACCCGAAATTTTCACTACTCTTTTGTAAAATCTTCTCGTCTCCAAACGTCGGTTTGACGAGCAAACTACTTCGATATTGAGGGGATATTCGCGCCCGTCATGTAATAAAATATTGTCGTGTATTAGGTTTAAGTCCGCCTACCCTGCGACCAGAAATCCCCTGTACTCTGATGTGTGAAATGGTAACTGGTTAATCACTTGTTCACGGTGTATTAGAGTCGTGTTGGATTCTCCTTAGGGGCTCCCCCAATACGACTTTACAATCACTGTAAGCTCGTACAATACACTATGGAAAAGTAAGAAAACGTTTAACCCTTTACCTAACATGAAAAGCAGACGACACTTGCAAAAACAAGTCTTGAATAACTAATTTTTTTCATTTTTTGTCTCAAAAACATAGGTTATGACCCCTCGTTGGAACGAGCTCGTCGAGCTCGTTCCAACGAGGGATCATAACCTATGTTTTTGAGACAAAAAATGAAAAAAATAATGAAAATTAATTGGCGATTTTTGATAATAGCGCTGGCCGGTTTTGGCCGTTACGTTGGGTAAAGGGTTAAAATGCTTGGCGTATCGTGTAGAAGAAATAAAAAAATATTTGATTCTTATCACCCAGTATTCAAAACAGCAATGCGACCGCACCTCTTTAATTTTTTTTATTTGACATCCGCAACAGAGTATACGCTGGTGTAGAGAGTGTCAGAGTGGCTTTTGTGGCGACAGGGAGGGGTGTGGGGGTGTCATCCCTCCAATCCTGGCCAAAATTCTCTATAAATATAGTTGGAAATTTGGAGGGCACGTCATAAGTAATTCGAAATTCCATCTATCTGGATTTTAGAGCTTCTTTGGTGATGCTGATATCTCCTTTACTTCCCCAAATTCTATCTCGGTTTCAAATCGGCAAACATTTCAACTGTTACTATTTGCAACTACAGTGTACGTAATATCGAGATTCAAAAGTATGCATGATGTCAACTGGTACGAGATTTCTATAGAACGTTTACTTATCGTAATAAGAAAAAAATCCTCGAAATGCACTTCAAGAAAATCACATCATGAGTTAATTCCATCATTCACAGTTACAAAACGATGAAACATCGAAAATTGATCATTCTTGCGTAAGATCTGATTTAATGTCAGGACAGTGTGAATTGTTCAAATTTCTAAGCTTGAGCATTTGTTTAGCACATATTCATTTCCCTTAGTAATACCAAATAATAATAACAACCTGATAATTCTATCATAAATCTGTTGGCATTTCAGTTACTAGAATCAATTTTATGACCCCCTTTCATGTCTTCATTTTCAAAAAAAAATTTCGGTAGTGAATTACCAACCGGGGGGACCGGGAGGGGTTTCCCTCAGGTGTTCAGTGTTGTAGCTCTATATTGGAGATCATTTCAGGACTCTATTTTGTGTGGAAGATGCATTGGGTCAATGTTTTGGGGGCAGCAAAATGCTAGGAGGGGCAATGACTGCGCCACTGATGTTCGTATAAGTGTTACCTGGGTATACAGGCGCATATGTGTTACCTTGTCATGGTCGCTACTTGTATCGTTAAGAATAAAACGACGTCTTCGCGTGGACTTCTTAGGTTTTACCACTGAAAACGTCGGAATAAGATCTTTGTCGGGGATATCCTTCGGTGGATTTTTGTTATCCTTGAAGTCATCAGTTATCCTCATCACCTCCCACGTGCTTCTATGGCCACATTTCCGGTTTTGTAAGCTGGGGGCCTCATAGTTGTGTTCTGTAGACGGGCCATGGTTCCCTTCATCACAAAAATCAACAATCTGAAAGAAAATAAGATGAGAATAAAACTAAAAGGAACTAAGGATCCCCGCTGGTGACCTGCAGTTAAAAAATAATAAGTCATGCGCACGAGATAAAATTGCCATGCGCACGAGAAAAAAGAAATGGACTGGAAAACAAAAACAAACGTGATCTGTTCCTACAGTTTGGCCGCCGTGGACTTGACACATTCCACGGGTAGGCAATATTTCCACGGGCGCAATAATATTAGATTTAAAATTAATTATAGGAATAATCATCAGTGGCGTCATGCCAACGGTGCACGGGGGTTGGGGGGCAAATATTTACGGTGAAGGCCTGGGAGGTGCCATTTCCGGCAATCTGGGAGGCATTTTTTGCCAAACTTTGGGGGCACGCTACGCGCCAACCGATGCTGGCGCTCCGCTTAGATGGTGTTACCGATCCCTCCCCCCCCCCCCTCGATTTTTCCCTAGCATGATGCCCCTGATAGTTGATCAAAAATTTAATTAATGAAGCACCGGTACAACCCGGTGCTTCGTTAATTAAAATTTTGCTGCTGATGATTTATTACCTGGTAAACGCATGCGTGGACATCACTGCCCACACATGTGGATTACGACCAGTGCACGGCGACTGTCCTGCAGTGTTTGAGAGATATTATTAAGACCAACAGTTTGAAGAGAAGAGGCCTATAGAGGGAGTTACAATCATTTTATCGGGAGCTCCGGAACTCCATTTCACAGAGTGGGACATCATCAAGGGCATCACCTTCTTTGTCCTTTGTCTTTGTGTGCAGAAAAAAACTCATCTTCCATTGGGGTCGGGCTAAACGGACAACTGCTCAAAACGTCGTGCATAGGCCCATTACAGTGCGTAACCATTTAGTTTCTGAATCAGATTGTCGGTTGTAATTCTTCATCTGCCCCCCTTGCATCACGAACGTTGGGAGCATTTCTTACTTAGGGGTCACGAACATAGGACACCCACACACTAAAATATGTCAGTGAGAGGCGGTGGAAGCCCCAAAAAGTGTGTGTGTGTGTATGGGGGGGGGGGGGGGGGAGTTGTCACACCTTTTCAGGGTACCGCAAGGGTGTAGAATGGAAAATCATTCTTCGTCGGGGGGGGGGGGGGGGAGGGAGGGTGTCAATGGTGGTGGGGCGGTGTATTCCTACAAAATATATAAATTTATATACGCCACCCCTCACCCTTAAACCGACTCCTTTTTAGACACTAATCTCGGCGTATTTATTTTGTTCTGTTTTACTTAACCCTTAGAACCCTGGTGGTATCTTCCATATCAATTCAATGGCAACAAATGGAAGGGGCCATATTCATTATTTGTGTGCAGACCAATTAATATTGATTGGTCTTCCCAGATCTTTACCAGCTATCATGTTCATGGGCCGGAAAAGCGGCCTCTTGGGTTGAAAGGGCGAACCATAACTTTGAAGCCGTCCTTTGAAATATTACGCTCCATTTGGAGCTCTCTATTTTTATTCAATAAAATTTTGAAAAGCAATGTGGTCATATATGTATAGGTGATGTGTAGTGACCATTGGGGTTGTGTATGTTATGTCGGAAAATGCCGTTCGGGTACCTATAATTGGTGACAAAAGTGAAAAAAAGGAGCCGGGGCACAGGGAACGCCTGCCCCACCCCGGGTTCATCCTTCCCTGATGTCAGTGGTATCCCATCTTCCAATGGAATGGTATGAATGCAAACAAATCGTACAAATCGTATAAGAAAAGCCTCGGTCACATCTCAAGAGTAAAAAGCATGTGCCCCTCCTTCCTTCTAATTTCCAATAAGATTATCTAAAAATACCATAAACATGAGTAGTATAGCAGGGACGATTCGACCACCATTAACCGGACTTTTACCGGAGCAGCTAGTGTTAAATTTCCATAGAAATCGGACTTTCGTCAGAGCCAATTTTCGTCGCAAAACTTCGGCTCCATTCGGCAAGTGGTACACGTGCTGCATATACAATATGCTATGGTATGTATAGTAATATATGTACACACCGCGCTATGGGTATGTATACACCTGGAACTTAATTAAGCACCCGTGAAATGTTTCACGACAGTCAAGTTGATGTTACTGATTATTATGTTTTCATGATTGCTATGGCTTTCAGTACATTTTATCTTGTGAAACATAATGTTTCTGGTTGATAGCATACCCCAAATGCATCACCTCGTTCACGAGAGGCATGCTTCCCACGAATGTCACAAAAACACTACCATCAAAATGCAATATCTGGGTATAAAATAAGAAAATTTGTCACTTCTTTTATCAATAAATGTTGGTATGGCTAGCAGGAGACTGTTAGAGGCACCGATATAGCAAATCGTTGGCATGCATGCAACGGGCATGTCATTCAACGCTATCGGAAGGCAACTTGACTATAGTCATTCTGTCATCAGCAGACTTGTCCGAAAACATCAACAAACGAATGATGTTAAGGACCGACCAATGTCTGGACAGCCCTAAAAGACCTCTCCTTCGGAAGATCGGAGTCTGGCACGCCTCGTTCCTTTGCTTCAAGCGGGGTTTTGAAACGCCTTTGGATCCCAACAGGCGGTTGTGCAACAGACCTGTCCGACACCGTCTCAAAGCACTGTGTATGAGCTCCAGAAGACTCGTCAAGCGTCCAGCTCTACTATCCGATAAGCATCAAATACGACTGTTTGGATTGGTGTATGGCATGACATCATTGGAATCTCAACGTGGAGGAAAGTCCATTGGTCAGACTAGAGTACGTTCCTGCTTCACGCCAGGGATGGTCGCGTGAGAGTGTGGAGGCATTGAGGCTTGCGTGCGGGAATGCGACTGTTTCGGCTGGGGTAGTGTAATAGTTTGGGCAGGAATTTCCTTGCACCATAGAACGCAGTTGATATTCATTGATGGTAATCTGAGTGGACAGCGATATAGGGACGAAATTCTTAACGCTATTGTTATCCTATTGTTTAACCCTTTACCTAACGTAGAAAGCAGACGACACTTGCAAAAATAATTCTCGAATAACGAATTTTTTTCATTTTTTGTCTCAAAAACATAGGTTATGACCCCTCGTTGGAACGAGCTCGACGAGCTCGTTCCTACGAGGGGTCATAACCTATGTTTTTGAGACAAAAAATGAAAATAATAATGAAAATTAATTGGCGATTTTTTAGAATAGCGCTGGCCGGTTTTGGCCGTTACGTTGGGTAAAGGGTTAACGCTATAACGTCGGCTTGCAGTTATTCCAGCAAGACAATGCCCGATGTTACGTGGCACGTATCTGTCGTGACTTTCTTGTGGAGCAGTGCATCGAACTTCCCTGGCATCCACTTTCGCCAGATTTGTCGCCAATCGAGCATCTTTGGGATCAAGTGGACCGTCGGGTATGACTTCATGATCCTCCGACGTTAGGCGATTTACGTAATGTTCTAAGGCAGGAGCGGAACGCAATACCACAGGGTGACATCCAGAGACTTATCAGGTCCATGCGCCGTCGATGTCTTGCCATTCAAGAGGCAAACGGTGGACATACACGCTATTGACACCATGCGTCAACTTTTCATTCCATCCCATGTCTGAATTGCGACGTCAGGACGTGACACTGGCAACAGAAAGAACATGAAATTATGCAAATTCATACAGCTGGACTCGAGATATGAATTTACAATAATTTATTTGGGATTAAAGTCGATAATACTAAAAAAAATGCTCCTCAAAGTTTATTATACTTTCTTTTTGACTCAGAACATAAATTCCTCTTTTGACCATTTCCTCCTTCAACTCAAACATGTCACGTTGTGGAACTGTCGTATTACATAAAAACACACACAAAGTGGAAGATCTATGCAGAGCCGAGGAGTGGAAATTCGAGGCACGCGTTAATTCTGTGATGGGCACCCGTTCAAAAATGTCAGGATATTGATGCAGATGATAAAGGCATCTGTAGCGAGTGTCGAAGGCGCGATCTATCATGGGGTGGTTTGTTGAAGGGAGGTGCCCCCCCCCCCCCCCCCCCCCCCATCCTCCCAAGAAAAGTTTTAATTCAGTTATTAAATGGAGTCTTTTGGCGGCTTTGGGGATAAAAAATCACGTTATTTTTTAGAGCCGTCAAAATGACGTTTTTAGTAACATTTTTAGTAACCACTGTATGCTGCTTTTGTTGATTTTCGCAAAGCATTTGATTCGGTGAACAGGGAATTGTTCATGTTGAAACTTCAACATATAGGTGTGAGTGGTGAAGTATTCAACGTGATCAAATCCATGTATGAATCTAGCTTTTATTTGACTAAAACGTCTATTGGGTTGGGACCAGCCTCCCTCTCTTCTGTGGGTGTCCGTCAAGGGTGCATCTTATCTCCCTCTCTATTTAAAGTTTTTATTGAAGACATAAAAGACATTTTCGACAATTTGTGTGATCCTGTGTGGATTCGTGGTTACAAATTAAATCATCTTCTTTTTGCAGATGATCTTGTAATGATATCTGATAGCCAGAAAGGGCTTCAACGGTGTCTCAACAAGCTCCACAATTATACTGAAACTAATATGCTGCAAATAAACGCTGGAAAAACAAAATGTTTAAGATTTGGATCTGCGTCAGTTAATGGAGCACAAAAGCAACCAATATTTTTTATCGGAGACAAGCGTATTGATATGGCTGACGAGTTTACATATCTAGGAATAAAATTCTCAAAAAGATGGTACATTCTCTAAAGCCCAAAATGATTTGGTTGTTAAAGCCCAAAAAGCTTTATACTCACTTTTTCGTGCATTTAATGAAACTTCACGGGTTCCAATAAAGACAATGTCAAAGCTGTTTGATAAATTAATTCAACCTCTAGCCTTATACGGGTGTGAAGTCTGGGGATCAGAAATAACGTACGGTAAGCGTTACAACATAGCCTGTGAAAAATTACACACTTCCTTTTGTAAAAAAGTCTTGGGCGTTGGGAAATTTTTCTCCAACCATGCGGTCCGCGCAGAACTTAGTCGATATCCGCTATATATCGAGGCGGTAAGCAGGATGGCTTCTTTCGCAATCAAAATATCTGAGAATCATAATGACCTGATGTGGAATGTGGTAGCTGAACAAAGAAATCGTAAAGGCAAACCGGAATCCCCTTTCAAATTACTGGAAAGATAGGTCTCGCTGTCCCTCAACATCCAATTATCACTAACACTAATGTTATAGGTAAGCTCAAGTATAATTTGCGCTTGCAGCATGTAAACACGTTCAAGAAGTCAATGTTTGAGGACTGCAAAAAGAATGGAGATAATAAACTGAGAACTTACAGGTTGTTTAAAATGACTATTCAATGGAAAGGTACTTAGTGGAAACGAACACGGCGGAAGACCGGGAAATTTTCACTAAGCTTCGTATCAGCAATCATAAGTTAGCTATTGAAAAAGGGCGGCATTATCAACCGCCGAAGCCTGTTATCGACAGGATATGTACTCACTGTGAAGCAAATCCCGGGAAAATAGAAAACGAATACCATTTTCTTATGGAATGTACACATTATTCAGAGCTTCGATCAGAACTATTTGTTTTGATGAACAGTGAGATTGACGGTTTTATTGATCTGAGTATATTTGAGAAATTCAAATTAATATTTGAAAATAGAACCCCCAGTTTATGCCATAAAATCTGCAGCGTGATCCGGGATTTTTTCGCCAGACGATTATGATATGTTTAGTGATGTGTATTGGAAATTCAAGTTCACGTCTCCACGATCTTTTTCGTATCAAATTAATAAAAATATAGTACTTTGATCATGGAAAATTGGTGGATGAAATTGTAATATTTTGAGTACTACTTTTGTTCACGTTACTTGTAGATTATCGCATACTGTCCTGTATAGGATGTTTTATGCTAATAAATGTTATGTTATGTTATGTGTCAAATTTCCAAGTTCATCGGTGCGTATGCAATGATCTGGAGTTACATCTATTGACAACACAATTCTTGAAGTGATAACTTTATTACATCAAGTTAATTTAATATAGTTTTTACTTTAAGAATCATGCAGTCCAAAATTTCAACCGTTTCAAGTGCATAGATTCATTCACCATACAACCCCCCCCCCCCCTCATTTCTTAACTGCTGCCACAGCAGTCAGAACCTTGAGGGGGTAGGGAACTAGTGCAAACATGGCCTGAAAGTCTTGTTTTATTTTTTTGTTTGGTACGTCCTTTGAAAGCACGTACCAAAAAAAAAATAAAATACAGTCTTTCATGCCATGTTTAGACTTGGGGGTGGGGTGGGCAGGCCTAACCAAGAGTCCTTGACTCCAGGGTCAAACCCGACCACCCCAAAGTTCAGGACTCCAGGGTTACTGACCGCCACCCGCCCCACCATCGCCCCTACCCCCACCTCCGTGTCCCTGGATCCATGACGAAAATGTGTATACATAGATACTATATTATAGTACACACGGGGGATTTTGTACTTGTTTTCTAGGTAGGTGGATATACATATATTTCCAACAAATTCTTGCCAGTCTTGTAGAAAGTTGGGAAGTCAACAAGCTAATCTGCAGTTTATGGACCACCAGATAACTAATTATTCAGTGATCGTTAAACTTCAGATTTGCTTGTTGAGTCACAAGTTTTTACTGGCTGCCATGTACGGTCATTGGTTGATGGTCATGTGCGTTGAATTGCATAAGCAAGATTTCAGCCAGCGGACTTCCGAGTGGAATTCAGAAATCACTTGACTTACAGTACAAGTCGAAGTTGTAGATTAACCACTATAAACATGCATCTTCAACTACACCAATGACAAAAAACCTAGCATCATTTTCTGGAAAGCTCTCACAGAGAGCTTTCCAGAACATGGTGTCAAGTTCTTGTGTTATTTGTGTAATGGCAGTGGGCTGCATTGTTTATTGTGGTTATGCTACAACTTATTTTGATTCATACAGTATTTGTAGACTTGAACATGTGCTTCTTCCTTGTACTATGCATTTAAACTCATTTTTCCCAGACAACTTATCAACCTATTAAATGAATAACTGTTCATTTATAGATTTGTTCTATGTAGCCATAGCCATTCAATATTTCGTGATTATAAAACAAATTCAAAATAATAAATTTTGACTTGTTTAAATAATCTACAATTGCAGTACTCTGATCAGAAAAAAACAGTACATCACATTTGTACTTCGCAACTTAAACATTTACCCACAGGCAACACTAAAACTGGAAATTTTAATTTTAATTTTTCAAACTTACACAATCTTCAAGCAAATCGAATCATGTGATCCGCAGGGAACGATCTTGTTCCGATGATAGATCACATGGTGTGGTTTGTTTAAAACATTTTTACCTGCTGAATTCATGAATTATGTGTGCAGTTGCATTTAAGTTGTTAGGTAAAGGGTTAGACAGTGAGGTGTGTGGATTATTGAGATTCTTATCAGTCCATTTTCCAATGATTGAATAAAAAAACAAACAAAACAATTAAGAGTACCAAAAGGCTAAATTCCCCCTACTCTCGAGTCATATTTTTTTAGCATATCAAAGCAACTTCAACCAAAAAATTAGTTTTCCCGAAGTAATATCCTTTCGTGGAAATTTTAAATTACATTTTTAATTTCTATGCATTGGAAAATTTACTACAATGGGAATTTCAATGCAATTATCTCTCTTAAGTGCTGCGTATAAACCCAAAATATATAAAAAAAAAGTTACAGACAGAAGTCACAGTACGGCGGCCCATACCTGACATGCATTATTATTTTTTGTCGAATTTTCACCATGGTGCAAATTACTTTTTGAGTCTTGACAGATCGGCTGATCGAAATGAATACCTAAAGCGACCTCTGACCTTACATATTATTAACGTTAAACATGGCGATTCGGAAATGGACTAATAAGTTTAGCGCACTCCATCATTATATAGATGTGGAAAATATTTGTCAAGGAACAAGCAGTCAGAAGGTTATTTTTATTTTGAATTTCTTTTACTCGAACCTGATTGTTTAAATATCCCGAGTAAACAAATCTAAATGAGGAACTTGGAATGAATTTCCAAGCGATCTCCACACCGGTGCATTCGACCAATGATGACGTGATTTATTCAAATGGGTTCCTTCTCTGTTTAAAACCCTTTACCTAACGTGGAAAGCAGACGACACTTGCAAAAATAATTCTTGAATAACTATTTTTTTCATTTTTTGTCTCAAAAACATAGGTTATGACCCCTCGTTGGAACGAGCTCGACGAGCTCGTTCCAACGAGGGGTCATAACCTATGTTTTTGAGACAAAAAATGAAAAAAATAATGAAAATTAATTGGCGATTTTTGCGAATAGCGCTGGCCGGTTTTGGCCGTTACGTTGGGTAAAGGGTTAAGTTGGAAACGAAACGAAACGTGTTTTACATCGCCACATGTGAAAAACAACTTTATTTTTATCGTTCAGGCAGAGCAGTGGAAATCCCGTGTTTTACATTAATAGGTGTGTAATCAAATAATTTGCGTCTGGACGGGGATACCCCATGCCCACGTGTGTATAAATTTGCCTCGGAGGGGGGGGGGGGTATTATTGTTTGCATGACGTGATTTGCCCCTGTGTAAATTTTTCCCACACCTTAAAATCAGTTGGGTTAAAAATTAATCCAAATCAACTGGGTTGCGTGAATATGAATCAAATTGGCTTCGTATTCGCCACCCAAGTTGATTTGAGTTGATTTTTAACCCAACTAGAGCCCTCGTTGGTATTTTGTGTCTTATAAACGGGGCATGGTCCTCTTTTCAGTGCCATAATACTTACTCGTATCCGCCGAGAAGTCTGGGAAAATTGTCTGCACAATTTGTACATCTATGCAGCGCGTCCGTTGAATTTTATTTATTTATTTATTTATTTATTTATTGGTGTTTAAGGTCACATATTTCTGCACAATGGCTAATCATTACCACGACAGTTTTACGGGTGGAGGGAGCCGGAGTACCCGGTGAGAACCACCGAGCAACGGCGAGCAACTGTCAGCTCCCCAACATACTAACTCCACACAAGCAGGGTTAGCATTGGTTGAAGACAGGTGCACCATCGACCTGCAGTACGCATTAGTGCACAGCGTCACCGTGCCCCCATATGGGCAATGGGGGTGAAGTGTCTTGCCCAAGGACGGTTGTCGCAGGTGGGATTCGAACCGAGGACCTCTCGGCTTGCAGCCTGTGCCTCTACCTACTGAGCCACCGCTTCTCCCCAACCCCCAACCCCCAACCCCCCGTTGAATTTTCTGTTTGGTACTTACGTTTTCTCCGGATTGGTGAAACATAAACGACGCGTTGACGTTCCTCTGGCTTCTTGCTGGGTATGGAACATACTCACACCCTTCCGGATATTCCATTGTTTCCGGGTTTATATTGTTTGGTCGACAGAAAAGCATTGTTCCATTCGCTAATGTCATTTTGCTGAGACCTCTCATCTGCAATATAGTGGTTTACAAAGTTTTTCTTAGAGATTTCAAATATTTCATAAACTTTTTTATCATGCGCCTGTTTAAAATAGAAATATTTATTTGTTAATTAAAGGGGTCTTTAGGACAAGTCAACTCGAGCCAATTTGTAAAAGTAGACTGATAAACCAGGTTCATGGCCAGCTTTTATCTTCAGATCAGTGGAAAAACGGTTTGGTTATCTCCCCTGAAAATGTCGTTTTGGAGATTGAAAATTAGCATCACAGAAATGGGAAAGTTTTACAATTCCTAAGATTAAATAAAATGTTCAAAAGTTACATTATGGAAGCGCATGGCCTCTGAAAGTTCAATATATTTTCTTTATAGTGGTTGTTAAATGATGCCAGTTTACCATCTGAGTTTTGTTCCTTCGTCACTTTCAAAATGTACTGTTTTCTCCGGCGCAATCATGCCAAAATGTTTAAAAACAGTGTTTCCCTCGACTTTTGGTCATTTATGTACGCGTTTTAGTTTGGCAGATGACTGGGAAGCGCATCAATTCCAAATATATGATCTTGTGTCTGCTGTCTGGTAGAAATATCTATGAGACCCAAGCCTTGACTTTTGTTCCTTTCAAGTCCAAAATTATGTATAATCTAATCTGATTACTTTTCTCACATCTTGGCCGATTATCTGTGAAGCAATCAGCTGATGGGTTCTGACAGTCGATAAGGGGAGAAAAGCTTCCACTTGAACCAGCTGAAGTGGAAAGCTGGGTGTGTTCCAAGACTATCATCGAAAATTAGGGGCGTTTATAAAGGATTGATGTGTAGGGGGGAGGGAGCGGTTGGATATTTTCATCTGAATTGGAGTTTCAGATATCACTTCACTCTAGCCAGTAACATGCCTTCAAATCCGTCCTGATTCACGAGGAACAGTTCTGATACTCCCCCACTTCCTATGCAAGATATGCGTTTCTCATTTGAGAAGGCCATGTTAGATATATATATCTATCCCACATGACCCACGTGACCGGCTTATTAGCATATTCAATGAGCGCGGAACTATTCAGTCATCGCATGTTCTTCTGTAAACAAACAACATGGTGTCGCGTTTCGGAACTATTGGCAGCCGAACGTTTGTCGAAGAAAATAGAAATAAAAACAACACCGACTGCAAAACCAAAGGACACTCGACTCTTTTATATGAATTTTGGGGTGAACGCCATTATGAGTCGAGAGAGTTGCACGAAATTCCCGTCGAAAAGTTATGCGAACACATTGCAGAATTCATAATATGACGTCATCGGCGTGCATCAATGGAAACTTCGCTACAAATCTTTAACCCCTGTCTTGCCGGCGTTGGTAATTATTTCGTGATATATACCTGTGGTATATACATAACTTTCTCGTGCGCTCTTTCCGATAAGCAAATCAGTTTTTTTCAGAAATGGACAACAACATTGTTCGATATAGCTGCACGTGCCCATGAATTACTTTTAATGACGTCGGGGTGTTTTGATTGGTGGAGAAAAAATATTCCTGATGGAGGTGGGTGTGTGATGGGGAAATCCCACCCTCGGGAGAAGATATTTGGTCCAGACACTCGTGTCTGGCCCAAATATCTTGCCCTAGGGGGAGATTTCCCCATCTCACACCCTCAACCACCAGGGATAATCATATTCGCATAAACTCCTGCAGAGAGAATCAATTTTCAGTTTTTAATTTAGAATTTGATGGTGCTGTCATATCCTTGTCAGTGAGTTCAACCAGTTCAAAATTCCATGGTGAAAATCAAACCCCATATATATATATATACTAGAGTTTAACCTTGGGGGGGGGGGGGGCGGTTAGTTCCAATTTCGGTGAGTTTGTTGACTCACATGTACATGTATATAGACATGTTCCAGCATGCCGGCTTTTTGGTTGTCTCTTGCTGATGGAAATATAGTGCTTTGGAAGTGGTGTCTAGTGACGTCTTGGCTGCCTATAAAGACATCACTGCTAAGTTCAGGTATCACCTTATTATGTGAAAGCAAACAATTAACAGAATATCCGGGCCTTTAAGGACAATTTTAGACGAGAATCAAATGAACATTTTGCGAGAACCAATGTTGATTCTCATTGTTTTCCATGTAAGAATCATTTGCGCGAATCGAGTCTGAATTTGAATCCAAGTTATTTCTTTCGGGACTGTATTTATACTCTGGACTTACGTCACACATACAGTTGGTCATTCAAGTGGAGGTTTGTGGTACCCGGTTCGAGCTTCTGAGGACTCAGCGTGATCTAGTTTGGAGTGCGGTATGCGCTGATTAAATAAAATATTAGAAAGTCAAGGCGTCCCGACGAGTTTTGCATCGTATTTCAGATTAATTAATAATCCCCTAATATTCGACGAATGCAGGCACCGGTGATATCGCTGGAAGGTTTGATTGGTCGGGACGTGAGTCAGCAGACTGAGAGTTTGGCCAAATCAAGTTTACAAACCCACCTCCACCTCCACCCACGCCCACCCTCAAATCGGTCATCATCGCTGTGATAGGGCAAATTTCTATCAGTTAAGTCTATGAAGGTATATTTTGAAAACAATGCTGTAAATGCCAACAGCGTGAACATTTTGTCCATTTCACTTTTTGCCGTGACTTTTGACGTATTAACCCGTACATGGCTGCAGTGGTGTAGCCAGGGGGGGGGGGGGGGGGGGGCTTGAGGGGGACATATGATCCCAAAAATATTTAAGTCATGCCCTCCACCCCCCACCCAACCCTGGTGATGTGGCCTAATTCTTGATGCCTTTCACAACTTACAAATTATGGACACAAACAGACTCAGAGCCAAGGAAATTGCGTTTTTTTGTCTCGAATTTCAAATTTCAGCGAGAGGGGGTGCCCCATCTTGTGCTCGCCCCCATCTCACCGCTATGTGGCTCGGATGATGGTGGCCTATTCTGTATACTCCCCAGTGGTTCATCGATCTGAACGTAGTGGCTACCCCCCCCCCACCCCCTACATAGGGGGGGGGGGGTTAACCGCTACATTCAGATCGCTGAACTAGCCCCCCTCCCCCTTAGATATTACCCCCCCCCCCCCCTGAACTTTAATGTCCTGGCTACGAGCCTGCATGGCTTGTGGTCATTGGAAGAGATTTACATGACAGTTAGCTCCCTTTGATTTTCTAAGGTTGTCAGTAAATTCAGTTCTTAGGTTATGGAAATTTCAGATAACAATTGAACTTTCGAAACATTAGCGAATTTGTGTCATCGATGTGCGCATGATTTCACAATCTTCGGGCATTTCCCTGTAGAGCAGTATAAAAAACACAGAAGCTGAAGCAAAAGCAGAATGCCAGTCGGGGGGGGGGGGGGGGGGGGGGTCCACGTAAGGCGCAGTCTATGTTTTACACATTACATAATAAGGTCACATAGGCCGGTTTGATACGCCACCGGGCATTGCATTTAATGGAATGCCACTTTTCTGGATTTGTACAGGGATGTTATCGCGTAATAGAAGCCAGAAAAAAGTTAAAGGTCCGGTCTTTCACAGTTTCTAAATTCGTTGCAGATAATTACTGGCAAGAGTTTTTGAACATTTGACACAAATCTCATCTTGGGACGTTAAACTCTTCAAGGATGCTGATTAATAACGGGCATTTGAATCCAGCGAAGAAAAGTGGTTGGAATGGGGTTGTGTCAATTCACCAGTACTATTTTACAGTTGGGACATATTCGTTTGTTATCTTACAACAAGCACGTATTTCCCGCAATAGAAGTAAAAACGTCAGGGTAAAATAACATTCTGTACTGAGGGAAGCAACGGTTGCCAACCGCACGTGTGACCATTCAATTCGCCTGCAGTCAACTGGCATCTGGTTATTACACATGTCGAGGCAACCGTTTTTTAAAACAGTAGTTAAATGATAAATAAATCACCAACTCGACGAAATAAATTAGTTTAGATCATTTTTGCCATGATGATACAGTACGGCCGCCGTGGTCTGGTCACTTTCCATTAGGGCTGTCACGATTTTTTAACTTAGGAATCGATTAATCGTCGCAAATAATCGATGATAATCGATTGATCGCACCTAGATGACCCCCCCCCCCCCCCCCTCTACCTCTCTTTGAAGTCGATAAAAATGAAGTTCAAGTCAGTTGACTTACTTCAAGTAAACAACGAAGACGATCCTCTTTTAGTTACATTCAAAGTTTTGATGTTCTGAACTTTTGAACCGTCAGTGTATTAATCAACACCGGTCGGCAGTTGCGAACTTCGCAACTGCCGACCGGTCTTGATTATTACACTGACGGTTCAAAAGTTCAGAACATCAAAGCTTTGATGAATGTACCTGAAAGACATATGCTTCCCACAGCTTCTTGAGGTTTAACATCGATGTTCTTAACTCTTTACCTTTAGAAACAATATTTTTATCATCAAATTTTCTTTTAGTTATTAAACGTCTAAAACGGGATACAATTTACCGATTATTCGACAACGAAAAATACTAATCGATTTCGCAGTGACCGATCAACAATCGATTAAACGATTAATCGTGACAGCCCTACTTTCCACGGGTGGGCAATATTTGCACGGACGCAATAATAGATTCCAAACATTCATTATAGGAATAATCATCAAACATTTAATTAATGAAGCACCGGATTATGACCAGTCCACGGCGACTGGATTATATCTTTATATAGGCATATTATACGTTAAACATGAGAAATAAAACAATGCAACACAAAGCTGAAACGCTACTATAAACTTCAACGTTTATAGTACAAAGAGAACAATGAATGAGCATTGCGTCAAACACAGCGCAAGAACGAAATACTATGACGTCATGCTCTTCGTGCCCAGTTTGGAGTACGTACATGTTAATTAGTAGAGTCACTGCTGCTACATGTATATTTTATTTATCCACAAATACATTTCCAAGAAGTTTCGGGTTTTGTTATTATAATCCCGACTGACTAATATTCCTATTTCACCACTAAGGCACATTTCCGAGTTATCCCTTTTCATACCATGATTACCTATTCTACTATATATAAAAAGCCCATGACATCAATTTTAGATTTACACACCAACCGTGGTGAACACGCTAGCAATGAGAGTTCAGTAGTTAAAATGTACACCAACAGTGGAACTACATCCAATTTGACCTTTGGAGACCTCGCCTTGAATCCAAACTTGTCTAAATTTATCACTCGTCGCCTCGTGAAGAGTGAAAGGAAACCCGCAATTATTTATTACGTTTTTAAATACGTTTACCTCATAAGATACCTCATAAGATACTAAGATTAACAAAATACTTTGTCCCCTGTTAATAAAGCATCCATAACTCGAAATAATATGTTATTATGTTATTAAAATGAAAAAGGCCTCGTAATTTGCGCGTTTCGTTTTCTATTTCGTTTCGGCGATAAAATTGCCAGCGGAAGTATCGCCCGCTGGTGCTCATGTAAACAAAAACAGATTCGCCGTGTGAATATTGATTTATTTAACATTTAAACAATTATTAATCTGACGATCATGGTATAAATAAAATATGCCCAAAGTAACTTGATGTACCAAATGTTCACCACTCGTGGTGAAGTGGTGTTAACCGCGTGCCAAAGGTACACCAATCTACTATGGGTATATTCTATATATGAACATCGACTTTCGATAAAATTATTAGACGGGCGAGGAAGGTCCAATTAAGAAGCACGTAATTGTTGAAAAAACACCTATGGTATCAGTAGAAAATAAAGTGAAGTTTTCTTTTGTTACTTTTAATAAACGAAAACAACAGACAGCTCTCGGAGCTGTCTGTTGTTTTCGTTATTAAAAGTTATAAAAGGAAACTTGATTTTTACGCCAAGTTAATTAGAAGTAACTAAGTAACCGTCCACTTTGGCTCTTTGTTTGGCGAATGTGTTTTCACATTAATTTTCAAGTTTATAATCTTCACAGGAAGAAAATGAGCAAATATGATCTCCTGGACTTTAGCATTAATGGAAAGATAGTTTCTGTATTATATATCATGATGCGTACACTGTTGATATAATGAACAGACAAAAACCTTACAGAACATCAAATTATATTGGAAGTACCGTTTTCTTATTTTTTTTAAATGAGTTCAGAGAATAATTTCAAACGTTCAAACGAATTGGGAAAAAATGTAAAAAGCCAGTTTCTGTATTTTTATAATACTCTGCAGGAAAATATCTGAAGTTTATGAATTGATGCGCGATTCAATGATACAACTTGGCTAACATTTCGAAATTTCAATTATTTATATGAAATTCCCATACCCTTAGTGTAAAATTTACTACTGACAACTTGAGAAAATTAAGGGGAGCTAACTTTCATGTAGATCCAACGACGAAAAGTATCAGCCATGGTAATCGCAATAATGGCTTCATTCTTGACCACACTTATACCGGCGAGTCTTTCAGGGCTGTCTGTTGTTTTCGTTTTTTAAAAGTTACAAAAGGAAACTTGGCTTATTATGGTAAGCTAATTAGAAGCAGATAAGTAACTGTCCACTTTGGATCTTTGTTTAGCGAATGTGTTATTTTTCTAGTAATTCGCAAATTTTTATCCTTCCCAGGAACAGATTTAGCAAATCACATCCCCTTGACTATTATAGTAATAGAACGGATAGTGTCTGTATTATATGTCACGATAACAAAAAAAATTACAGAACATCAAAAGATGGTGAAAGCGCCATTTTATTATTTTTAACCCTTTACCCAACGCCAACGATTTCAAAATTTATTATTTTAAATATCATTTTTAAAAATTTTTCAAAAAGTTTCAACAAAACCATATCATGTGACCCCTCTTTGGAACGAGCTCGACGAGCTCGTTCCAAAGAGGGGTCACATGATATGGTTTTGTTGAAATTTTTCGAAAAATAATATTTTTTCAGCTGCTGAATTTGCATATTACGCGGCGGATGCGGGCGATTCGTTGGGTAAAGGGTTAAATGGGTTAAAAGAATAATATTGAAACGTTTAAACTGATTGGGAAAAAATAAAACGACAGCTTCTGTATTTTAGTACTTCGCTTACAATTTCGAAATTTTAAAATTTATATGAAATTCCCGTGCCTTTAGTCTTAAATTTACTGACAACTTTGGAGAATTAAGGGCAGCTAACTTTACTGTAAATCTTTTCCAATTATTTATTTATTTATTTATTGGTGTTTAAAGTCACATATTTCTGCACAATGGCTAACCATGACCATGACAGTTTTACGGGTGGAGGAAGCCGGAGTACCCGGAGAGAACCACCGAGCAACGGCGAGCAACTGTCACCTCCCCAACATACCAACTCCACACAAGCAGAGTTAGCATTGGTTGGAGACAGGTGCACCATCGACGTGCAGTACGCCTTAGTACACAGCGTCACCGTGCCCCCACGTGGGCAATGGGGGTGAAGTGTCTTGCCCAAGGACACAACGCGGTTGCCGCAGGTGGGATTCGAACCGAGGACCTCGCGGCTTACAGCCTGCACCTCTACCAACTGAGCCACCGCGCCCCCAAATCTTTTCTAATGACGAAAATTGTCACCCATGAAGCCTTCGTCGAAGGCATGACTTGTTGGTGGTGTCGTATTATTGTATCTGTCGGAATTTGTGTCTTTATAGTCGGGACAAATTAGGTCTCCATCTCCCACCCCTCGGTTACCGTGGCAACCCTGGTCCAGAAATTATGTTCGGTACTGTTTAAGGGAAGTGGAATTCTATGAGTATAACGACGGAGTGGGTTTTTTTTTTCCTAATAGGGTGTACCATGTATAAATTATGACTAAATGAAATAGGTTACTTACATTAAAAATACATCGTATACCTTCTGGCATTCCGGTAGATGGAGAGAAATAATACTGAGCGTCCCCTGACTTTGCATACTCATCAAACAGCCCCCACCTAAAGTGTCCCCACTGGTGTACAATCATTTTATCTGAAACAAAAATACATATTAAAAATCATTGTCATTTCCTTGCTGATTTTTTCCCTTTTGTTTGTTGTTGTTTTGATCCACTACCCACAAGCCTTTTTCCAACTGCTTTTTTCACCATCCACCCCCACCCCCACCCCACCCCAACTAACATGGCATTATATATATATATCGTCCTCTGAGTTCCAATGTGTTCTATGTGCCTACTGGCACATAGAACACATTGTAACTCAGGGGACGATACGGCGACCCTTCAATAGAGACTACGGTGCGATGTCTCGTTATTCCTTAGTTTAAACAATATTTATTTGTGAAACGAAGTATGAATACAAAAACAATGGTGCAATGAGTAACATGAACAATAGTGTCATACAGACTAGACACAAGGTAGGATTCGGCAGCAAGCATTTTTGCTTTTGTAAGCCGTCTCCAGGGCACATTTTGCAATCTCTGATAGTCATGCCGAGGGAGTTGATTTATGTATATTTGGAAATAGTAATTTATAGTTTCACCCTGCAATAGATTCGATCAATTTCAACTTCCGAGGCCTTGTTGGAGAAAGGAGATCAAATAAACAGGGTCATATTTTGAGATAATAGACAAGAATATAAAGATGCTAAAACTAAATGATGAGTGGTAGTCTACGTGTATCTCTTGATGTGTAGTAGACACTTGGACGGTTATATTTGCACAGTGCTAAAACTAAATTATGAGTGGTAGTCTACGTGCATCTCTTGGTGTGCAGCAGACACGTGGACGGTCATATTTGCACGGTTTAAAGTGACACTAAACATAAATATGAAGTTATCCGATTAATAATAAACAAAACTGATTGACATCCAATGTTATTTCAGCATGTTTAGACAAAGTTTATCAAACTCGGGAAAAACACGACCTCATTAATAGGTACCTGGAGAAAAGTTCTCAGCAATCTCAATGCACATAAGTACAACAGATTTGTGGCAGATAATCCGGCTTGTCCTTCTGGGTTTGGATACGAAGAAGACGAGCACTATATCGTCCCTTGAGTTTCAATGTGTTATATGTGCCAGTTGGCACATAGAACCCCACTGGAACTCAAGGGGCGTTATGTTTGCATGTATGCTGTTTTGTTCTCAGAGACAAGTTCTTATAAGTAAAATCAACCCCGAACAATTTACTCTGAATAACTTGTTGTGGGGTGATCCCTCGTTATCCTCTAACAGAACGATATTCTTAGCAGTTCAGGAGTACATCACGAACACCAACAGATTTCAGTGAAATACTTGCTTAAACTCCCACCCAGTTGATTAAGATGGGGTCTCGATTAGTATCATCGTGGGGGTGTACTCGACTAACATATCATATTGACATGCTGGCCTTTGTTTGGTGAGTCGAGTTGGTCTCTTATTGTCAGGGGGAAGTCTGGCGGCCAAGACGACGTAGAGGGTGTTATTTTGGATGGAGCGATTGTTTACCGTGGCATGCGGGGAGAGGTCAGTATGTCTTTTATCATACTGAAGGTCCTATCAATGTAATGATTCACGTATAAGTAATATTACAAACCTACAACAAACTATAAAACATTTGAAGTAACGACAATTAGAAAGATCGAAAACACAGCGCAAGCTCCGAAGGTTGCCGAACTCGGGAAACCACATCTGCCATTGGGGCAGGTGTTACTTTTTCTGCATTCGGTTAACTTTCGCGCTTGCGTGTGATAATTCAATAATTTAATGTCCTTTGGGATACATTAACATTCGTTGTCAAGGATGGGTGGAGCCAAAGAGTGTAATCATGTGAGTTGTCAAAATACTATTTGACAAATAAGGTACCTCGACAACCACATGGAGTATAATATACTATCCCTACCTCAAAATGAAATTGAAATCTTTATTTGCAGTATAACTATTATACAAAAATAACTCTAAACTAATATGTATAGCCTACTGTGGGGAACATCATATTTGTTGGCTGTCTTCCTGGTATTCCCCATAAAAGAAAAACATAGAAAAAAGAGTCAAGACAGCAGAGTTTGAAGCCATTCAGTGAACCATTCAGTAGTGCAATATTCGGATGAGAATGATGACATGTGATAAGATACCAGAATGGAAGGGATTGGACAAATCTTAATATTTTTGGCGGGACTCAATCAAGTGCGTGTCTTGTCGATCAGGACTCAAGACGCTCTGTCGGACAAAACATGTACTTGAGTCAAGTCCCAAAGCGAGCGCACTTTTCATTCTAACTGAACTATAATAGGTACCATTGGCCAAGGTCAATGCACGCCGAGCCCTATGCAAGTGATACGTTTGAGTATAAAGGGAGAGATGCGGCGTAATTGGAAACCACGAAACTTTGACCGAGTACGTCAATCACATGCACCATGCCTAGCGTGCAATAATCGGGTCAGAGGGTTGCAGTCAGTACATTCAGAGCGCCCGCACTCAACATGCGTTGAGTATGATTTCCGAAAATTGTCAGTTATGATTTTCTCAACCTGTGGTCTACTATAACGTTGTACAACTTGAGTGATTTCATTCCAATATCGAGGAAAAGTGTGAATGGGGAGATCGGAGGAAAATTTAGTTCTTGGTTTGGATGTTCGTATTTCGGAACAACCCAATCTCAAACTTGGAGTTTATACATCGTTTATGTTGTTGTCAAATTTATAAACTGTCTGGGAGCGCGGTGGCTCAGTGGTAGACTGTTGGACTTCTATGCTAGAGGTCCCGAATTCGATCCCCGTCCGGGACGACCCGCATTGTGTCCATGGGCAAGGTATTTTATCCCGGTTGCCTACTTGGGGCACGATGACGCCGTGTACTAAGGCGTACTACACGTCGATGGTGCACATATCTTCAACCGCCGTAACCATGCTTGAGCGGAGCTTGAACAGAGTTAGAATGTTGAGGAGCTGACAGTTGCTAGTCGATGCTCGGTTGTTCTCTCCGGGTACTCCGGCTTCCTCCACCCGTAAAACTTTCACGGTCACGATTAGCCCTTGTGCATAAGTATGTGACCTTAAACACCAATAAATAAATAAATAAATAATAAACTGTCTGTGTCATAAGTTGATGTAGACCTTGCCTGTTCTCCGAAGCCAATTTCATTCAAGTGAAATAAATTATTGTTTATAAAAAAGATCTCAGAAAGTGGTAGAGATTGGCTGTGAAAATATCGTTCGGTACTTCTGTCGCACTAACTCCGATTTACCGTACTGAAGAAATCTCAAAATACCGATGTTTCGGTATTGAAAGATATTCCCGTCATTAGCTTAAAAATAAAGATCAGACAGCAGAACATTTTCCAAAATGGCTGAAAGGAGCTCTTGGCCTTGGCCTATGTCTTGTGCAGGTACTTGTCGTCACCGGCCATTTGATGTAACAATAAAGCTGAGAGAAAATAGAGGGTATTTTCTCGCAGCTTTATTGTTACACCAAATGACAGTACGGATATCGAGGTAAATCATCGTAAAATACCGATATCGATTTATTTTTGTATTGGAGTTTTCGACATTTTCGACTGCCAAGGTCACCTCATGTCAGACAGTTGGTTGAAGACAGGTGCACCATCGACGTGTAGTACGCCTTAGTACACAGTGCCACCATACCCCCATGTGGGCAATCGGGATGAAGTGCATTGCACAAGGACATGTTGATAGCACCCACCTTTTTACATTATGTGACTGCATGTTGCACTGTACTATAATTATCAAAGAAGACAGTGACTTTCAACCCTGTCGCGATCCGATCTTAATTCTCTTTCCCCATTTCCTCCCTACAATAATGTAGCACTTCACCCGTCGGAAAACAGATGTGACAACATTGAATATCTTTGCTATTTCTGTCCGTTTTTATTCCCCTGGAAGGAAGCGCGGAGGCTCAGTGGTTACGGAATTGGACTTCAAACCGAAAGGTCTATGGTTCGATCACCGCCAGGGGTAACTACGCTGTGTCCTTGGGCAAGGTACCTAATCCCAAGATTGCCTACATGGGAACACGATGACGCTGTGTACTAAGGCGTACTGCACATCGATGGTGCACATGTTTTCAACCAATCTAACCCTGCCTGTGCCGCGGTGCAGAGTTCAGTGTTACGATGTGGGAGAGCTGACAGTTGCTCGTCGTTGCTCGGTGGTTCTCTCCGGGTACTCCGGCTTCCTCCACCCGTAATTAGCCCGTGTGCATAAGTATGTGACCTTAAACACCAATAAATAAATAATTAATAAATACCTAATCCCAAATACCCACGTGGGGGCACGGCGACGCTGTGTATTAAGGCGTATTGCCCGTTGGTGGTGCACTTTTCTTCAACCGATGCTAACCTTGCTTGTGTGGAGTTACTACGTTGGGGAGTCTGACAGTTGCTCTGTGCTTGCCTCTGTGTACACCGGCTTCCTCCATCTGTAAAACTGTCCGACACGAGGTGACCCTGGCTGTCGAAAGTGTCGTTAATCTCCAATAAATAAATAAGTATTTCCTTGGAATTCGCAATATTTCATTCAAGAGATCCCGACTCTCGTATGTAAGTGTATCGCGATCGGATCGCGAAAGAGACCGTTTTTCTGATCTCAGTACTGTATTAACATACAGCTAACACTGAACACCAAGTAATCAACCAATCAATCTATGGTCTGGTGCTTTGGAAGAACAGTGGTAAAGTGGTAAATCTCGATCTGCATGCTTTGATTGACTTTCCCAAACAGTCGAGCCGCCGTTGAATACAGTTCTTGAGTGGAGACAGGGAATATTTACGGCTGTAAGAAGGTACAATATTTACAACTTGAAAAAGCGTGAGATTCAATTCGAGATTCGATTCTAAACCCTCTGTCTGTTTCGATTCGGGATTCGATTCGTCCGGAAATTTAGATTCGTCGTCTGAGTATGTAGCATATCAGTCAGGGGTT
The DNA here is from genome assembly GCA_031216915.1 of Pictodentalium vernedei. Lineage (NCBI taxonomy): Eukaryota > Metazoa > Mollusca > Scaphopoda > Dentaliida > Dentaliidae > Pictodentalium > Pictodentalium vernedei. Next base: position 96,689,199 of record CM062297.1, on the reverse strand, counting down.
GGACCTTTGTAATCATTGTTGGGGGTGAAGGCACACAAAGGGAGGAGTTGCAGCTGGAAGAGGTATAAACAAGAGCAACGCGAAGCGTGGCATATGCCCCCGACGGTGTCATAAAAGGGTAGGTAAATCTCTTGAGGGCATAAACAAAATCAAACGGAAGCTTCCTCTAGACACCAACAATGCATAATCAAAAAATAAAATTGATTCGAGTCAGCATTCATTTGTTATTGGATGGAAACCGATTTCAATATGGCCACCATGGCCGCCATATTGAATTAGTTATCTGATCCAGAATCGAAAGGAAGCTTCTTCTAGACACCAATAATGCATAACTAAAAATGACAAGAGCAACGCAAAGTGTGTCATATGCCCCTGACGGTGTCATAAAAGGGAAGGTAAGTCTCTTGGGGGCATAGCCAAATTAAAAGGAAGCTTCCTGTAGACACAAATAATGCATCCCCCTAAAAAAAATGATTTGAGTCAGCATTCATTAGTTATTTGGACGGAAACCAAATTCAATATGGCGGCCATGTTGAATTGGCTAGCTGATCCAAAATCAAAAGGAAGCTTCCTCTAGACACCAATAATGCCTAACTAAAACTTGAAATTGATTCGAGTCAGTTTTCATTAGTTATTGGACGGAAACCAAATTCAAGATGGCCACGATGGAAGCCATAATGATTTGGCCACTGGCGGCCATCTTGGTTCAGCTGACTGTCCAAAATCGAAAGGAAGCTTCCTCTAGACATCCAACAATGCGTAATTAATAAATAAAAGTGATTTGAGTCAGCATTCATAAGTTATTGGACGGAAACCAATTTCAATATGGCTACCATGGCTGCCATATTGAATTGGCTGGCTGGACCAAAATCGAAAAGAAGCTTCCTCTAGACACCAACAAGAGGCCTGCAACGCCAAGCGCTGATAATCACCCGCACCCCCCCCCCCCCCCCCCCCCCCCCCCCCACACTCCCTAAATGGGGAGGTGGAGAATAGGTTGGTTTTTTCCCCCACATAAAATCACTCTAAATCCGACCAAACCCATCTTGGAGCCAAAAATAATATTTTTTTAGACGTAACTGATCGGAGCGGGGGGGGGGGGGGGGGGGGGTTGAGGAGAATCCAGCTGAACCCATCTTGGAGTAAAATAAAAAAGAAATTGAGGCCTAACTGACTGGACAGGGAGGGGGTGGGGTGGGGGTCATAGGAGTCATTTTTTCTGCATGTAACCACCCTAAATCCTTCAAAATGCATTTTTCTGCAAAGGACAAAATGCCTAATTGACATAGGGGGGGGGGGGGTGGCGTCATAGGAGTACAAAAATTGTTTACGCATGTATGCACTCTGAATCCTTCAAATTGCATTTTGGACAAAAAAAAGCCTAATTGGCACGCAGGTGGGATGGGGGGGGGGTCATAGGAGTCATTTTTTCTGCATGTAGTCACTCTAAATCCTTGAAAATGTATTTTGGAGCAAAGAAAAAAAAATTACCTAACTGGCAGGTGGAGGGGGGGGGGGCAGTAACTCCGATAATTTTCATTGGGTACTGGTAATCATCGAACTTGAGGAAGACATTGTTCCCAAAGAGTTATACACCACTAAAAATCGTTATTTGGTTACTAATGTTCCAGTTATTCCATGAATAAAAATTACACAGTATTTTTTTTTAACAAAGGGAAATAACTCTCATAATTTTCATCGAATATTGCTGGTCATCGAACTTGACACAGACATTGTGCTACAGAAACATATATCAAAAAGATTTGAAATCCGTTAACTATTGTTCAAGTTTTGGCGTAAAAAAGATTTACAGAATATTTTTATAAGTTATACAAGGGCAAATAACTCTGTAAATGTTTACGGAAAAATATTCATTCTGCTGTAGGTTCCGTTCCCCCATTTTGAGGTACAAGCATAGCAAAACATTATTCCAATGATTGATACCTCATAGGTAGTCCGTGTGTGAAGTTATAGCATTGTACGTAGAAGGAAACTAAAGTTAATCCATGGAAAATAAAAATCTATTTATAGTAACAGTGACTTCTTTGACATTTGACCTATTGACCCCAAATGCAATCCCAACCATCGAAGATATTAATTCTGATGTAGGGTCCGTTCCCCCATGTTGAGGTACAAGCAAGACAAAAATTATTTAAATCCAACATATGATGACAGAGCTAGAGCAGAAAATATGCTGGACGGACACATTTTTCAATCATCCCCTT
>CM062297.1:96544659-96686874 GCA_031216915.1 Pictodentalium vernedei | reverse complement strand
TAAAATGGTGTGGAACCAATTGAAAAGACATGTGTCACAAAAAAATCCTTTGACTAAAGAAAAATTACTGGAGGCTATAACAGCATTTTGGTCAGAGGAAATGGATACGGAACTGTGCAACAAATACATTGATCATCTATACAAGGTTGTTCCAGTTGTTAGGGAGTTGAAAGGAAAGGCATCGGGTGATTTGCCGAAATTCTTGTTCAGATCGGAATCGTCAAGGGGAAAAAGCATTGGATATTTTAATGAGTTGCTCGGGATGCCCGACAAAAAAGCTATTTTCGAAAAAAAATCAAAGTTTCAAAACAAATCCTAATACCACTAAATGAATAGTTACCTTCTTCTTCACTAGCCTGGCAGGAACTGTATTTTTCTTCACTCTTGATTTTGTTGTTTTTGCAGTGGCATCTTGTGGAGGTTCTGAAGAGGTGCCTGGCTGTGGAGAGGTTTCTGAATCTGATTCCTTTTACGTTTTGCTGACTTACGTTGACTTGTGTTGTTTTGTGCTGTTTTATTTATTCGTCACTCTTGGTTTTCATGGCGATGTATTCACCGGTATCTAATACCTGTGCAATATGAAAACAGATATACATTGTGTATTGTATCGGCATAGGGGTTGTTACCTTACAGCTGTTTCTAGTCAAGTGCCGTCTGTCTGACCATGCATTCGATACTTGACTGAAATGCCTACGTAGGTTTCAAAGTGTTAATAGCAATTGAACTCACAAAAACAAGAGAGTTCTGGGAAGATGTCCAGAATTAATGGGAACCCGAGGGAATATATAGGACCCAGGTCACCAATGCCTGGAGCAGTGGTGGGACTGGCGGCACCAGAGAATGTCTTCATAGTGTACACGTGGCTTTTTTCCAGGGTTGCCCCCACCCCCCCCCCCCCCAACAATTTTGGCCCATACTCTGGAGTGAGTTTCCACAGTTTGTGGACGTCCAAGAAGAAGGAACGTCCTATGGAGATCTATATGTATCAGGGGCGTAAAAACGGGGGGGGGGGGGGGGGGGAAGGGGGGGGATTTACCCTCCACCCACCCCCCAAAACATTTCCAAAAAATTATTAAACCATGGTCCCGATTAAACTCTTGAAGTCAGCCCAAAATTTAGAAGCAAGTCTAATAACGAAGAGAGCAAAGAATTCAAAGTGTCCAGCAGTTCTCACCCGAGGATTCGGTCACAGCAGCCTCAGAATCGCTGAGAAAACTAGTTTTGACCCTCATTTCTTTCAAAAAATACCCCGGGGATACTCTCACCCCCACCTCGCCGTGCGTGGCAGGTGTGACCATAAACACCAATAAATAAATGAATAACTAATTGCAGGGTATTATTTATAATATTGATTGGCGGGAGCAGTTGTTAATCATTAACGTTACAGGTAAGTTGCGATTTTCAAATGCGTACGGATGTGTACATGCAGCTAACTTAGATCACATAAAGTTAACTACCCGTTACACGTTTGAATTCGTACCACCCCCCCCCCCCCCCCTCCCTCCGATTACCTTTATGCATGTAGTGTTAGCGTGATACCGATACCGCACGATATATACTTTAAATGCCATCCAGATCTGGTGAAAATATGGTGGGTTGGAGATTTACAATCAACAATTGTGTATTATTGTTTGTCATGGGGAGTGGGGTGGGTTGCTTTAATCTTATAAAGTGCATGTATTCTAAACTTACCTCTGCAGTTGCAACTTCTGACATATTGCCATATTGTACTAAGTATCGTTCTCCAATTGTTATTTGCGAATCTGGTTGCGGCAGGCTAAAAAATGTTTTTGTTCGTACTTGTGCCTTCCCATCTTCGTCGTACTTCACCAAGTAGTGGTTATAGATTTTCGTAAGTTGTCTGAGCGACATTTTTGCTACTGTGACACATGATGATCATGGGCCATCTTTAAATATCATGAGTCGAAAACTGTTTTCACAACAGTGTTTCCCCCACCCCCTTTGCATTAAAACAACTGTATTCAAAGCGGTAGGCTTTGTCGGCAAATTTATTTATCATGACAATCCGACAGTCATTGTTCCTTTTTGAAAAGATGTTCAGCTTGGGTTATGTTTTTGCAATTCAAGCAAGCAGGTGTGAACCGTGTTTTTGGTACAGAGTTTAAAAAAATATTTACCGGGGGTTTGTGTCAGTGAAAACAAAAACCTGTTTATTGGTGCAGATAAGATGAGAGAAAAAAAAAAACCTTTCATTCATTCATTCAAAAAAAAAAGTTTTTGGAGAACAGTTCACTATTAGGGACATCTCAAGTTTAATAATGTACTACATGTAGCTGGGGTACCCGTCCGTCCTTTGGACGGAAAATATTTGTAAAACCATTGGGGCGAGTTGCGTGGTCGGAATTTGTGAGGTTGTTTTATTTGCACTCTTCAACTCGCGGTGTATGTTCCGCCATTGCTAAAATTGTCTTCGACAACTTTTATTAATTGAACGTTGACAACTCATTCATTTGTATTTCAATAAAACCGTTTGAGCATTTGTTAGTTATTTTGTTTCTGATCAGTTGGTGAACCAATTTACTTATTCGAAATCAGCCCATATCGAAAATTTGAGATCCGGATTTCAAATTATCAAATGACACCAAAATACCTCCGATTGCGTGTCAACAGAACTCGTTGTCGACAAAACGTTTCGAAGTTATAAAATGTTCACCAGCTTCACCCGTGTCTCATAATTGTAATCACATACTACAGGTTAACACATAAAGTTGTAGTGTCCTTGAAAGTCCTTGATTTTTTTAAAAATTTATTTCCAAGGCCTTCACTTTAATAAAGTGCTTGTATTTTGAGTGGGATTTTGAAAATCCTTGAATTTCAGTCATGCCTGAAAAATTGATACCCTTTTGGGGATTTTAAAAAACTGATCACAACACTCACGCCCAAACTTGGACCCAAAGTCCGTAATTAATATAGGCCTAATTTTTTCGGCATGGAAAGTCCTTTGGACCCACCAAACCAAAGAATTGGGCCCCTATATTACAGGCTGGGTCCCAGTCTGAACTATATAGATACAGACCCAAGCTGTGAGTCAAATCAGGGCATTGAAACCTATCGAAAAAAACCCTCGAAACGGCTTTGAAAGGTGCTTGAAAGTCCTTGAGGTTTTTCCATCATTGAGACATTGAATCTCTATATATGCAAGGCGCAATACAAAACTTGCGGTACATGTAGTCAACTTAATTGGTCAATAAGTTTATTGACGGTCGATAAAAAAACAAGCCCCCCCCCCCCCCTCCCAGGCCCACAAAATTTGTTGCGGCAGTTGGCAATGCCATAGTAAGAGACATGGTATTCAGCCACATGTAGCACTTACTCCGGCAATGCCGACTGACGTGACAAATTTTGAGGACCTGACGGGGAGGGCAATGACCGAATGGGTCTTCTCGTCTAAACAATCGTACAGCATTTATTTAACACTTCAATACCAAATAAGAACTATAGGCAATACAAGTTTTCCAAAGGAGTTTTATTCAAAAGTTTACCCACTGTCGTTTCCCCCCCCCCCCCCCCCCACACACCTCGGGGAGGTACTGGGTAGGCCTGTCATGAAAGAGTTCGGTGCCTGTGTGTTTAGAAAGTAGGGGCGTATAAACTATGAAGGGTGTCAGTTACTTTTGGAAGGACATGGATAATTGGGCACTTGTTGCAAAAACAAGCCGAAGCAGCATGTGCCGGTGTAGCCTACTTTGTGATTGTTGAGAAAACAATTACGCTGATTGAGTCATGTCACACAGCCTGAAACAGGACAGGTGTTTGTTTTGACAAACTGCTGAATTTATCAGCTTCAGTTTATGCTGAAATACTGAACATATACATGCAGCTTGTTGGCTTTTTCTCACTTTTGTTACTTTTACCCCGCCGATTATTGATTTCTGGCTAACGTTCATGATGGAATGGCGATTTTTGCCAACAGCGACAACCGACCGGTAATGAGATGTTACAAAATCGCGGTGGGCCTAATTTAATGACAGAATCCAGATACATGCAAGTTGCGGTTTTCATAATAACGCCTGTTACATTTAAGACTTTTAAAATTTATTAGACAGGTCTGTTCTGCTCTTCATAACCCTGAAATGTGAAATGCATAAAAATATAAATTTGCCGTGGTTGTGAAATGTTTACACTGGGCAATCCAATGTTGATTCACGTTGAACAATCTAAACTTGATTCATTTTGCTCTCGCCTGATAGAATGCACACCGTATTGCACGGTAGCCACAGTGGCAGGAAAACATCTTGTGAATCAATCAGTGCGATTATGTAACTAATCCCATTCACCAAAAAACACGGTTGGATGCGGTGTTTGTTGTTGTGAATTATCACCGGATTTTCCGGGATCATCCGGTGATTTTTTCAAATTGCGTCACCGCGTTGGGTGATTGAGATGCGACACACTTGACGTGTACTGTAGCAGGTAATAAAAATTACCAGCAACAAAATTTTAATTAATGAAGCACCGGGTTGTACCCGGTGCTTCATTAAAATTAAATTTTTGATGATTATCCCCATAATTAGTGTTTGGAATCTAATATTATTGTGCCTGTGAAATATTGCCACCAATGGAAAGTGAGCTATCCAAGGTGGCCGTACTGTGACTGTTTACAGATTGACTCAATAAACACACACACAAAATTATGAAAAAACAAGGGTTATGAAGGCAAGCTTTCAGCAAATGTTTAGGTTTAGTTTTCTAACCTCACAAAAATACAATTATATATTTACATTTTCAAATAAAGTAACAACCCAATATGTGGTAAATACATCAACAGCAATCCCATGGATTGCACATGCCGCCTAAAGAAACATGTGTCAGTAACAAGCTATACTAATTTATTTATATTTATTGCTGTTTAAGGTCACTTTCTGCATCTTTGGCTATCTCTTGACAGGAACATAGGGATGAAGTCAAGTTTTACCCATCATTTATACTTATGCTACCCGCTTTAGAGGACTTCCACAGCAGGTGGTGGTTCCAAATCCTATTTTTATTTGGCCACAAGTTGTTCTATGAAAATATTCTTTTATCATTTCTGGTACGAATGTGATCTTCTGTATGGAACACTTAATGGCATCAATAAAACTTTCTCTCAAAATAGGTTTACCTTGACGTAGTTTCACTGAACGAATTTAACAAAAACAAATTTTGAAATCGGTCAATTAAACTGATGAGTAACGTTTCAAATGGCATGGCGTCCCGACTTCAGCCATAATTTCTTGCTCCTGAGGCATCAACAGAGATTTCGAAATCGGCCATGTTTTTGTTTAAATATAAAACAGTAAAAACAATAACCCGGTAATGGCACCGAAACGAATAGACCTTTTCATCGATGCAGAATCGGAAATTCGATTGCAATTGCACAGAGGGGGTTGATAATTTGCTCTGTGCGAATGTGACCGAGTTTGATGACCTCCTCTGTGCGAATGAGATCGAGATTCTGATTCTGCATCAATGAAAAGGTCTATTCGTTTCGGTGCCATTACCGGGTTATTGTTTTTACTGTTTTTAAGTGTTTTATATTTAAATTAAACAAAAATATGGCCAATTTTGAAATCTCCATTGACGCCTCACGAGTATTCAAATGACGGTAATCAAAGAATAAAAAATAGTTTGGATCAATAAACTCTGCCCAAATGTAAGGAAATACGTTTACTATCGATTGCAGCCGGTAATAAGGGCGAAAGCTTGATATATATTCCTAATTTTGAGTTTCCATAAAAACTTGATGGGAACTTTTTCTATAGGATTGAATAGTAAGAATCTGAACGTAGAGAGGTAGCCACTACGTTCGGATTGCTGAACTAGGATTAGTGATAACCAACGCCGATAGGTGGCGCACACAACACGTTTTCGGAATCTCGCCGAAATCCGACAAATATAGATCACACTGTGGGTGCTGTTGTTCATCATCAATATTTTAAGGGGTATACACGTCATAATATTCCCAAAATACACTTATCACATCGTCATTGGATCAAGGATATTGCGCAAGACGTTATTTTACACAAGATTCTTCGGGAAAATGTAATTATCATTCATCAAATATTCAAAACATCTTAAAAAATATGATTCCGCGCTATTCCACACACTATTAGGTATATTTCTAACAAAGTAAAACAAACAAAATATTAATACGTAAAAAGCGTACTTGGGATCGATTGCCATCGCAATGAAATAACCAGTTTATTAAATTCAAGGGCGATAAACCAATATTATTTTTTCTCAATCCAAGATGGCTGCGCCCAGTAAAAAAACAAACCGAATAAAAACTTAAGACAAGTTCAGTCACACTACCATATTTTATCACACATAATAAGTGCAAATTGTCAGATATACCCGATATGAGGTGTTTTATGACTTACACATTTTTATTACATCATGAAATTATGCATTTTTGATTATTTTATTGCCAAGAAGTGACTTACTACAGTACAGACTTACATTTTAACAATTTTTAGTGCATTTCAGTTTCACACTGGCAGTCACACACACACATGGCTTGGGCAAACATGTTCAGCTAAATATTAATCCTTAACCAACATCATTTGTGATGTTGAAAGTTGCTCATGAAATGAACAAATCAATAAATAATTGAATAAACAAGGGCGGAACCTGGGTGCGGGTGCCGGTGCCCGGACATAGCCCCCCCCCCCCATAACAGCCCAAGACATTTGCCACCCGGACATGAGCCCCCCCCCCCCCCCCCCCGGGCATGAGCTCCCCTTGTTATAGCAATTCTGCACACATCAGCCCCCTCCCCCCCCCCCCCCCCCAGACACTGCCAGGACTGGCGAAAGAATATCCGAAAGGAGAAGAGACACCCAAAGTCTGTAATATAATAATTTTCTGGGACCTCCTTTAAAATAGTAATTTTTTAAAATAATAAAATGATGACGTTTGGAGGGGGGGGGGGGGGGTGTGTAACCAATGTAGTAACACTGGGGCCCGCCATGAATGGGGGCCCGGTAGCATAGGCGTATGAGCTCATTTTTTTTTTTTGGGGGGGGGGGGGGGGGGGGGCTGTGGGATTTTTGCCAGAAAAATGATTTCGCCACAACTCCAATATTCCTGAAAAAGTTAAAAAATTTATAGTAATTTATATATTTTTTATACTTACCAATGACCCAGACTTAGCTGGTGCTAACTCTAACAAAACCAGGGCCAAACACAAATTTTGCCCCCCAATCCCCAAAATTTGCATCCAAAACAAAAAGAAATCATGTCCTAAAGGACCTCCATACTACGCCTCTACTGCGCATGCGCAGTGACGCAGACGTCCCGAAATTGGCGCCAATTATCATTCTTACTGGCAGTGCCTAGTCAGCGCTATGTACTCAGCGGGGAGGCAAGAGTTCCCAACTCCAGGGAGGGCCATCCCCGTCTGGGTCATTGGTAAGTATAAAAAATATATAAATTACTATAAATTTTTTTACATTTTTATACTGTACCAATGACCCAGACTTAGCTGAATAGTAAACAGGCTGGAGGGCCTAGGACATAGAGGAAAATCCAATAAGCTCAACTATATAGTAAAGAGATAACCCCTTAAGGAGAAAAGGAGTATTAGGCTTTACATGTATCTTTCTTATTTAATATTAAATTAGAAAGATACACTACCCTAATAAGTGAGCACAATAACATTCATGTTCTCTATTAACATCCAGTATATCCCTTATACTAATTATTTTTAAAGCAAGCCAATAAATAAAGTAGTCCAGAGAATTGAGACTCTTTATAGTCATTTAAAAGTGTCCGAGTATTGTATATTAAAGCCCGTTTGACACTTGACATATACAAATGCTTCACACCGAGCTACACTTTAAAAATAAGACATGAATGAATTTTAACATTAATATTACACTTTAAAACCATCCCGGAAGCGACTCAGAAATACTGACTTGGAGGAGGCATTCCCTTGCTTTTCACTATAAAGCAGGTGACCTAAGGGAACACCCGCCCCCGCCCCCCCCCCCCCCCGCCTTCCCCTTGCCCTGGGTCAAATAGCCCAGAGCGAAGAGGGCAGCCGGACGGAGTCACTGCCGGAACAGAAAGCCTGCATAACTATAGTTGCAACTGTTTAGTGGACGACATTCTGAGCAACAGATAACGGACCTAAACAATGCAGGTCTCCAGAAATGGACTCAATATTTCTGAGATAAAAATTCGTAAATGTGGATGGCCGAGACCAATAAGCAGCCTTCATTAAATCTGTAATAGCAACACTATTAGCATAAGCCCAGGAAGTAGAAAGAGCTCTTACTTCATGAGCAGAAATCTTAAGCACAGACTGCTGAGAAGAAGATAAATCTTCATAAGCAGTACGGATAGTTAACTGAATCCATCTAGAAATAGAATGGACTGAAATGTCCTTTCTATTAGGCATCAAAGACAGAAAGAAACGTTTCCGTCCCTTTCTGATAAACTGAGATCTCTGTTTATAGATACGTAACGCTCTAACAGGACAGACTAAAGGCCTACGCCCGTCTGAAGACGGAAGAGCCTTAATAACAATAGGTTCCGGATATTTATTAGGAGCCTGATTCTTAGCTAAAAACCCACATTAGTAGTGAAGGTGATAGTGTTCCCGACACTACGATAGTGAGAATCATCCACCGACAGTGCATGAAGCTCACTGACTCTTCTAGCAGAAGAGAAAGCTAAGAGAAAAGCTGTCTTATAAGATAAGAATTTGAAATCTACTGTCCCAAGAGGTTCAAATGGCTTTTCCTTCAATTTAAGAAGAACCCAAGCTAAATTCCACTTAGGAATTAATCTAAGAGTTCTGGGTCTATTTATCGAAAAGTTTCTAACCAACTTAGATAAAGAGACATTAGATCCAATTTGTAAACTATCATGATGTGCATAGGTATCAGATAACATAGATCTATAACCATTTATAGTAACAGGCTGCAGTTTGATTTCGTCAAACAAGTATACTAGAAAGTTTGCAATGTCTGGTATAGAGGGATCGAATATATCTACAGAATGATCCCTACACCAACGACGAAAAACCTTCCACTTAGCCACATAGCTTAGCGAAGAGGAGGTCCTCCTACAGTTAGAAATCGCGTCCACTGCTCGTCCTGTAAAGTGTTTGCCATGCAAGAAGGACCGCACAACGGAAAAACGTGAAGGTTGAGACCTTGCAGGTTGTGATGGAGTTGGCGCGATTTCCCCTGCGAAAGAAGATCCTCTCGTGGATGAAGCTTTCGCGGTAGGTCCCACAACAGACACCTGAGTAGATTTATCCACGGTCTCTGTGGCGACAGAGATGCTACCAACAGAATCTTGCATTGAGATTGTTTTATCTTTAGCAATACTTGTTGAATTAACGGCGCTGGAGGATACGCATATCCTATCATTCCGTCCCAAGGGATCGACAGAGCGTCTACTGCAAATGCTCTTGGATCCGGACACGGAGACACATACGTCTGCAACTGATTGTTGAGATGTGTCGCAAATAAGTCTATCATTGGCCGTTCCCATTGGTAGCAAATCTGATTGAATACTTGTTTGTTGAGAGTCCACTCCGACGGCAACAAGCGACCCTTTCGTGAAAGGGAGTCTGCTAGCACATTCAGACGACCCGGTATGTGACGGACCGAAAGAAGAACGTGATGTTCGAGCGCAAACAGAAGGATTCTTTCCGTTAGATTGAACAACGGAACTGAATGAGTGCCTCCCTGATTCCGTATATACGCCACTACTGTCGTATTGTCGGATAGGATCTGGACATGAGCATTGTGAATAATGTCCATCTAGTGACGTAACGCAAGCCAAATTGACATCATTTCCTTGATGTTTATGTGCTTGCACAGGAATTGCGGATCCCAAAGACCCTGGCATCTCGAATCCGTTGGGATTAATGATGCACCCCAACCTGTTTGACTGGCATCCGTCATAATGGTAAAACTCGGATCCGGCAACTGCAGCGGAACTCCCTGAGTTAACCACTGAATGTTTGCCCAAGTCTGAATCTCTTGTTTCACTTGATCTGACAAGAGAACGTCTACATCGAGCGAATGAATTTTCACACTCCAATTCTGAGTCAAGAAAATTTGAAGAGGACGTGTGCGTAACCGCCCCATCGGAATGAGATCCGCGGCGGCTCCGCGCAGACCTATCAGTCTCATAAATTCTCTCGCCGTGACTTTGTCTGCATGCAGACAATAGCGAGCGTAACAACTGACTAATTTCGCTCTGGTTAACGGCAGACGAACAAGATTGTTGTGCGTCTCGAAGTTCATTCCCAGATGAGTGAATGACTTGGACGGCACCAGATCCGACTTCTCCTCGTTTACTATAAAACCGAGACGTCGGAGCAATAGAAGAAGATTCTGAACATCGTTCTGAAGCGTTAACTCGTTGCCGTACCTCTGAAGAATGTCGTCCAGGTAGGCCACCGTCACCGCAGACGAATGAGCTCGGAAATAGATCATTACCGAGTTCATTACCCGAGTGAAAGCCCAGGGTGCTAGATTCAATCCGAAGCACATCACCCGGAATTGATACACCACTCCTAGGACTGCGAAGCGTAGGTACTTTCGGAATGTCGGATGTACCATGACGTGAAAGTACGCATCCTTGAGATCTATGCTTGTTGCATAATCGTTCACCCGAATACTCGCTCTGACCGACCGAATCGTCTCCATATAAAACTTCGGAGCGACGATCAGCTTGTTTATCCAGCTCAAATCTATGACTGGACGGAACGAGCCGTCTGGTTTCGGAACCAGAAACAAATGGCTGTAGAATCCCGGAGATTCCTGGTTTTCTACGACCTCTACCGCGTTCTTCATTAAAAGAGACTGCACCTCTGATAACAGAGCGTCTCTTTTCTGCGGATTTGACGGAAGATGAGTCCACTTTGGACTTCGAGTTAATGAAGGCTTTCGTTTGAAGGATATCTTTAGACCTTCCGAAGTCACTCCTCTCACCCAAGGGTCGTCCGTAATCGACGCCCATTCTTGTGAAAAGCTCGACAACCTTCCGCCAACCGGTACGCGATAGAGGTTTAAGCCATCACCTCCTGGACCTGCGAGGCCTGCGGTAGGAGAAACCACGTCCTCCACGACCCGCACCTCGCCCCGTCGACCGCGGGGCGTCCGACCGATTGTCCCGGCCTGAAGGACGTCCCGAACGAGAGTCGCTACCCTGACGGTCTCTCGAATAAGACCAAGAGGACGCACCGGAACCTCTATAGGAACCTCTCTTGGGCGCATTAGACCCAGAAGTGCCTGTCTTATTCTTGTCTGCTGTATCCGACTTCTTAGAAGCAGATTTGAACAACAGAGAATCCGAAGCTTTCTTTGTAATTTTATCATAAATAGCAGAAAGCTTGCCGTCAAAGAGAAGTTCTCCTGAGACCGAAGCGACTCTAAGAGAGTTCTTCACCTTAGTATCCACTAGTGTGGATGTAGCTAGGGCTGCGTCACGTCTAACCAACTCCAGATTTGCCACTGAAAGGGCGGAGTTACACGTGGAATAAGCTACTGCCCTTGAAAGAAGTCTTAAAGAGGATTGTATATCCTGAAACTCTTTCCCTTGAAGGCGCAGTGATAACGCCTTAGTAAGGTGATCTGCGTAAGATAAGGCATCTAAATTGGCTCTGTTAGACGCAATAGCTGTTTCCAACACCGCGGTTGGAATAGAAGCCGACGACGGTAATGATAGCTCTAAGTCTTCCGCCTCGTCTTCCATACGCAGAGGAACTCTCGGGATACCCTGTCCAGCCGTATCGAATTTATTCCTTGCATTAATGAAAGGCAGGTTGAGAGTATTAGCGGACAAGAAACCTGCTTTCCCCGTCTTGGAAGCAAGTTTAAATATAGCGTCGTTCAATAATTCAAATGTTCTTGCAACATTATTGGACTGCGACGGAAACTCGGGAGCGATGTCCCTGAACCGCTCAAAAAATTCAGAGTCCAATGACGCTATAATGCTCTTGTCCGGAACCGCAGCAGTCTGGCCCGACGGAACAACTTGAGGGAGAAAGTGCCGGATGAAGTCCACGGCAGCTTTATGTTGTTCCGAAAGGGATAGCTCCAAGTCATCCGTATCCCTTTCACCATCCAGTCGGACCTCATGATGTTCCCGGTCGTCCGCCCCCGATGCTTTGGCGGAGCGTACCGACCCAGCGCCGTCGGATAATTCTCGATCCGACACCGTTTCTGTCGGCTGCTGGGATGCTGCGATAAGCTGTGCTATCTGCACAAGAATGTCCGGCGTCGAGACCTGCGGAGGCGCAGTCTTTCGCTGCTTCGCCAAGGGCAGCTCCGCATCAGATGGCTCCCGCATACTTTTCCTATGCGAACGTCCGGAGTCCATCGGTCTTGAATCCCTGGCTGCCGGATGGTGTGACCTGGTCGCCGAAGAATCCTTGATCGGCGAAGCTGGTAATATATCGGCAGTCACGCAGCCAAGGTGCGGTCGTGTGCGCTGACAAGAAGAGGAAGCCTTAACAGTGAGATAAACTACAGCAAAGGCAAACAGCCCCCCTCAAAAAAGGCTGTTGCCAATGTAAACAAACAGTGTAAAACACCAGAAAACATGACTCCAGGCACTGAAAAAACTGGCCCGGAATCAGTCATCAAATTACACTCTATCTGATGCAAAACAGAGACTCCCAGGGGAGAATCTGCAGAACATCAGATGGAAGATGCAGAACACAAATGTTATACACCCATGGGTGAAAACGTAACTATGGGGAAAATAACATTAAACATTCTGTAACCAAGCAACTCTCCCAGGAAATTTTAGAAATGAACTTTCTCAAAAATATGCCAAAAGCATGGGAGAATTGCAAGGGGGGACTTTAGGAGGCTAGGGGAGAGGAAACACTGAATAAGCAGTGCAACATTTAGCAAGAATGACAAGAGGCCCATGCCTCGAAAATAGGCAACTTAACATAATTTCATCAAAAAATTTTAAGTACAGCCCTGATTATTTTTTGTCACTTCTTTTTCCTCTCCTCCTTTTATCCTCCTTAGAATCACATTTTCTCCAAAAATTACGTGTCTGGCATCCTTTAAACTGAGATTCACAAGTACAATGATCAGTGAGATGTTGACTGATGAAGGGCCAAACAGAGAATGATAATTGGCGCCAATTTCGGGATGTCTGCGTCACTGCGCATGCGCAGTAGAGGCGTAGTATGGAGGTCCTTTAGGACATGATTTCTTTTTGTTTTGGATGCAAATTTTGGGGATTGGGGGGCAAAATTTGTGTTTGGCCCTGGTTTTGTTAGAGCTAGCACCAGCTAAGTCTGGGTCATTGGTACAGTATAAAAATATATAAAATTCTGGGACACGGTTGCTGAATTGGCGTTTTTCATGTTTGAATGTCCTTCCCATTGGAGTTTTCCAGATTAATGATTATACATGTAACAACAATTTAAGTTAGGTTGGGTCAATAGCATCCTAGTAGGTAGCATATGGATTTAACATACAAGACCATTTTTATGTTAAAAACACATATTTTTAGATTTTTCTCTTTTTTCGCCTGGGGGTAGACCTGGTTTTGAGCTCAACTGTACTAGTAAACTTTAAGTCAGAATGCTACAAATGATTTTAACGTATAGAGTAATAACCAGGGAACAAGGAAAACCAAGGTTAGGCTCTATACCTTAATTTTTTAAGAAACTGTGGGGTGTCGTCATTTTTTTCCAAGTTTTCGGAAAGTGACTTTTGCCGAGCGGCACACAAAGACTCATAATTTGATCAAAATCGTTACTTTAAACTTTCTCGAGGGACATAAACTTTTCTTTTCTGTGGTTCTGACACACAATGAAATATGTAGGTGCATTCATCTCATCCATAAACTGTTTGGAAAAAAATGGTTGGTTATTGCTACCAGGCTATCGGGGGACGGTTTGGGTAAAATATCAGGGGACGGTTTGGGTGAAATATCGGGGCACTATTCGGTCAGGGGACGGTTTGGGTCAGACATCAAATTTAAATTTTTGCTAATTTTGGAGTGGAGGACGGTTTGGGTAAAATATCGGGGGACGGTTTGGGCAAAAAATCCTGGGGACGGTTCGGCTGGGGGGCGGTTTGGGTGGCTTCGAATACCACCATTTCGATCGCCAGTATCGATCAAATGGAAGGTCTACTTTTTAATTATAGTCCGATCGATAAATTTTGGTCCAATCGAGGCCGAATTCGGCCTCACATGTGTGAAGAGTCTCATCTGTCACGTCCCCGGACCACAGGCGTCTGGGGACCTGATCTAGAGCGATAAATAGCGCCTAGAAGGTCTAAAATCACCCAACATCAAAATACCCCTACTGTATTATAAATATACACAATAGTGTTGAAACGATTAGCCGACTAATCGATGTCGACGCGATTATTAAATTAGTCGATCCCTAAATCTGCTAGTCGATTAGTCGGAACATCTGCCCCAACCATACACCATCCCCTTAAATTCACCCAACATTGTTGCGAACGTCACAAGTAAACTCCCGAAATCAAAAAACAACCCACGGAAATAACGTGTTTGATGTTTCCGACTGCATGAATAACAACCATAGTTGGCCAACTGACCAGAGATTGAATAAGACCAGGGGTGCGTGAAGTAAACAGGGAAAAATATATATGGGTGAGCTTATTCTCGAGGGAGCAGCCTGCAGGAAAATTAGGACCCAAAGTTGACATGAAATTAGGCCACCTACGGACATCAATTTGTTCACCAGGTACTGGCAAGTTCGAAATGTCTTACAGAAACATCAAAGATAAATTATGGAAGAACACATACCAGTTCGTATTTGGAACAATTTGTTATCACTAAAGAACCAGTTACAAAATCCATGTGCTTTTTATTTTCATTTTGTAAATACATGCTGACAAATTCCTGGAAATCCACGAGTTTCCGGGAAATTGAAAGTGAAACTAGCTTTTCCTTGAACTGCAACTGAGTTAAGAGGAAACCCAATCAGGTCAAGTGATGATTTTCAAAGCAGACAATATGTAAATTAGAAGGCGTGTTCGATGTATGCATAATTATGGACAGATAAGAGGTTAAGTCATAATACGAGAAGTTGTGTGGGAGTGTTCGGTGTACAATTGTTGACAGGCTGATGACTGCTGTGGGCGTTAACTGTGCTTAATTTTCGACAGGGGATGTACATCACGCATGCGTAAAGAGCACTTCCTTTTGTTAACATTCAATGGGATGGAACGAATAATATAAAAAAAAACCTGAATATTGATTTATTTTATTAAAATATCAGTGACTATATTGAGAAAAAATGATTTTAAACAGAAGCTACCAACATTAATTCTCTCTCGAAACTGAAAGAGGTTTTGAGGACTCTGAAAGCTTCACTTGTCATTGTTTCATTGCAAGTATTACTGTTAGTTTTAACCAGGAAAGAACGGCGGTACACGTGTTTGATAACAATAACATGGGGGCTTCGACTAGTCGATTAGTAATCGATTACTGCTGGCGACTAGTCGATTCCTGAAAATCACTAATCGTTTCAACACTAATACACAAGGCTGGAAACTTCCAACGCTCGAAATTTTATACCACGAAATTAGAAACCACTCGTTTCAAATCAACGAAACGCGTTGACAGCTCGCATAGCACGTTTATCGATGCATAAATGAATAGACTTCAAGTCTGCAGTGCACCCCTTAGCATTTTCTTGCAGAGAATGCCTTTATTTTCACTCCAACTCGACAAAACACACACAAAATTCAGCTAGACGAACTTCCATTCCACGGGAATCTCCGCACTGAATTTTCTCTCTAGCGGGGATATCGGCTCAGGACGTTCAAAATTCGCGCGCTACACAGGAAAGGACCATACAGAATAACTACCAAAGTCACTCACGACCGTCATACTAAAACAGCTTGTAATTTGTTGATTGGTACACATTAAAAACAACCAGTGCAGCGCTAAAAGATTGTTGTTAGTGGAAAATGTAATCTTCTTCTATACATTAGAGTTTATTTGTGTGTGTGGTGGGGAGGGGGGGGGGGGGGGGGGGGGGGCTATGTGTATGTGTCTTAACTATTTTGCCCTAAGTGCATTCTAAGACAGAATGCAATTAGGACAAAATGATGTTTAGGCGAGGCTGTGTCTGTGGTATTGTCTTGGCATTCGTTAATGTTCGATACGTTTTGCCGGACGTTCAGTATTTTATTCTTTTTTTTTCCAAATGGTTAATCAATCCCCCCACCCCCCGAACAGGCAGTCTCTGCCAGTCTCACTGCTTTCTGGTGAAAACTCGCGGGCTATGTTTTGATAGCTGAACATAAAATTAATGTTTTCTCTTTGGTTTGCAGTCGCTTAGCCACCAGAAGGGGGGGGGGGGGGGGGGCTACACTACAAAGGGCATGTGCCCCCCCCCCCAATTTTCCACACGCTCCCAAAAATTTCTAAGTCATTTTTCGCAATGTCCACCCAGTAATGTCAAATCATTACAGATACCTTTTTAGAGAAATTATTTTTTCAAAACTTTTCCCGGGTCGCACCCCATATACACCCACATATAGAAGGGACAGTCCTCCCTACTAACCTTATACATGTAGGTTTGGATATCCCAGTAGGCGAAAGCTCCACTCTGTGAGCCTTCTACGTCCCGAGTCAGGTATCCCCTCAACTCGTGAGCCAAGGGATACCTGGATCGGGGCGTAGAAGGCTCACAGGTTACTAGACAACATAGTTCTGACCCTTCCATAATCTTGCTCTGCCCCCCTTCCCCTCCCCCCGCCCTCTCCACAATTTCACTCGTGCCTCCGATTCCTGGTTCCACTTTCTTTGGCTCCCCAAACAACCCGTGGTTCTTTAGCTTTCTTTTCACAGTGCCCCCCCCCCCCCCCCGAAGCTTACACTCCTAGTACACCATGGTATGTCCCAAAATACCATAGTATTACCATGGTATACCATGGTAATACCACGGTATTTTGGGACATACCATGGTACATTTTCATGAGGGATCCACCGACCCGCTGCCACATAACACTAAGTTGGCACTTACGGACAATTAATGTTCAATAAATATATTCACTTACCACAATGAAACATGATTTTCTTCTAAAATCGTGAGTGTCTTCGTAAGGGCCTGCATTTTTTCAACTTTCAATTTTTACTATGACAAAGCGAAAACTGCCCAAAAAATCGAGTCTCGCATTTAGGTTATCGCGGGTAATACTGTTTTTGAATAAGTTACAAATTCAAATTGAACGCGGGGAGCATGCGCAGTTTAAATTTATGGCGTGTTTCAAATTTTTTAAAAAATTGTCTCACATGCGCAGTTGAAAAATAGCATTTCAAACGCGAAAAACGGCGCTTTGCAAAATCCGGTACGAGGTCTTACGTGTTAAAACTTGCGGGAAGCTCCGTTGAGGAGTTATTTTGATGAGATGCTCAATGCTTTGATGCCAGTATAATGAGGACCAATCACCTCTTGAACAGTGTTGTTATTCCAAACAACACGTGAACATTGTTAATTGATTTGTTATTTCTAGTATTAAAACTAAACCATTTCATCTTCGGTGTTTTTGTAGAATTGAAATTTGTATAAAAACAGGCCCAAAACTTACTTGATTCACATTTCATTTTTAGTCAGTCATGGCGACATAGAATTTAAAGCATTTTAGCGCAACTTAAATCTTTTTCAATTTTACTGAAAAAATTAGTTTGTATTCCTTTGTTAATACTGATAGAGTACTGGTAGGATTTTCTGCTTATATTTCTGAATTTTTCCCAGTAACGCAATAAAACTTGAACAAATTCTCCTTTAAATTACGGGAAAAATCGGAAATTTAAATGTTCTTCCAATTTAATGAAAACGCTTGTCAAATGTCAATTTGAATGTACATGTAATAACCAATGACTGCTATGGGCGGAGCGATAAACCATTACATGTATTTCCCTTTCAAAATGTCATGCCCCCACCTGGTTAAAACTGTTTACCATTTATGTACAATGTATTTTATCATTTGGTATATATATATTTATGTCTGAAAACGTCATTTTTTTAAGTTTAGATATTTATTGTTCAATAAAATATATTATTTTAATAAGAGCGTTGTTGTCTTTCATCGTATATGTACTCATATATCCCATTTAAATCCCGTGTACGAAACGTCCCACCTTGTGTACGAAACGTCCCAGAATCTTGTGTACGAAACGTCCAAAAGGGCCGTGTACGAAACGGCAGTGCACGAAACGTCCAGCACCCCTTTCTGAGTCTTGTCAATTTTCGACCAAACATGAAATCAAAACTAATTATTTTGAGACCCAAATATGTTATCCACAGCCATGTATGTTTTAACTTTTTTTAACAGTGCAAGGTACACAAAAATGCGAATTTTGAACGTCCTGAGCCGATATCCCCGCTAGAGAGAAAATTCAGTGCGGAGATTCCCGTGGAATGGAAGTTCGTCTAGCTGAATTTTGTGTGTGTTTTGTCGAGTTGGGGTGAAAATAAAGGCATTCTCTGCAAGAAAATGCTAAGGGGTGCACTGCAGACTTGAAGTCTATTCATTTATGCATCGATAAACGTGCTATGCGAGCTGTCAACGCGTTTCGTTGATTTGAAACGAGTGGTTTCTAATTTCGTGGTATAAAATTTCGAGCGTTGGAAGTTTCCAGCCTTGTGTATATTTATAATACAGTAGGGGTATTTTGATGTTGGGTGATTTTAGAACTTCTAGGCGCTATTTATCGCTCTAGATCAGGTCCCCAGACGCCTGTGCCCGGACGGCCATCTGGAGTCAGTGAAGTCGATTCAAATTACCTTGCCGAGACGATCGCCCTTCGCAAAAGGTTGGTAAGGCATGTCTTTATATTGTTCCGGTATGGTACAGGGACCCCATCCATTGGGATTGTCTTGAATGAGTGGTGGGATAAAATGAGCCATGTTTCTTCAACTTTCTGTGTTTACTTCAACTTAAAAGACAACGTGTTGACAAAAATGGCTGAAAACCGGCAAAAACCACAGGTTCGCACTGAGGGTTGTGTTCGTTGTTAAGCCAGTAAAATGTGGATAACAGAACAAGTCTCTAAGAAATTCGTACAAGGAAACATAAATCGATATGTACCACGGTGGATGGGTGTAGGAAAAAAGCCCTGGTGGAGAAAATCCCTAAGGGAAAAAGCCCTGTTTTTTTTTTTTTTCTTTCGCAAAAGGAGAAAACCCTGGTCCATTTTTGCGGGGGTGGATAAAAGCCCCGAAATGTTCTAACCAAGCTTGTGCCTTGTCTTCCTTCAAATGGGTGAGTAACCTCCAAAAAGATGTGTATTTGTGTCCTACAATAGATGAAAATGTATTGTTCCAGCTCTCACCGAAATTGTCAGTCCTATCGGAATTGTTTAATGTTAGTTCATGCATATTCCACAAGTTTGAGGGAAACGTGGCGGTACTTGCCTAAAGCGCACACGGAGCAAATTTGAGAATTTTCAGGTTGACAGGTGACTGCACGCAATTGTCCATTCACGTACGTTTTATCAAAATAGTCAAGCAATGGATGACTTTCCTCTGTTGACTTTCCCTTTATTGTTTTTAATAAATTCCACGTTAGAGAAATGCTACCAAACTGATGAAGATGAATGAAAACTTTCTGCGCTCCGACGGCCCTAATAAATTTATTTGCCTTATAGCTTTACTTGCTTAGAAATCCACGAGAGTCGGGAGCGAGAGCCAATAATCTTATTAAGTTTGAGTGTGCGGCTGGCAGTAGGATAGTGGGTTGAGATCCCCGATAACCGAGAACTGGAAGATGGCTAGGAATTTCGCATAATTACAAGAGTTCTGCTCCGTGTTTGCTTAAAGAAGTGGGCATAATTTATAGTAATACAGAAACCGCAGTTTGGTGGTTATTTTAGAAAACGAAAAAGAAACCCAAACAGTCGCTGTTTTGGGAGCAGCCCCAGCATATTAACCTTAACGATTACAAAAAGGAAAAGGAAAAAATCCACCACTATGTGTTTTTGAAAGCTGGGAGTCATTCATCGGCCTATACGGGAGAGTGGATGCTGAGCATTGGCCATCTGGTCTGCCTTCAGGGGGAACAGATGACGGTTTGATTGGACGGTGGGGGGGGGGGGGGGGTGGACACAAAAACACGCCAAAAAAAAAACCACTAAAAAAACACACAAAAAACAAAAAAACACACACACCCTCTCACAGACACACACCCGAAAGCCCTTAAAAGGTCTGTTAAATCTTTATTCAAATGTTTATTTATATAAAATGTACACTCGTCCCAGCCAGGCAAGCTTGTTTCAATCCTTGCCTGGTGTTTGGTGGTTTCCTGTGTATGTTAACAGAAAAGTAGGTTGCACCAATTCCCCCTATGCTTCGTCTACTATTTCCATGCGTCTTCTTGTTAAGGGTGTTGCCAGAAAATTTGAGAATGTTCAATTAGAATAGTTATAGCCAGAGAGAAAGATAGGTATCCGCTATTGTATATTGTGACTGTTGTGTGATTGTTGCTATGGGCGGGGTGAGGGGTGGGTTTCTTCGGAGCTCACTCCCCACACGCGGACTTGCGAGGCAATCCTCACAGACTCAATCCTAAAGTTCTCAATGATTAGCGAGGCAATCCTCACTGACTCCACGCAGTTTAATTCTATTGAGTAATTTTAATTTACTGTGGCTTATTTTGTTTTTCTGTTAATGGTTCGGTGTTCGTTCAGCTCTACCACTGATTCACTATCCTGGAGTATGTGGAGGGTTTTGTAATACAGGTCTTATTAAACGCATTTCAATTGCGTTTCAGCAGAGTTGCGAGGCAGTCCTCACAGACTCTATCCTAAAGTTCTCAATGAGTAGCGAGGCAATCCTCACTGACTCCACGCAATTTAATTATATTGTATAATTTTTTTATTATCTGAAAGCTTATTTTGTTTTTTCTGTTAAGGGATCGGTGTTCGTTCAGCTGAACCATTATTTCACTATCTTGCGGTCTGTTGAGGGTTTTATTTTGTATGGCTTTTAACCTCGTATCAATAGTTTCTATTTTTGCTAGCTCGTGGAGTTCCTTTATCGGTGTCCATTTGGGTTTGCATAGTGCCGCACGCAGGGCATAATTTTGAACCCTATGTAGCTTCTGAATGTTGGTTTTGCCCAGGTCACTTGTTATTATGGCACTGTATTCTAGTACCGGACGAATAAATGTTTTGCAGAGCTTGAGAAGCACATCTTTGTTTGCTCCCCAATTTCTACCTCTGATCATCTTCAGAAAATTGATACTTTAATAGCTCTAACCGTATGGAGTTTACCTGACTGTTTAGACTGAGATTGCTATCTAGTATAACTCCCCCAAAATTGGCCTCTTTGCTTGCTTCTAGTTTGTGATCGTATAACTGGAGATCGATACTGGGCACTGGTTTTTTCCTTTGCTTCTTGAAGAACGTAACTTTGTGATTTTGGCGGCATTGAGTTTGATGCACCATAGGGCACACCATCTCTCAAAATCGCGAATGGTATCCTGTAGACGGTTTTTAATTATGTTTCGGGACTTGCTGGCCGTCCACATGCATATGTCGTCTGGGAACTGCGATAGTTTAACACAGTTTTTCCCTACTTTTTCTGTGTCATCCACATATATTATGAAAACAAGCGAGCTTAGAACCGCCCCTTGCGGTGTTCCCGTTTCGAGTATTACTTCCTCTGACACCTCGCGGTTAACCCTCACTTTGATTTTTCGGTCAGTTAGAAATGATCCTCAGAATTTTAGTGGGTAATCCCATTTTCGCTAGTTTATATGTCACGCCATTGTGCCATACCGAGTCGAACGCCTTTTCTACATCCACAAGAAAAGCGCTGTTCCAATTTCGTTTTGACTAAATGCTGTTTTCATGTAATCGACCAGTCTATACACGTGTTCGATTCCCTCTTTCTGACTCATATACACTCTTTGACATTTGTTCAAAAAGTTGATTGATTCGAGATAGCTGCGAAGTCTCGTAGTGAGAATCCGCTCAAATATTTTTCCAACACAGCTAAGCAAGCTAATTGGGCAGTAGTTAGAAGGGTTGGTAAGGTCTTTGTCGGGTTTAGGTATCATTAGTCATGTGGCCACTTTCCATCATTTTAGGAAGTACCCACAGGAGAGGCAGCAGTTTAGGAGTTGGGTAAGTCTACAGTAGAAGATGTTGGAGCACTGTTTCATTATTTTGTAAGAGATTTCGTCTTCTCCTGGGGACGAAGATGACTTGCATTTTCTGATTATACCCATGACCCCTTCTACGCTTATTGGTTCGGTTAATTCATGGTCGTCCCCGCCTTCACGTCTTTGGTCGAAGTTCGGTTCATTGAAAATTGAATTGTTATCTTGGACAAATTCAATAACTTTTACCTTAAAATCGTTGTCATATCTGTTGCCTTCTTGTGGACGATGCGCTTTCTTTAGAAGTTCGACAAAAGCGGTACCAAACTGAAGAGAAGGGCCCATATATACTGAAACATCCAAGCCACAGTTGCATTGTTTTCTCTTGTTTTGCCAAGAACCTAAACATTGTCTCTGTAGTGGTAAACATCAAAATGACCAGTATACTTTTTATCAGTTTGAATTTCCATTTCAATACTGGCCATGTTTGTAAAAATATAATGGTTGTAAACACAACTTGTTTTGATCAGAATAAAACAAAATGTCATCAAAAACATCCCTTTGCTTTTCAACTGTCTTAAATTACCATCTGTCCATGTTTGTAAAATTATTAATCAATTGAAATAAAATTAAAAAATTAAAAATATCTAATATTTAAAACAAATCAGATAAAAAAAAGAAAAAGAAAATTAAAAAAAAGTTTTAAAAAAATCAAATGAAGTAAACAAAAATAAATTAAAGTTAAAAAAAAATTAAATAAAATTAAAAGAATAAGTTTAAAATTTTTTTCAGGGTTTTTCTCCACCCTAAGTATAAATCTGGGCTTTTCTCCACCCCCTGCAAAAATGGACCAGGGCTTTTCGCCACAGGAAGTCACAGCGATGTGGAGGTGTAGGTGTAATCTGTGATAACACTGTGTAACCCAAGTCTGAGATGCCTACACTGATGCGTAAGGCATCTCAGACTTGGGTTACATTCGAGTGCATTGACACCATTGTAACAATCGACTCACACTCAGACCGCCTCATTGTCATTTACGACCCCCACAGAGCTCCAAAAACAAATTCACTGTCAACTAGTTCATTAGCGAATTCCACGACTTCCTAGGATGCATTACTGCGCTGCCAGGAAAATTCATCATTGGATTTCAATTTCCATATGAAGAAGAAAACTTCAAGTGATTCTTCTAAACTACGTGATCTTATCAATTCAACGAATTTACGCCAACATGTTCGTGGCACTACCCATAAAGATGGCCACACATTAGATCTACTGATCACCCGAGAATCGGATGCTGATCTTGTTAAAAATGTATTAATTGTTGATCCTGCAATATCTGACCATTTTATGATTATCTTCGATTTGGCACTTCCTCGTCCCTCCCCTGTCCGGAAGAAAGTCACATACCGCAAGTACCGAAGTACTGACCTTGCTAAGTTGGCGGATGCTATTGCTTCCTCTCCCGTCGCTAAAATTAACGAGAGACAAACTGTTGACAGTATTGAATACATCCTCACTGGCTCACTTCAAGAGGTTATTGACAAGTTTTGCACCTAAGCAAACACGCACTTTTACCGTACGCCCTTGCTCACGGTGGTTCAGTGATGAGATTGGGCGCGCAAAAGATTTACGACGCAAACGAGAGCTTAAGTGGCGGCAAACGAAACTATGTGTTCGCAGAGAGATGTTTGTCAACCAACGAAATGTTGTCAACAAACTGGTCAAATCCGCGAAACAGAAATACTTTTCGGACTTTTTGTCAGCTAATGTTAATTCCCCTAATGCGCTGTCTTTCCTGAGAAGCTTCTGTGTCGTCAAAAGACAACCGTACTCCCAAAGCATTCGTCATCCATAGACCTTGCGAATAGATTTTCTTCTTTCTTTTCTGAAACAATTGAGACTATCAGAGCTTCGCTTGATACAAGCTCACAATCTGATCTTCGACAGATGGCCGACATGTCATGTGCCTGTGTTAAAGCTGTTGCACATTCAAACCTTTGGCTACAACATATATCCAGAGGTTAATATCCAAGGCACCATCTAAGCAATGCATGCCAGATATCATTCCAACTTGGTTGTTAAAAGCATCTATTTCGGAGTTAACTACACCGATCTTGAAACTGGTCAATGCCTCCCTTCACTCTGGCGTCTTTCCGACAAGCATGAAACACGCTTTACTAAAACCTCTTCTTAAAACGCCAACACTTGACCCAGAGGTTCTGAAAAACTACCTACCGGTCTCTAATCTTCCATTCCTATCAAAGATTATTGAGCGTGCGGTGGCTTTTCAGCTGAATTCTCATTTGGCAGCCCACGGCATAGCCGAAGTTAACCAGTCTGCATACAGATCCAATAGCAGTACAGAAACGGCGCTTCTGAGGGTCCAAAATGATATCCTCCTATCCACGGACAGGCACAACCTAACATGTCTTGTTTGGTTGGATTTAAGCGCCGCTTTTGACACCATAGACCATAAAATACTTATTGAAAGACTGGCAGTGAGATTAGGCCTTACTGACCGAGCACTTAATTGGTTTTCATCGTACCTTAATGGTCGCACACAGAGTGTCCTTATTGGCAGTGAGTCGTCAGACAAGGTCACATTACGTTTTGGCGTCCCTCAAGGATCGGTGTTGGGTCCCCAACTGTACACTGACTATGTCTCACCTCTCGGTGACATTATCCGAAGCCATGGCCTTGACTTTCATTTTTACGCAGATGACACACAGCTGTATATTAGTTTTACTCACGCCTTTGAGCCTGAAGCATGCAATAAGATTGAACTTTGTATTTCAGACATCAAGGCATGGATGACTAAAAACTGTCTTAAATTGAACGATGACAAGACAGAAGTAATATATATAGGTCTACCTCATCAACTTTCAAAAATATCCAAACTGACCCTCAATATGGGAGGTTCTGCGATAAAATTCAGTAGCTGTGTTCGAAACTTAGGTTATTTCATGGATGAAAATTTGGCCGCTGATGAACATATCAAACATGTCTTTCGCAGTGCATTTTTTCATCTTAGAAATATTAGCAAAATTCGACCCTTCATTGATACGTAAACGTCACAACAGCGTGTCCACGTCTTTCTTACCACTCGCCTCGACTACTGCAACTCTCTTCTGATTGGCTCTAAAACATATATTCTTGGAAAGCTACAACACATCCAAAATTGTGCTGCACGGGTCAAAAGTACTGTTATATAACACCAGTACTCTCTGAGTTACACTGGCTACCCATTAAGCAAAGAATTCAATTTAAAATTGTCCTTTTGGTGTTTAAGTGTATCTCGGGATCTGCATAATCACACCTGTCCGATCTGCTTACTATCCACAAACCACGGAGGTCTCTTAGGTCATCAGGTCAACTCAATCTGGTTCAGCCCGCATCTAAATTTACTAGTGCTGGTGATAGGGCCTTTGCGGTTGCTGGCCCAAGGCTTTGGAATTCTCTTCCAATCGACATAAAAAAATAGTAAATCACTTGAATCATTCAAGTCTGGTACTAAAACCTACCTTTTCGAAAGGCATTTCCTTCAGTGGTCTTTTAATTTTGGTCATAAACTAACATTCCCAGGTGCGTGAGTGTGACTGACTCAGTGAGGATTGCCTCGTTACTCGTCAAATCACACTCACACGCATACTACAGCGACAAATCAGCAGCCGGCCAAAGTGTTATTGTTATTATACTTGTTTTGGTAAAATTGATTTTTGTTGTTGTTGTTGTTTGTTTGCTTTTATTTTGTTTTAATTCAATACCCTTTTTCTTTTAGATTCTGTCGCTTATCGCCACGATATAGCCTTGGTTGCTGATGTGGCGTTGGGCACCAATAAATGATAATAGTGATCCATGTATCAATGTATCTGTGAGAGAATGTTCGTGTATGTGTGTATATGTATGTATGCAATTATTGTACAGCCATTGAACACCGTGTGTGGATTCTACGCTTTAAAATTATTATTATTATTATTAGATGCAATTTCAGGGCTTTTCTCCTTAGGGCTTTTCTCCACCAGAGCTTTTCTCCCCCCCCCCCTCCCCCACCCCCGATCGATATGTACCACATCAACGGTCAATATGTAGGACTGAAAAAATCGATATGTACCACCGAAACAGTCGATATGTTCCACCTCTAAAAATTTAAAAGTCGATTTGCACTGCTTCTAAAATCGTAGGTTAACATATTTTTGTTTTATTATTTAATGATTTTTTTTATGAACGTCAACATTAAAACATGCTTGTGTTTTGTTACATTAAAATAAAAAAAAGTATCTACGAAGTTAACAACAAAGAGTATTTTTTATTAAGAAAACACTCGCACGCACGTGTGAAAGCCATAATACCTATGATAAGTGCATAGCAACAAGGTGGATTATAGCTATCAAAACATATTAACCTTTTAACAATCACAATCAAGCAAAAACAAACTAATTAAACATGCATAAGCTTGTACAATTGTTACATAAGGAGTCTGAGATGCTTCCTTTACAAGTGCGTTTAGTATCTCAGAAGAAGTTGTAGCACTAGTGAAAATGGAATAGTTATGGCGACGAAAGCATGCAATTAAGTACTTCGGAATATTTGAGAAAATGTGCCAAGTTAGTCGACCATTCAGAAGATTAGAATAGTGACTTCATTCAAAACTTGACACACATTTTTTTTCCAAAACAGACCTTATGTACCCGCATCTGAACAAGTTAATACAAGTTCGTTCCAATGACTAGACTATGTTTTGTAAAAAAAAAAATCCTCAACCCTTTACCCATCTTGGATAGCAGACGACACTTGGGGGAAAAAATAGTGAATAACTAAACATTTTCATTTGTTTGTCTCAAAAACATAGCTTATGACTCCTCATTGGAACGAGCTCACTTAGATCGTTCCAATGAGGGGTCATAATCTATGTTTTTGAGACAAACAAATGAAAATACAATAAAATTTGAATAGCGATTTTTGTGACTACCAAGCGGTGCTTTTTAATAATCTCGAAATAACATTTATTTCTCCAAGTAAATTGAATAATTAGCCAGCCATCGACTTTTTCGATCACCCCCCCCCCCCCCCCCCCCCCCATTTTGGGTTGGGGAGGAAACAGGACCCGTTTCCTCCTCAAGCTGCATATACATATCATGAAGTTTCGGAACCTCCGCATGCGAGGAGCTCGCGAAACTCGCATTCTCGTATCCACTGATATGCCGCTCTTCTCTAATGAGGAGAGAGGCGAAATCGAGTTAGTTATTCCAGCGATGAAAGGCATGGGGTCAAAAATCGTTCTCTCTCCGTCTTTTTCCATTTCCCTTATTACCCCTTTCGTCCTTCCTACAAACTCCGTCAGCTGGCGGACATGTCTCTATCTGACAGAAGGTTTCTTCTTTCCCTCTCGTTCTCTTCTTCTTCTCGCCGATATCCTGCAAAGCTTCCATCTCTCACGGGTTAGATGAGAGATGCCCGGTGTGGGAAGAGCTCCTCTTACGAAATGTTCTACAATTCCCGAGAAGACGTCGTGAAAGCAAAGGGGAAAATGAACCGAAGATGTCTCAGTTTGTAACATCTTGGTAGAATTCACGGCCTTGTGTAGGTCCAATTTATGTACAACTTGACAGGTACAACAAACGTTTTTGCGATCCTGATAATTGTAAATAAAACGAAGAGACCATTCCTATAGTTTCTCATTTTTATGAATAAATATTCCAGAAGTAAAGCTAAAATACACACCAAATCCGTTCTGGGGGCTTTCAAAATCCATTGGGGGAGTTCGGGGGTGCTTCTGGTGTGCACCCCTCCCGATGGGAGGGAGCACCTCTCAAACTCCCCCATAGTAGTATGTCATGTACCCGGACGGCCCTTATTGGCAGGACCTCGGTGCAGGACCTCGGAAGTGACGTCATGTCACGTGACACAGTGGCGCCATGTTGTGTTGTCATGGTAACCCGCGTGAGCGGCCATGTTGTGACGTCATCCCCATAGTGATACGTGGTGTGAGTGCGCATGCGCAGCGCGTGTTGTTAGGGTGATACGTGTTTCCGTCGTCCATTTTGTATACTGGAGGCCGCCATCTTGGTTTCTATGGTAGCACGTGATTGCTATGTTACCCAATTTTTCTGCAATAAGACGGGGTATGTTCGGAGGGTGTGTTCCTTTGTAGAAGAGTAAATCTAATTACCACAAACAACCCGACAATCTCCCCAAATCACCAAAATCCACCCAAAATCACCGAAATTGACTTTATTTCCCCAATTGATCGGCCTAGCACGTAGTGCTATAGTACCGAGAGGGTATCGGGGGTGCATTCGACTGAAGTGGAGTAATTTTCTGGGTTCGGATTTTCCCTATTAAGAGTAGCACGTAATACCGAGGGGGTGTGTTCGTTTGAAGTGGAGTAATGTTCCCATTTTTTGGATCCCATGACGTTTTCCCCTATTAAGAATAGCACGTAGTGCTATAGGACAAATTTACCCAGAATCCATTATTAAAATTATAAGTAGGACCCATATGTGTACATGAAGGCCATGAAGCTAAGTTCCACCATATACTCATATGAGGATCTACCCAACAGATGTGTCGTACGAGGTCTAATTTACTATCCCTCATTTTTTTGATTTTTCTTTCTACTTCGATGGAAAGTTTAAAAAAATAACAACACTAAATATAAATTTAAATTTCTTTTATTCAACAACAAAAATACATCTTTTTATGGTATGTAGATTGTCAGATATTCATAAACAGTCTTTCTGCAGATTGGACATCTTCTCAGTGGTTTACAGCAGTCTTTGCACAGGCACAAATGGTTACATGGTCGCGGAGCGACATTGGCTTCAGCTAATAAACACACACTACATTTTGTCCTCCGTGAATCTTCTTCTTCTTGAGATGATGTGTCCATTTCTTCTTCTTCTCTGATGGCCATTTCTTCTTCTTTTTCAACGTCCATGAATTCAGGTGGTAAATTATGAATGTAATAACAGTCTGGAGAATATTTTCTGTGTTCTTCTATAACATCATCTTCTGTTTCCCAGAAACGGACAATAATACCACAATGAAAACATTGAGTTCTGTCTCCTGTCCCCAAATAAAAGAATCCAGCTTTTGTCAGTTCATTCGGGGTTTTCACACTTTCACTTTGTAACATGAATTGAAATGTCTTGAGACGATTTTCCTCCAATGCATACTTGATGTGTTTTGGTGGTCTTTGTTCTGGTGTCTTTCTTATTTTTTCTTCTCCACGTAATAACTGCTCCAGTACCGGTGGTGGAACATCACGAAAATACGTTTCGAATGAAACGCTCATTCTCTCTACAAAGTCTCTTGGATTTCTTGTTTCTTGGTTTCTTGATTGATAATCATTCAGTGCCATCCTGATCAAACATGGAATAGTGAACATTCTTCAATCCTTTTTATCTTCATTTTTCTTTGGTTTTCTTTCTCTTTTTGGTTTGGGTTCTCCTATTTCAAGACTTCTCTTCTTTGCAATATCCACTGCTTTGGTCACTTGTTCCCAATCTCTGGTGGTAAACTGGAACCCAACGTTGTTCTTGAATAGTTGAATCTGTAAATCGTTGTTAAGTTTGAAGACGGTCACATTAGTAGACATCCTTCTTCTTTGGCTGTCGAAACACAAATGAGCTGAACACCAAGTGCACCAGTTTTTATAGTTTTCCTTCAATGCAGCGACATCTAGTGGCTGGTCTCCTCTATGACGTCATTAACCAACAGATCATTATCCATTAGATCAGTGGTAAACATGTTGGCTATGGTTTCCATCGGTACACCGCGACAGCGATGTTTCAAGTAAAACAAACAGTATTGTCCACACACTGGTAATGGTCCTTGAAGGCGTTTCGTATTATACTTCCAATATCTGGAATTCTTCTTCAGGAAATTCTCGAATGGTCTGTGTTGTGGTGGTAATCCATAGGAATCAAAGTATTCTGCATTGTGGTGACTCACAAAGAGAGCCACCCAATGTTCTCCTTTTCTGTGGTCTGGATCCGTGTTGGCTATCAAAGCCACTGGTCTGTGATCTGCTAATCTTCTTGGTAATTTGTTTCTTGAAAATACACCCAAACATATTCTCTTCAAACAACTATCTGATCGAAGTGCATTCTCTAACTGCAACGTGTTCATGTTGAGTAATCGAAGATTACTTGTCTATTCTTATCCACTTCTATGATGTTCTGGAATTCTGCATACACCAGTACGTTGATTGTGGTTGGTAATGGGTTTTCGAAATGGACTTCTAGTCTCAAGTTTCCTCTCTTCACCAGATCGAAGTGTTGTCCATGTGATAGATCTGGAGTCAGGTCGAATACGAATAGGGTGTATCCATTTATGTACTCTTCTCGGCTGATGTGGTTTCCTTCATTCTCATACATTTGTCCAGTTCCTTGGAACAGAGTTGCATAACATCTCGCCACTTCTTGTTGTTCGAATCTAGGTTGTAATGGTTTGGCTGGAATCTGCTGCCCATCCACGTACAATGCCAAGTAATTGATTTTGTAGTTCTTGAAATTATATGGATTCTTTGAAAAGTTTCCATTGAAAGCATCGTTGTCTACACAGCCCACTACGATGCGTTTAGGTAGTTGGCCTAAAAATAAGTTTTCTTGTGTAATGCTCAGATTTCCTTTCGGCACTGAAAACACCTTGGTTTCCACACGATCGATAGGATATTTTGCAGTTGCTTTTGTTAGTGCTTTCTCGTGAGCCATTCTCACGAATGATTGGAGTCTCTCTTTGCGTACAAACATGGATACATCTAGAATTTTGATCTTGTATGTAGCGGTATCAGCCATCAATGCGAAAGCATCTTTGGCTCTATTCATTTTAACATGAACATTAACTCCATTCAGCAAGTAACGAGTTTGGAAAAACATGTCCAAATGTAATCTTCCAGTCATGTCCACGATTTTACTTTTCTCTATAAATTTCTTTCGAAGAAGAAATCCCTTGTTATCATCTGTCAAATCTTCCATGTGTCCGGCCGTATCCTTGTACCATAATGCATTAGTCAGTTGTGACTTCTTGGCAGCTGGTCCATAACTCAACAAAGTTTCTATGAAAGCTCTGTAATGATAAGTGTTGTTGGAAGGAGATACCAGTTTTTCATTCAAGCTGATATCGATTTGATTAAATAAGGAATGCATCCATAAATTGACTGGGCCCACTTTGGCATCGGGTGCAATTGATGCCCCATTGGAATCTACAACCGTTGCTTTAACATACAAGTATGTCTGTGCCAAATTCAAATAATCATCTCCTAATCCTGCAATGTGGAATTCTATTGGACCACTGTTTCCTATAGTCGCCAAAGGCCTGTGTTCTACCCATTGCCCATGTTCCACACTAGTCTGTGTTGGTGGTATGGAAAACAAGTCGAGTTCGCTGTTGACACACTCACAAGATTTTTCATTAATGAGAGACATCATGCACCGAGATGGTCTTGGGCCTGAACAGTTCTCCTTCTTTTTGTCGATTTGCTAGTTTTGCGTGGTGCGGGCCTTTTTATACTTTTCCTACCGGGTGGTTTTGAACCACCAACCACTTCATTCCAAGCTCCTGCACCAGCCTCTTTGACTCTTTTGATTGCTGCCTTTTTTTACATTTTTCCCTTCAATGACATCTTCGGCAAAGGCTGCTCCTTTTCTCAATAACTGTTTTCCCACGGTCCTGGCTGTAGTTTTCAATAAAGGTAATACCATATTCTTCAGTCCTCCCAATATACTTCCCAAACCATATCCTCTCTGTATTTGAGCTCCAGAAAAAGCCGGTAGACCATTCCCAGCTTGTTTCGTGTAATATTCTTCGTATAATTTGGACTTACAACAGTAAGTCATGTTTATGTGAAATGAAGAGATCTACGATTTCTGAAATGAAGTGTCACTGTCACTTTCCCGAACTCGAATGGTACTATGGCTCCTGTGTCACCCCTTATATACACCTGGACGGTACTGAAATTTTTTCGTTCTACTGGTACATAATACACATTCTCAAATGTTTTAGAGATGATATCCCCATATTTCCCACGTACAGGTACGATACGAAGAAGTGGTATTCTTGTATCTCCAACGACTTGGTCACGAACCAAGTCACAATATACATAGAGGGAATAAAATCCTTGGTTGACATCGGCAACTCTGGAAGAATTGTAAGTTCCTGATTTAAAAACACACTCATTAAATCCCAAAATATTTTGAAGAGTAGGGCTCAATGTGACCACGACTCCATCACGTACCGTGATACGAACTTTACCAGTCACTCTATCCAGTTCAAAAGCTACCTTATCGTGACGAGGCAAGAGTAATTCTTTAACACCATTGATAGCTCGTATCACATCAATGGGATCCGAATAACGACCTTCCTTGAGAGTAAGTCGGTAATTCTTTTTCAAAGACCAGAACACTGTAACGAAAGCTTCTTCTCCACGAATATTGAACCAAGTATTTGGATACTGAATCTCTGCCAGACCTACTTCCCATTCTCCCGTGAGATTCACTGGTTGTGATAACTGAGTGGTGTACGTAGTCAACGTGTTTTCTGGAAACACGTTCATAGAACTATTACTTGGTAGAGTCAAATAAAACATTACTTTTTCTTAATGGTTGGATTTGGTAACAAATATCCTATGCTACTACTCAAGAGAGCAGTCCACAACTTGCTGTCTGTGTTTTCGAGAGTGAGATTAACGACACTGGTAATGATGATGATATACAAAATGATTATTTGTGAAAAATAAGTGATCTCGCTCCTTGGAATTCTTTTACCAAACAGAGGCCAAGAACCGTTCGATCCTTTTCCATTTTGAAGAAACTTCAGAGGTTCACTTCCTTTTATAGGTGAGCTGACTCTGTTTGATCCACGAATTGAACGAAGTTGGGTATCCCAACCACTTTACGAACAATTCCCTTTTCTTACCTCGACCACGTTTCTTGAGTACGTGTTCGATTTTGTAAATAGTTTTATGTGAAACTCGCTGAAGCTCTTCAGTGTAGAATGACCCTTTCAATATTTCTCCATTATCATCTTGTAACATGTATGTGACTGGATGTCCTTTCTTGATGGCTACTACTGTGAATAACTCTTCGGTCCAATTGGGCAAATAACCTTTCTCAAAAGTTTTCTTAACTTTATTGATTCTCACTCTGCCTCCTACTTTGTACTTTGGTGTCTTGTGTTTTATGGGTTGTCCATACAACCTTTGCCAAACCTCTTCTTGATTTTCAAAGTTCACGGCGATGGGGGCCATACCTATACTGCGATGATGAGAATGATTATATGATTTCACCAAGTTTTGAAGTGGAAAAGTTAGTGTATCATTCTTGGTAAAATATTTCCACATTTTGGTTTTCAAAGTTCTATTGAATCTTTCTACTATGGAACATTTTGTTTCCACATTTTGTGTTGTGAAAAAGTCGACTTTGTGATCTTTGAGAAAATTCTGAAATTTTCTGTTTAGAAATTCTTTGCCTTGATCAGTTTGTAATTTTTCTGGTTTACGACCTTGTTTGAAAATTTTACTAAAAGCTTTCACGATGGAATCACCAAGTTTGTTTTGTAATGGTATCACCCAAGCATATTTACTAAACACATCTATACATGTCAACAAAAATTTTATGTTTTTGTTGAATTTACTTATGTTTGAAACATCTACCAAGTCAGCTTGCCATTGTGCATCTATACCACTAACTATTACTTTTCTTCTACGAAATGTACGACGAACAGGTTTGTGAAGAGTGTATGTGTCTTGAGTCTCTAACCATTTTACAACTTGTTTGGTTTTTTTCTTGGACGCTCTACGAAGAGCGTCCACACCACCAAAACTACCAGGCACTTCAGAATCATAGTACAATGCTTCCATGACTGCCTTGTTCAAGTGTCAACTCTATTTATACCTTTTTTCGATCCACTTTGGCGTTTCTGTTTTCTTTGGTTGTTTTGGTTCCGACTTTATCGGTGCCTGTTTCATAAAATCCCAACGTTCTTTATGACCAATTAATTCTTGGGGTATGTTACTATCTCTCAAAGCTTCGGCCAACATTTCCCATCCCTTTGGTTGGAAAGATTTTCGTCTTCTAAGTAAATCGTTTAGAAGATCTGTTACATTCGACCCTACCACTGTTTGATCTTTGTAGACTAATTCACCCTTCTCATTCCAAGATATATTTGGGTCACTTCTAATACGATTCAACAACAACTTTCCCTTTCTCTTCATTGTCATAGGTACAGAATCGAGAATGTCTTCGTCTTTATTATCTTTCTCGAATTCGACTTTAATTGGTCGAGGAGCCATTACCTTTTGTTGAAATGTCAAGTATCTTTGTAAAATTTGATTATATTGAGTCATCTTTTCATCAGCCGAAAGAAAAGGGGCATCGAGAATATCTCTCATTTCTCTATCCAGTGATGAAACAGCCAGTTCATTCGGTTGTCTTGGAGTCTCTTGTAGACGTTCCAGTAACCTTGGTTCTACCAAAGCCATCTTCTTTGCATATTCCATCATCCAAATATACCTTTAACAGCACCCAATAGTACAGGAGGTAGCAATGCCCCCAAGAATCCCCCTTTCTGCAAGATTTGTCTCCTCTTTTTGTCAGATGTACCTTTGTTTGCCACTGCCCTCACTAGTTGTTTCTGACGAACGAGTTTGGTTCTCTGAGCTTTGGTCAAAGGTACTGCTCCCTTCAGTATATTCGAGGCACAGTCACACAAACAAGTTATCAATTCTTTGTCTGCATGTTTTAGTATGGATTTGACGAGTGTGGGTTTCGATTTAATAAGAACCTTGAGAAGAGAGATGTTGCGCTTGAGACGGTCAGACATGCTTCTGACTCGAGTCAGACTTGTTGCTCCCCTTTTATACTTTTCGGAGGTACACATATTGGGTTTCCCCAGGAAAAATTTGACTTCTTAATCTCATGTGTTCAGGAGTATCTTGTTTGAGATCTATTAAAAGGTAACCATATGGTGTCGACGTGGCATCTTCAAAAACTTCTCTCAGAAACTTGGAATGACCAGGATACATCTGTGCTGCCAAGTGTGAGATCTGAGAACGATCCCTAGGATTTTTAAACAAGATCATGTAATGACTATTGAGAGCTACAGTCCTATGGACTTTATTTTTATCGAATAAATTTTGAACAATGTAAATCACACTAATGTTACGGTGATGACTACCTTTAGTAAATAATCTAGACACTCGAACATCGGCATCGAGCATCAGATCATCCAATATGACTAAACTATCAGATTTTAATTCTTGAGGGAGACCCTCTACGAATTCTACTTGGGGTAAAGTATTGTATAATGGTTGCCATTCACTATAACACCAAATGATGTGACTTGGGACAGGTGATATAATATTTTGAATGTTTTGAATAACCCGATTTACAAAGGATGATTTACCACTACCCGTGGGACCACACAATAAACAAGTGAATGGATGCTTCCAACGAGGATCCATCTTTGTTGTTCTATGTGGGTACTACTTCCCTTTTATACCTTCTGGGGAGGTGGCCCCCACTGAACGTGGGGACTACTCCCCCTTTTATACCTTTTGGAGAGGTGGTCAATATGAACCGTCATCCAAAAAAAATATTTAAAATTGGTGGCCCTCTGACTTACTGGCTGGGGACAGTTTAAGTTTGTTTGATATTTGTCAAGAAGATAAACATCAAATAACTTAAGCGTCATTACCACCTTTTTTTTTTCTTGTTTCTTCATTTTATACTTTTTTTCTTCTTTTTTCTTCTTTTTTTTATAAAAATTTACAACATCTATTTACATCTTCAATTAGAATCCAATTGTAACAGGTTTCTTGATGGTCATAAATTCAATCACCAAATCCATAATACAACGTCTCTGTTCATTTGTGAGAGGTTTCTCGAACATATCTTCATATTCTTTCTGTACTGGTGGTGGATTCATTCCAGAAGTATTATGGTGCCACAGTAGATGAACATCATTCTTGTTAACTCTTTCAAGTGCGTCACTAAAACATGTTATAATCTTCTCTTCTTCAGACATCATTAGGCATACATTATGCTGAATCTGACTTGGGTGATCGACTGTACATCCATAGCATTTTTCTTTCATTACAGCGTCAATGTTCTCTTCGACATAATGAGCATATGCCAAGCAAAGTTCATGCTGCAAGCGAACTTGCCTGAGTTCACTATCAATTTCATCAACGATCAATGGTCGTGGTTGGGTTATTCTCACTGTGATCTTCTTCTTCTTCTTCAAAGGTGGTTCTTGATTTGGTTTTTTGAAGTCTTCATGGTTAGTAGGTTTAGTGTCTTCAGTTAAAGTTGTTTGTTGGGTTTTGATGGCTGCATCTACTTCTTCTATTTGAGATTTCAAGGCATTCCATTCTTCTAAAGATAGAGCAATACCAGTCTTCGTTGGATAAGGTTTCTGGTCTTTTCCCTCAAAGTATCTTCTGAGATGAATCTTCAGTTCACCCTGGTACTGGGTGACGTTAGCATAAGTCTGCTTGGTGCCAATTCGGAACATCTTCTCTGGTCAATGGTTCGATCGTGAATGATGCCAAGTCCATGCTTTGCCTAATCTTATATATCTTTGACGGACGTGATTGAAAACATCACCCCAGTTGAACAAGTTTTGATTGAGTTTTTGATTCTTGGTTGGGGTTTGTGTTTGTTTCCTATAGGATTATAGGTTAAAGTTGGAAAATTTAGAAATTTAGTATAGAAAGTAATGGGAAAGAAACACAATGAGAATACAGAAATTTGATTGGTTGATTAACTTCGATCTGATTGGTCAGTTTGGCGATCAAACTGCAATCTTGATCCTTAAACTGTAGGATATGGCCCTCTGCATTTTATACTGGCTTGGGACAGGTCAAGCTACAAACCTCTGTCCAATGGAGATAAGTCAAATAGCTCGAGTGCATTCCCACCCCCTACAGTTCGTATCCGATTTGAAGGAATTTTTTTTTTTGTTCATCAAAAAAGAAAAAACGAAAACAACATGTCCAACTTAGCAATTTAGTTTTTCTATCATAAAAATTTCTCATTTCTTTTAAATATTCACAACAGAGAATTTCTTAGTAATGATGATGATGATGATTTATTCCTTTAGTTATACAATAGGGGTAGCCTAAAAGACACCAGGAATCAACTTTAAAAAATGAAATGAAACTAAAAAGTAAAGAAGTATCATCTGGTTCCAATAGGTGTAACCTAAAAGATACCATGAATCAACATGTCTTTTAAAATAAATGGAACTAAAAAGTTTTGAATGAAACTAAAAAGTTTTGAATGAAACTAAAAAGTAAAGAAGTATCATCTGGTTCCAATAGGTGTAACCTAAAAGATACCATGAATCAACATGTTTTTAAAATAAATGTAACTAAAAAGTTTTGAATGAAACTAAATTTTGAATAAAGAAGTATCATCTGGTTCCAATAGGTGTAACCTAAAAGATACCATGAATCAACATTTTTTTAAAAATAAATGGAACTAAAAAGTTTTGAATGAAACTAAAAACTAAAGAAGTATCCTCCACTTCCAATAGGGTTAGCCTAAAGTATATCAGGAACATGATGATGATGATAATGATGAAAAACTCTCTGTATTAGAATAAATAAAAAAAATTGAAAAAATCTTTACACTAGAAAAAATGTATTGCCTTGTAAGACTTGCCATTTAGAATTTTTTTTTTTTGAAGACTGCCATATAGGACTTTATGAGGACTGCCATAAAGGACTTTAGAGAATGCCATTTAGGACTTTATGAGGACTGCCATAAAGGACTTTAGAGAATGCCATAAAGGACTTTAGACAATGCCATATAGGACTTTATGAGGACTGCCATAAAGGACTTTAGAGAATGCCATTTAGGACTTTTTACTTTGAGAAAAACTTGCCATATAGGACTTTATGAGGACTGCCATAAAGGACTTTAGAGAATGCCATATAGGACTTTATGAGGACTGCCATAAAGGACTTTAGAGAATGCCATATAGGACTTTATGAGGACTGCCATAAAGGACTTTAGAGAATGCCATAAAGGACTTTAAAAATTTGATGAGCCTAATATGATTGAGTAGACCACCTAAAAACCATTTCGGTTTTTTTTTTTAGGAATTTTTTGTAGGCAAAAGCTAGACTTGGTTCAGGTTGTAGAAAAATATGACACTCACTCAATTGGTTCTTCTTTAAATCTCTAGTGGTATGGTACTAACTCCATCTTCTAAAACTCTTCGTTTTGGGTAGAAATATGATAGTCCATCTCTGCTCTGCTGGTAGGTATACATAGTGTTGTCATTCATCACAAATCCTCGGTTGATGCCAGATCCACTTTGTTGAGTCTTCAAAACTTGCAAATATCTGTCTTTCGTCAAATCATTGTGGCGTTTGCTGATTCCCTTACAACTGAATTTATTGGTGGCTCCGAAACAATAATATGTTTTACTACACAGTCCAACAATGCCGGTTCCTTGCCATTCTACCTTAAACAAGCCTGGAGTTCTCCTGTCAAAACGCTTTCTTTCTTGGCAGCATGAGGGTGACAGCCATTCTTTGCCTTCTAATTTGGTTTTCACATAATCATCTCTGTGGAAATCACAACACTCTGATGGAAACCACTTGTGATTCTCTTTGTAAAATTCTACTCTCTTCTCTGGTTTCACTAATTCATCTATGGATGGTGACGAGGTACATATATATGCAGAATCTGTGTCCATTTCAGCATATTCGAAATCTTGGCGGTTGATAAAAGTATCGATGACATCATAATAGAACTGAAGCATCCGGAGTTTCGCATACTGGTAAACAAAGAATCCGATGTGAAGTGGCAGATCCAACTTGATGGTCTTCTTGTTGAGTTCGACTTCATATAATGTATCATCTAATGGATTCAAGGCTCTGAAGGACATGTCATTTACAGCTTTGGTAACTTCTTCGTCGTTGCAATAGCACACACGTCGATGCTTCTCTTTGTTGGTGACGGTTTTGCCATATCCAGAATTTCCCAACAGCTTCATGGTGTCGGCAACGATCGACTTGTCAGGGTCAACATCTCCTTGTCTTCTTGCTTCAGATACTTCATCTCCAAATTTTTCAAAACATCTTCTTGGTTTATATTGGATAACTTGATAGACGTGATCAACTTCAATACCATGCTGGAGGTACCACTGCAGTAAAGGGGTTGCAAATAACATTTTTTCCGCTCCATAGCTTCCGATCAAACTTCTACGGGGTTTCTTCATGATTCCATTCTTCTCGGCAAAGGACTTCATGTGTTCACCAATATCATCTATGGAAATATCTGTATTCTTGAAGATAGGTGTCATCTCTTCAAAGTACTCTTTCAGGTGATCTGGTACATGTATATCACACTCGACTAAACCAAACAGTTCGCCGGACTTCACTTTGTTCAGTATTTCTTCCTCTGTCATCGCACCATCTATTTTGTCTGAAAAGTTCTCTTTCAGGAAGGCTTTGAGTGTGGCATCGGTCTTCTTCATCTCTCTCCACTCACACTCCCAGATTTCAATAAGTTTATAGCCCAAATCGGTGATGTACTTTGCATTGGTACGGGTGTCTTGTAGTAGTTCTTTCATCGGTTTATCTCTGACTTCATTATGGATGATAGGAAGGCCATTCTTATCTTTCATGCAGGTATGTCCGTGCCAGAAGCAGCCATGGAACTGGTATACAGTCTGTGTCTCTTTGCACCAACCATCAACAGGCAACTGTCTTCGACCAATCATTTTTTCAGCTCCGTTAAACTGATGTCTGATGTGGATGTCATCTCTCATGGATAAAAACTCTAACCATTGTTCAGCCATTTTACCATACTTCATTGGATGTTCTGGTTTAAACTGGTTTTCTTCACGACGTCTAATACTCCAACCCGTTGGCATCTCTTGCATTAGGCACCAAAGATATAATGCATTCGCATCAAAGCCTATAATACTTCCACATGGTTTTGCTTCTTTGCCATATTTTGTTTCTCTGATTCGGGTAACATCTTTCTCGTGGTATCGGTTGAAGATAATTGAAGGTCCACCAACGATATTATCTTTCACCAAGTGATGCAAGTCTTTATTCTTCTGGTTAAATAATGTGAAGTAAGTGTCATCATTCATGGTCTGGAACAGGTATTTCAACGTGAGGCCCGGAACACTGATACCATCTTTAAACATGTCGATGTGGCGTTCTTGGTAGAAAGCAAACTGCTTGTCAACTGCTTCAAGGAATGGTTTTACATCTCGGTTATTATACCAGATCAGAAAATCACGGAAAGTTGTCATCTCCAGGTCGTTCCATACATGCTGGCAGTACTGGTATTCTTCATTGGATATATTTTCTTTTTTGAGAGAACTGTAGAAGGCTTCATGGTCTGGTAGGTGGTCTTGATCCAATTTGTTCAAGCTGTCGATCCATTCATATGGTAAAAATCCCTTTGTCACGGAGCAGCCAAATGCTTTCAAAAACTTGTCATAGCTGAATCCTGGAGCGAGGTAGTTGCAAATATCAACAAACTTGAAAGATTCTGTCGAGACGCACATGTAGTTATTCGATTTCTTCACTGCAAACTTGAGTGGATTCTGTCTCTTCAGGTATGTCATCAGTTCACGCTTGACTACATTCATATCATATTTTCCAGA
Source organism: Pictodentalium vernedei (assembly GCA_031216915.1). Lineage (NCBI taxonomy): Eukaryota > Metazoa > Mollusca > Scaphopoda > Dentaliida > Dentaliidae > Pictodentalium > Pictodentalium vernedei. The sequence continues at coordinate 96,646,156 of CM062297.1, read as the reverse complement.
GTTGAATCCGATGACGGGCATCTCTTGTAGGTAGTCTTGAAATTTCTTCTCCAATTTTTGTAAAGGGTGCATCTTGGATGTATCTTCTCCAGTAGCTCTGGCTTCCGCTTCCAGCGTTTCATCAATTTTCTGTCTGAGTTTAAACAAGGTCCAAGCATGGTAGGTCTGCATCAGTTGGTGGCAATGAGATGAAATAGCTGTGAGGTATGTCATCATTTCTTCAACAAGTTCTTGAGAATTTCCATTTGTAATGAAACATTTCGGTTCTTGGTATTCTGGAACATTACTACATATGCTCACACTCAATGGTCGGTGTTCTGCTTCCCATATCAGTTTATCACTGTCAGCAGGTAGACTGGATTTGACAAAGTAACTTTCAAAATCAAACGTTGCACGGTATGGATAAAACTTCTTCTCTTCAGATACTTCTATACCTTCATCTTCTAACAGATCAAATATGGACTGGGATGGATGGTATACACCGCCAACATACTGGTACTTGACTTCATCTGTACAGGTTTTCTCGTGACGATTTAATTTCTTCACAGTGTGCCATAATTTGCCGCATTTGCGGCATTCAAAGGATTTGCAGTATTGGTCTATATCGATGATGTAGCTAAAATGGTTCTTGTAAACGTTCACATACATGGTATCTTCATACTTTCTGTGAGATCTCTGTACTAATTTGGCAACAATTTGGTCATCATCATTCTTGACAAGTTCATATACTTGGATATTTACTTCAAAACATTTCTCCAAGTCAGGTAATTCGGCTAAAGTTACTCCACGGAATTCATTCTTTGGCTTCTTTGTATACTTGTTGTACATGGCATCTGTTGTATTATTCAATGTGTGTGCTTTGGAACCACTCCATAAAGCTAAACAGCGGAAAATACGCAGGTTGTCATCATAGGTAAAATAGTTATTGTTATCTTTCACCAAAGCATTTACTGCTTTGTTCTGGAGAATGTAGTCAGGAAGATCTTCTGCCATTCCAATTGGGTGGTCTTTCAGCTTGTTCACATAAAATGTGACGTTGGTAACTCTCTCCACAAGCCATTTGGTGTTGGGTCGTTTTAATTTGGCCCATTCCAGGATATCTTCTTCCATGACATCATCAAGGAATTCTTCAAAGTCTTCTTGGCAGCATACAAGCTGTGGAACATCAAGTACCCGGGCGTTGTTTTGTGATGGATGGTAATACTTCAGTTCATTCGTTTCATTGTGTCGCAGGATAAAACCAAAACTCAGATTAATTTTAAATCTTAGCTGTTGTGGCAGAAATATGGTAGTCATCAATTCATCAGTCATCATCTTCAGGTTCACATCGTTGATCCGGTAGTTATATTGGTCTTGGACTCTTCTGTTCATCATGTGGCGAGTTCTAATAGAACTCCAGTTATCTTCGTACACGGTCAATATCTCATCTGGCTCTTCTTCAGACATCATATTCTTTTCAAACTCCATTGGGTCAACATCATAATGGGTGGTCGTCGTGGTCCGTGGTTGTTTAGGTGGTCCTCTCTTCGGTTCATCAGTCTTCCTTTTAGATGGTACAGGAACTGGTCGGTGGGCAACGCTCTTGTGTCGATTAAAATGGAGTAGTTGGTTAAACTCCTGGCCGCATTCCATACATGTATATATCTCCAAACATTTCTTCAGATGGTCAAGGAGATACTCTTTCCTCGTAAAGGTCTTGTTGCAGTTGGTACAATCGTGGGTCTTCTCTCCGGCGGCGTGCTTGGTACGCACATGGCGATTCCGGTTGCAGCGGTCCGTAAAGGTCTTTCCACACTCTTCACAGGCGTAGACATCAGTTCTGGTAACGGCAGTAGCAGCTTCAGACATCTTCATAAATTTTTTGCAAAGGCAAAATTGCTATAGAAAACTCTCTAGCGATGTGTTCAGTTCGAAGGTTCGAAACAGAATGACGCGATGTTATTCTTCTCCGGAATTTATTTCGACGTGACGGACGTTTTTGAAAACGTCACGACGTCACAACGTTTTTTCATCGATATTTTCATTCTCGATGGGCGTTTGTGTTTGTTTCCTATAGGATTATAGGTTAAAGTTGGGAAATTTAGAAAATTAGTATAGAAGTCAATGGGAAAGAAACACAATGGGAATCCAGATATCTGATTGGTGGATTAACTTCGCTCTGATTGGTCAGTGTAAAAACATCTTGATCCTCATTAATTTTATTATTTAAAATCATGTAGTTAGGGGGGTCATTTGAAGAAATTGCTAAATATAGACACTAACAATTAGTTAGGGGGTCAGTTAAGGATGTTACTAAAAATAGAATTTATAAAAATATAGTTCCAAGTAGAAGCAGAGGAATTCTGGGTAAATTTGTCCTATAGTACTACGTGCTATTCTTAATAAGGAAATAACACGTCATGGGATCCCCCCAAAAATGGGAACATTACTCCACTTCAAACGAACACACCCCCTCGGTATTACGTGCTACTCTTAATTGGGAAAAAACGTCATGGGATCCTAAAAAAATGGATTCTGGGAGAATTCTAATCCAGAACATTACTCCTGTTCAATCGAATGCACCCCCGATACCCTCTCGGTACTATAGCACTACGTGCTAGGCCGATCAATTGGGGAAATAAAGTCAATTTCGGTGATTTTGGGTGGATTTTGGTGATTTGGGGAGATTGTCGGGTTGTTTGTGGTAATTAGATTTACTCTTCTACAAAGGAACACACCCTCCGAACATACCCCGTCTTATTGCAGAAAAATTGGGTAACATAGCAATCACGTGCTACCATAGAAACCAAGATGGCGGCCTCCAGTATACAAAATGGACGACGGAAACACGTATCACCCTAACAACACGCGCTGCGCATGCGCACTCACACCACGTATCACTATGGGGATGACGTCACAACATGGCCGCTCACGCGGGTTACCATGACAACACAACATGGCGCCACTGTGTCACGTGACATGACGTCACTTCCGAGGTCCTGCACCGAGGTCCTGCCAATAAGGGCCGTCCGGGTACATGGCATACTACTCCCCATATTGGGCTTTCGGCCTTCGAGACATGCATGCTTCTGCGTGTCATGCATGGCGGTGCTGCTAGTACAAGTAAATGCCCCTTTCCCGGGTTCTGACCCTCTGCCCTCAAGTGCTTTAAACGCACTCTTCGTGATGCAGTATCGCACATCATAATCGGTCCGTAGCCCAATGATGAAGGTCACACCAAATCGTTAATCTTGCTTTCTCGTGCCTTAATCGTTGAAGCTTTATTAAGTCAGTTTTACATGCATGCATACATTGTAGCATTAGGGGAAGGACTGTAACACATTATAAGGTATTGTGATAGACTGATGATAACATGGTATGAGGTCTTTATGACTCAGACAGGGACCGACCTGGGCATGCGCCAGTGCGTATTTGGTTCAGAAACATCAGGATCTGGCTCTTAAATCTCAGAAATAGGCTTCTCAGTTGGCGCGTAACTTCTCAGATCATATTTTGATATTCTTTCGATGGATAATCGAGAGAGACACTCTTACATGTATTATATATATGGTTATCATTTATCATTGTTGTAGAGTGCTTAAGTTAATACTTCAAGTCTTAATTACCAAGCATTAATCTTCACTGTGGTTTCTGATCAAGTCTTGGCTGCCTATTTAGGCAGCCAAGACTTGATCAGAAACCACAGTGAAGATTAATGTTTGCTATAGTGTACTAAATGAAAATGATGAGAGCTATTACATACTTGCAGTGTGTGTTACAGACAGCAGTGTGACTCCGTAAATTGAAATCTGGCGCATGAATTGAAAAAATAGGCTCTGAGGCTAGAGCGTATTTTAAATAGTCCTGATCGGTCCCTGCTCAGAGCTTATGTTGAAACGAGACGCGAAGTGTAGAGGTTCAAAATATGCTCCGAGCCGCAAGTCATCACAATAACATACATGTTCCAACAAGACCCTACACATGCCCCAAACCCACATCTTGAAATGGGGTGCGGTGGCGTTGCGGTATCGTCAGATCACCGAAGTTAAGCAACGTCGAGCCCGGAAGTCCTTGAATGGTTGACCGTCTGAGCCGATCGATTCGGAGTCTCGCGTTGGGTCCTTGGGCAAGGCACTTAACCCCGATTGTCCACATGGGGGCACGATGATGCCGTGTACTAAGGCGTACTGCACGTCGATGTTGCGCATGTCTTCAACCAATCTAACCCTGTCTGTGCTGCAATGCGGAGTTGTAACGGTGTTGGGGAGCTGGTAGCAGCTCGTCGTTGCTCGGCGGTTCTCTCCGGGTACTCCGGCTTCCTCCATCCGTAAAACTGTCACCGACAGGATATGACCTTGGCTGTTAAAATGTCGTTAAACCCTAAAATACACATCGTGTAATGAACAAAGCAACTTTTAACGATCACAAGTTTAGTTAATCAACACCTTGTGTATCCCACAAATTGAAAATATTAATTTTAATTCAACAAAAACAAAAATGTCTGATTTAACAAAAACAAAAAAGTCTCTTTGATAGCTTTTCTGCTATATATATTTGATATGACGTAAACATGGACCCCCCCCCCCCCCACCCCGGTGTATTCCTTATTTATTATGTGTACTATTATTATTATTATATTATGTGTGCATTACGCGTTTCGAGTTGTTTGGGTGCCGAAAGGTTAAAATTGAAGGGTTTTCATATCACTCCGTTTATGGAATAATTGCGAAATGGGCAACCCATTTCAAATATTTCCGTGTGCTGACGTCAGGCGGTAACACATGGTACTGGAGCGGTAAACACAGAAAAACTACTTGAGCTCTCGACTAATCGGAGGGCGAGGATTTTAGACTTCTTAGAATATAATAAAACGCACGAAAGAAGAAACGGTTAAATTTTAAATCATTGAACTGCCTTGTTTCAAGTTGTTTGAGTCATATCTACGGCAGCGTATTAGGGTCAGGACCTTTTCATTTAATAAACTGTTTATACAGTTTAATAAACTGTTTTTACAGATTAATAAACTGTATTTACAGTTTAGTAAACTGTATTTACAGTTTATTACGAGACTGTTTTTACAGATTATTACGAGACTGTTTTAACAGTTTATTACGAGACTGTTTTTACAGATTAATAAACTGTATTTACAGTTTAGTAAACTGTATTTACAGTTTATTACGAGACTGTTTTTACAGATTATTACGGGACTGTTTTTACAGTTTATTACGAGACTGTTTTTACAGATTAATAAACTGTATTTACAGTTTAGTAAACTGTATTTACAGTTTATTACGAAACTGTTTTTACAGATTATTACGAGACTGTTTTTACAGTTTATTACGAGACTGTTTTTACAGATTAATAAACTGTATTTACAGTTTAGTAAACTGTATTTACAGTTTATTACGAGACTGTTATTACAGATTATTACGAGACGGTTTTTACAGATTATTACGAGACTGTTTTTACAGATTAATAAACTGTTTTTACAGATTAGTAAACTGTATTTACAGATTATTAGGAGACTGTTTTTACAGTTTATTAGAAGACTGTTTTTACAAATTAATTAGCCATTCGATTTTTGGTTAGTAGTATAGCATGTACCCGATCGTGCGCTATTACCCGGACTTTTGGAGAAGCTGCTATTGTTAAATTCACAAAGGAACCGGACTTTTTGGGTTGCAACCTCACCAAATCCTGCACGCGATGTACGTACTGCATATATAGTATGCTATGACATGTGCAGTGATATATGTACACACAGGGCTATGGATATATAGTGTGGGGGTATGATGGAAATTAAAGGTGAAGGTTGTATTTCTCGAGAAAAAAATTCCCGCGAAATGATTGACGTTGCTATGGACGTCGTGACGTCATTGTGCGCACCATGACGTCAGAAAACGTTGACCGCTGTTGTTGAACCATATACAATGTGGTATGACATCTTTCGGGTCAGGGAGTGTCGGGGTTCTCGTACTTGACTGATATCGTAGTATAGTAATAGTATAGTATACTATTAGCCCTTGGTACTACTAATCAACCTTCATATTATCCTACAACTGGTGTAGATAGCACGTAATGCTAGGTTAACCAGTATTGTCGGGTGGGGTAATGCATGGTCATCGTCTCGTGCGGTATTGCGAAATAGTCCTTGGTGATTTGGATTTGCAGTATAGTATGGGCGTAATATATCATTGTAGATCCCATCTTAATCCTTGTTGTATCAGCCTGCCGATTGCTTTGTACTATCCTATGACTGATATAGGTAGTACGTAATGCTAGGTTAACCAGTATTGTGGGTTGGGGTAATGCATGGTCGTCGTCTCGTGTGATATTGCGAAATAGTCCTTGGTGGTTTGGATTTGTAGTATAGTATGAGCCTTATAGATCCCATCTTAATCCTTGTTGTATCAAGCTGCCGATTGCTTTGTACTGTCCTATGACTGATATAGGGAGTATGTAATGCTGGGCCAGGCGGTGTTGTTGGGTGGGTGGTGGTAATGCATGGTCGCCTAGTATGGCAGTATGGGATGTTCGCTCCTCACCCTAGGGGGCCCATGTTAGCCCTTCGAACTATTAATCCACCTAATGCTTCAAATTATCCTCTGACTGGTATAGATAGTACGTATCGCTAGAACAACCAGTATTGTGGGTAGGGGTAAGGCCTGGTAGTTTAGAACGGTAGCAGCACCATTATCTACCTAGGATGGTGTGCTGAGCCACAGGTGGTACAGGTATTGCGTAATGATAGGCCAAGCAATATTGTTGAATAGGGGTAATCCATTGTTGTCTTGTTAGGAAGTAAAGGACGTTTTTTTATATCCCTGTTGGTTCAACTTTTCCCTTGGTACTAGTAATCGACCTAATGCTTCATGTTATCCTATGGCTGGTATAGGTGGAACGTAATGCTAGGAGAAGAGCTATTGTGGGCGGGGGGTAATGTCTTCTGTAGTGCAGTAGAATAGTATGGGCGGTATATACCGACTTAGGTCCCATGTTAACCATTGGAACAACAATCCACCTGGGCTGGTGTGCTATCCCATATATGGTATAGGTTGTATGAAATGTACTGCTGTGTGGTGTATGCTTGGTTTCCAGTCTCCTAGCAGGGTATGGATGGTTCTTTGACATTCTAAGACTTGGCCTAGGGTAGAGGGAATATGTGGCAGTTAGCAAGCCTAGAGTAGTGCTTCAAATCAGCAGTAATGGTAGAAGGGGAGAAGAAGATTATAGGATACGGTACTACAGTACAAGCTAGTCATAGGACGGAAGGCTGAAACCGATGGTAAGACCACCTTATAGGAGCTATATAGGGCTTGGAATCTCACTTATGGAATCCCGCTTATAGAATACCTTTTATTGAATCCCTACGGAATCCCTTTTTGAAAAAGTCTAGCTTTCGGCTCCACTTTTTCCCGAGCTGAAGATAAGAGTCGAATGTGGATGCACTCGTTCGACTCATTACTCTGTGGCTTATTTGCTCGATGGGATTTTAGTCGTTCGTTCAACTGGAGATAGTTAGCAAGCCTGCAGAAGTGCTACAAGTCAAATAGTAATAGTACAAAAAACTAATGGTACAAAGCTGCGAGGGTGGTAGAAGATTATAGTATTGGATGACTACGAACGAGGCAAGTTAAAGAACAGAAAGTTGAAGACAAGATGGAAACAGATGGCAAGGCTATCTGTTTAGGAACTGTGTTCGAGCTTCACCGCGTAAAGGTTAAATGAGGTGATCGACTCTTCTCGGGGGTGGGTCTGAGCGTCATCAAAAACTCATATTTTAGAAAGGTTTCGTGTGATACATCATTTTAAGGTCTCAATGCGTGTGGTCCGAATATTTGTTATTTGTCCCTCCCCGAGAGGTTGGGGCTGAGGGGCATAAAGAAATTCAAGTGTTAGAAAGGTTGACAAGCGATACATCATTTTAAAGGTCTAGACGCGTGTAGTCCGAATATTTGGTATTTTTCCATCCCCGAGAGGGGTGGGGGGGGGGGGGGGGAGTTTGCTGGGGGCATATAAAATTCAAGTTATAGAAAGGTTGGCATGTGATACATCATTTTAAAGGTCTTGACGCATGTAGTCCGAATATTTGGTATGTGCGTCTATCCGAGGGGGCTCTGGGGTGGGGTCTCAAAACTTAAGTTTTAGAAAGGTTGTCGGGTGATTCATCATTTTAAGGTCTCGACTTGAATATTTTGAATATAAAGTATCCGACCCTCCCCTATAGGGTGGGGCTGAGGGGTGGGGGCCTCAAACCCCATGTTTTAGAAAGGTAGTCATGTGATACATCATTTTAAAGTTCACGACTTGAATATTTCGCATTTGAAGTATCTGACCATCCCTGAGTGGGTGGGGGCCGAAGGTGCGGCCTCAAAACTCAAGTTTTAGGACGGTAAGCGTGTGATACATCATTTTAAAGGTCTCGACTTGAATACTTCGAAAATGAAGTATCCAGCATTCCCGATGGGATGGAACCGAGGGGTGGGTTTCAAAACCTAAGGTTTAGAAAGGTAGTCGTGCAAATGCGAACGACACACTCTTCGGCATGTGACAATGTGTGAAACCGTGTACTGTTTTAGCTGTTTTTTTTAAGTGTTTCATCAAAGGATTTCATTGATTTGGAGGTGATGTCTCGCATGTGAAACAGTCCAAATTGACAGAAGATGCAAAAACATTGTCAGGACACCTGAGGCCCCGTATGGCCTGGGCTGACGTGGGGTTATTTAGTCCCGCTGATGAAAATGCGGGAAAATTAGACCGACGTGGAGAGTCGGAATCCTAGTGCCGCGAACTCGGCGCTGGGAGCTGAGTTCGACCGGCGCTGTGATTTCGTTTCTCCTCTGCCATATTGGTCTAAGATAGGTTCGATTTCCGTTAGGTGTGATTCCTAATCACTTCAGGCTGTGTAATGGAAAGAATGATTTAAAGTAACAACGATTATTTTATTTACACATAAAAATAAAGCCGTTTCAATATTTCAACAATCAACAATTCGATTCTTTTCACAGAAAATGGGTTGCTAGTGTTAAATAATTCTCAACAATTATATAGTCATTCTATAGCCCTGTGCTGGCACTATAGTCTACACACTGGATATGTTACTACCGTGAGCTCGCCATAAGAGCTTCACAAATCTGAAATTATATTACGGAGAGCTCGCCATAAGAGCTTCACAAATCTGAAATGTTATTACCGTGAGCTCGCCATAAGAGCTTCACCGCTTAGGCTCAAATGTCAACGTCTGCGCGTAACTGTACCTCTGGCTGTCGGAGGGTTCCGACCAGCAATGTTTGTCATCTATAAAGCCACCTTACTTCTGATTTGGGTCAGATATTGTCTACTCATACCTCATGCGCCTTTTGAAAGTCTTCCGTGAAAGTCCTATTGAAATGTTCACTGTTCCTGGTTGAATTCACGATTCACAAATGCCCCTTTTTGTGCTGGGGCGAGATTGTCACTCACACCGATCTCCAGTCGGTATTACGATGCTTCGACAGCAAAACAAACTACTCCCAACGCAATCAGTCTGACGCTTCAAAGGGTTAATACGCACAATACAATTAACCTGCACTTCTGACTATTGCAGGCTGATACCTGCTACTCGACAATCTAAACTTTAACGTTTCACCTTGGGTTTTCCTTCTCAACGAATTTGGCACTGTAGCCGCCTATCAACCTTAAGCTAAATCAATCGTGGAATGCCCTGTCTGGCGATTCCAGCCGTTTCAGGGTCTTGTGATCGAAGGTACCCCTGTGCTAGGAAACAGAGTCCGCCTGCCCTGGACTTCACCAACGTGTGTGTGACCCCAAGTGTGTGTCTAATGCTCTGCTCTTCAAGGTATATATATACTTTTTACCCTAAACTGTCAGATGGACAGACGCTCATCTGTCCATCTGCCAAAACGGTGAGAGATGACGTATATCGAGGCAGAATCAATACAAGTCATCTCGCGCGTGACTTAACGGTGATTTCACTTGTCGAGAGAACCGATTCGTTCCTGCCACTCATTGCTATACTAATGATCAGGTGACGACACGACAGACATTTCTATCTTTTAGAATCTCGTTTCTCAATTGGCCGTGACAATATCCTGCCACCAACCGATTACGTCTCGTAAGACTCGCGACTACTGTATAACTTAAATGAGATTAGACCTTATCTAACATACCGTTTGTCCCCTGGGTCCCTGTCCTGAAGTTGGATATACACCACGTGTGTTTTTTCCATGCCCAGCTTCACAGAGAAGTGAAATTCACGTAGGTTTTTCGCCTTGATGCGGAATATCTTTTGAACTTACAATATCTTTATATATGAGGCCTCTTGCCCCTATATTTAGGCTGGCTTTGCTCTGACAAACATGTATTTTTTCCCTCTGTGTTTTCCGGTGTCTCTTCGTCGGATGCGATTGGTTTCGTAGAGATCTCTCAGATGAGAAACATTTTCAACCGCATGATATCTTGGTTTATTCCAATCAGTATGTGGCAGACGAATACAGCTTTATGTGGTGTGCTTGTTCGTCGGGTGTGAGTCATTCGACAGATTCGAAGAAGATCTATCAAATGAGAGAGAGAGAGAGAGAGGAGATTTTCAACTGCGTGGCATACTGAAGTGTAGCTTGATATCACGCTAAACGAGAGACAGTCCAAATGAAATGAGTGAAAGTATTATGATACATTAAAGTGTCTGATGAAACCTCTCGAGAAGGAAACCCAAAACATCAACACGACGTCTTCACGAATACATTTTGAGGAAGCTGCACGTACCCTCTAAAAACAATAGCACACAACTAATTTACTCGTTGGTCAGAAGCTCGACACTAGTCGATGAACTCATCAACGTTTTTGAATGTAATATTAAGTTTACGAGTCGATTAAAGAGGAATAATTTTTGACGAGAGACATTCGTGAAGGTATTGTGACACAATACAGATCTGACAACTTCCACATTTCAATGGAGTGGAATAAGACAAACATTCAGCAAGTGAATGTACTGCGATAGAGAGATCCTACTGTTATCGCCTCGACATTACGGAAGAATGAAATGTGGAAATCCTTTTGCAGAGGTGATTCATAAACACACTGTGATAGAGAGATCCAAGTGCTATCACCTCAACATGTCAGGGGATTGGAATATGACAAAACTTTCGAACAAGTGATTCGTGAACATACTGGGATACAGATATTACTGCTATCACCTCGAAATTACGGAAGAATGAAATATGACAGTACTTTCCAGCAAGTGATTCGTGAAGAACACACTGTAATAGAGTGATCCAACTGCTATCACCTCGATATTGCAGGGGAGTGGGATATGACAATACTACTACAATATTGAGAGAGAGTGAAACATGTCAAACGTTTGAGCAAACGTTTGAGCAAGTCATTCGTAATCATTTTATGATAGACATCTCACCGCTATCGCCTCGACATTGCAGGGGAGTGGAATATGAAACAATGAATGTTGCCTGAATCCGTGCGTGAACGTATGTCTCACCGTGAGGAACCCGACCGTTTCACTTTTGCAGGGGCGATCCTTATCCCGAAAGGGTATATGACTTTTCGTCAAAAACCATGAATCAATTGTGGTTCACTGGAAACAAAAATTTTAATACATATACATATAAATAGATGTGGTAATTTGTGACTTACATGAAATCAAATGAATAAACGTTAATCACCCCTACCCACACAGTTTTTGAGTCACTTGCGGGCCCGCATTCTCTGTTCTTGCTGGTTTTCCTTCCTTCTCGTTGGCGCTTGTTCTTTGGTCGCCTCTTTACTTCACTCTTTCACAGCCGTCGCACTGCCACTAACGTATTGTCACTTTAACGGACGTTCTTACTCAACATGTGACAGAATATCACTCTACAACTGCACTCGCGCGGCCGCTAACGTACTGTCACTTTAGTATGTCGCTTTCCCTCTAACAAGTGACGAAATGTCACTCTTACACTGTCGTCGCACGGCCATGTAGCGTTTTGTCACTTGACTGGACGCTTTTCACTCAAGCAGTCGCCAACAGTGGGGCTAAACTCTCCGTCGCGGCCAAGTCGGTGGCCATTTCTGAATGTAGGATCAGAAATAGGAAGTACGGAGCACAGGGAACTATTAGTATTTAGGAAGACGACATATCTGTTGTAGAAGGCAAGACGTACGTACGCAGAGTAGGCTTGCCTGTATGAACATTATTCTGAGATAAACATAGGTGCTCCTATTCTAATTTCGCCCCGGTGCGGCACCTCCTCTAAGCATGGGACATCCCCATCTACTCTCAGCGACCCACAGCCTTACACACCTTCAGAGTGGAATGGCTGGAATGAATTTCCCCGATCGATTTTTATTTCGATAGCCAGAACATTAATTCTCATTTTAATTGCTTCTCTTGAACTGGGCCGCTTAGATCTATCTTAATTTAATATTCGCTTTTAAGTTCCTTTAAGTCTTGCATTTCGGTATATCCTGACATTCGTGACAGACCAGATGCATAATATGGGTATGTGTCTAGAACATGTGCGATGTACTGTATTTACAATAATTACCTATTAACTGGTCATAATTACACAGATAACGACTGCAGGATGACACTGGATTTACTACCTTTAATGTTTTATCCAGACCGCCCATGTAGCGTTCAATAAATGCGTCATAATGGACATTAAATTGCATGCCTCATTACCAGCGCTTGAATTACTGCAGGTCTGTTTAAGTGACAAATCGGTTTTCGGGGCCCGCCATGTCCTTATCCTTATGCTTTATATTTAGCCCAGTGAGAATGATTATCGAAAATATATACACTTTTAAACAACAAAATCGAAAATTCAAACTATCACCTTGACATATATACCCCTGTAGGCCCCCCTGTTAGTGCTTGGTACTATTAACCAACCGATTGGTTTGTTTTATTATATGGCTCATTTTCTCGATGGGATTTGAGTCGTTCGAGCAGTATGTGCGAGGCACTCGGTCGATATCTTATTTGCTTTGGGAATGCTATATGCTTTTGTTATGCACAAGGGAGACAACTTTGTATGAATAAGTATAAATTACGGGAAATGAAGCAATATGATTGGTTAATCAGCTTCCATAATTGGAATAGGGTAGGAAGAATTAGGATTACGTACCACCTCACCAGTGATAGGATGACACCAAATATTCGGTAGGTTAATTCTATCAACAGTTAAGATGGGCCCACAGGGCATATACCAACCATACTCTGCTGCCCTTCTGTACTACCAGGCATTAACCCCATCCCACAATACCGCTCGATAATATGAAGCATCTGGCGAATTAGTAGTACCAAGGACTAACAAGAGACCTACAGGGGTATATACAGCCTATGCTATACTACCGTTCTAAGCTACCAAGCATTACCTCAACCCCATAATACCACTTGACCTAGTATAACGTACTACCTATACCAGCCATATAATAAAATAAACCAGTCGGTTGGTTAATAGTACCAAGCACTAACAGGGAGCCTACAGGGTTATATACCGCCCATGTTATACTACCGTTCTAAACTGCCAGGCATTACCTGTACCATCAATACCGCTTGGCCTAGAATTACATAATACCTATACCAGTCATAGGATAACACCAGGTGGATAATAGTACTAAGAGCTAACATTGGCCCTGTAGTGGTACAACGCGTACATCCTATAGGATAACACACTCGGCGACCATGCATTACACACCCCAAAATAACGTCTGCCACCGCATTACATACTAGCTAACCCAGTCATGGGATGACACAAAGCATTAAGTCGATTTGTAGTACCAATGGCTTTCGCGGAGGGGCGGGGGCCACAGAGGTATATATCGCCCATACTGTACTGCCGTTCTATAATAATAATAATAATAATAATAATAATAATAATAATAATAATAATAATAATAATAATAATAATAATGACATGAAGGCCCAATGGGGTAATAGTATACCAACATTGATATATACCGCCACTACCATATCACACACCCCGCCCCATACGAGAAACTCGACACCCCTGACCCGAATAACATTATGTCAGATTGTATAGTAGACAACAACATAGGTCAACATCTCTGTGACGTCGCGTGCGCATTAGGACGTCACGACGTCAATAGCAACGTCAATCATTTCGCGAAAAAGAACTTTCAAGAAAACCCAACTTTCCCATCATCTTCCCACCACTTACCCATAATATATGCCCAAAGCCCAATGTGTGCGTATATTACTATACACACCACAGTATACTACATATGTTGTAAGTACACCATTTGCCGGATCTAGCTGGAGGGAACAAACGTTTTCCTAAGGAAAAAATGCTCGGCATAAGTCCGGTTCCTATGGGAATTTAACACGAGCTGCTCCAGCAAAAGTTCGGGTTATCAGGGTCGATCGGGTACACGATATACTACTCACTTGCACACCAAATATGACACCATTTTGCCTAATTGTTGTCACCTAAAAACAAACACATATGCGAAAAATATCAACTCTATAATAGGACATAACTCTGATAAGACTATGGCAAATAACACCGTCGAGCCGAGGCAGGTTAACGGTAAGATACACTTGCATACTAAATACCACGCAGCATGCCACGCAGCATGCCACGCAGTTGGAAATCTCCTCTTTCTCATTTGATAGATCTCCGTCGAAACTGTCGAATCAATCAGATCCGTTGAAAAGCGCACTACCTAAAGCTGTTTTCGTCTGTGACAGACTGATTGGAATAAACCAAGATATCGTGCGGTTGAAAATGTTTCTCATCTGAGAGATCTTCACCAAACCAATCGCATCCGACGAAGAGATACTGGAAAACACCGACGGAAAAATATATGTTTTTTTGCAACTTCAGTCAATTTGGACTATTTCACATACGAGACATTACCGCCAATTCAATGAAACCCTTTGATAAAACACTAAAAAGTACACGTTTTCACACATTGTCACATGTTGGAGAGTGTGTCGTTCGCATCGCCTAAGGTTTTACGACCTTGCCCCACCACACCCACTCGAGGAGGGTCGGATACTTCATATTCGAAATATTCGACCCAAGACCTTTAAAATGAATTGTGACATGACTCCCTTTCTAAAACGTATTTTTAATTTCCCTCAGCCCCACCCCTCGGGAAGGGTCGGATACTTCATATTCGATATATTTAAGTCAAGACCTTTAAAATGATATATGACACGAATACCTTTCTAAAACTTAAATTTGTTTTGCCCCTCAGCCCCACCTCTTCAGAGAGGGTTGGGCACTTCATATTCGGAATATTCAAATCGAGACCTTTAAAATAATGTATCACCCGACATCCTTTCTAAAATTTGGGGTTTGAGGTCCCAACCCTCAGTCCCACCCCCTTGAGGAGACACAAAAACCAAATATTCGGGCTAAAATGATGTATCACGTGACAACAAACCTTTTTAAAACTTGAATTTTTTTATGCACCTAAGTCTCAGTCCCTAGGGACCTGGCAAATACCAAATAATCGGATTACACGCGTCGAGACCTTTAAAATGATGTATCACACGACAATCTTTCTAAAAGATGAGTTTTTGGTGCTCATCAGACCCACTCCCCCCCCCCCCCCCCCCCCGCGACGAGTCGATCATCTCACAGTTCCTACACAGATAGCCTTGCCATCTGTTTACATATTGTCTTCCACTTCCTGTCCTATAACCTCGTTCGTAGTCGACCAATACTAAAATTTCTACCACCCTCGAAGCTTTGTACCATTAGTTCCTTGTACTATTACTATTTGACTTGTAGCACTACTGCAGGCTTGCTAACTATCTCCGATTGATCAAACGACTAGAATCCCATCGAGCAAATAAGCCATAGAATAATTGGTCGAACGAGTGGCTCCACATTCGACTCTAATCCTCATCTTGCAAAAAGTGGAGCTGAAGGCCAGACGTTTTCAAAAGGGGATTCCACAATGATTCGATAAGTAGGATTCCATAAGTGAGATTCCAGGGCCCTATATAGCTCCTATACAGGTGATCTTACCATCGGTTTCAGCTTTCTGTGCTATGACTAGCTTCTTCTGTAGTCCTCTGTACTATAATCTTCTTCTATCGTTGTGCCATTACTACCGACTTGAAGCACTATTGTAGGCGATATACGCAGTTCGTATACCACTTGCCGGATCTATCCAGATGGCGCCGAAGTTTCGCACAGAAAAATTGCTACAAAGTCCGGTTCCTATGAAGATTTAACACTAGCAGCTTCCCCAAAAGTCCGGGTAATATCGCACGATCGGGTACATGCTATACTACTAACCAATAGTCGAATGGCTAATTAATTTGTAAAAACAGTCTTCTAATAAACTGTAAAAACAGTCTCGTAATAAACTGTAAATACAGTTTATTAAACTGTAAATACAGTTTATTAATCTGTAAAAACAGCTTCGTAATAATCTGTAAAAACAGTCTCGTAATAAACTGTAAATACAGTTTACTAAACTGTAAATACAGTTTATTAATCTGTAAAAACAGTCTCGTAATAAACTGTAAAAACAGTCTCGTAATAATCTGTAAAAACAGTTTCGTAATAAACTGTAAATACAGTTTACTAAACTGTAAATACAGTTTATTAATCTGTAAAAACAGTCTCGTAATAAACTGTAAAAACAGTCTCGTAATAATCTGTAAAAACAGTTTCGTAATAAACTGTAAATACAGTTTACTAAACTGTAAATACAGTTTATTAATCTGTAAAAACAGTCTCGTAATAAACTGTAAAAACAGTCTCGTAATAATCTGTAAAAACAGTCTCGTAATAAACTGTAAATACAGTTTACTAAACTGTAAATACAGTTTATTAATCTGTAAAAACAGTCTCCTAATAAACTGTTAAAACAGTCTCGTAATAAACTGTAAAAACAGTCTCGTAATAAACTGTAAATACAGTTTACTAAACTGTAAATACAGTTTATTAATCTGTAAAAACAGTTTATTAAACTGTATAAACAGTTTTTTAAATGAAAAGATCCTGACCCTAATACGCTGCCGTACATATCTCTGTGACTGGCTGAAGATTTCTAAATGCAACATTACAGAGTTATGTATAGTCAGGGGAAGAGGTATCACATTATAAATTATTGTGATAAATTGACGGTAACATGGTCTGAAGCCGCAAACCTCAGACCATGTTACCGTCAAATCATCTCAATTACGTATATGTTCCAATAAGACACTACCCATAGCCCAAAATCTATATTGTGAAAAACGAGAGGCTTATTTACTAAACTTGTGATCGTTAAAAGTTACCTTCTGCAAGGCAATTTTTAACGATCAGAGGATTAGTAAATAAACCCCTCGTGTACCCACGGCGACACTGGATAAATAATCAATAAACCAGATAAACTCATTCCATCTTAGTTCAAATGGTAAACTGGTTTGTAATTTAAACCACACTTTATCCAGAACACCGTCTGCTGCCCGTGTGGAAAATCCAGAATAATGAAGCGGGTTGCTAGTCATTCGGTTGATGAAGCAATTACGAAACGGGCGACGTCATTTAAAAAAAAATGGGGGTGACGTCGGACGGTAACATTTGCTACTGGAGCCGTAAACATAAAAGAAACTACGCCAGCTCTCATCCAATCAGAGGCCGAGGATTTAATCCTATTGGAACATATTACATTTTTAAAGTCCAGTGTCACTGTGTCCGCTTTCTAGTATGAGTGTTAGGGTGTGTTAAGGGACAAATCACTAAAATCCCATGCCCCGAATAAAAGCTAATTTCTTAATATTTTTGTTCATGAACAGTATCGAACCGTTCTGAATGGCAGGTCTATTGTGTCAAATTCAAATTATACGCACTAACGTGACTGAACTCAGAGCTGATACAGTTTGTTCACAGAGTACATTGTGAGTACAAACCAACCACAGATGCTTTGAATTACCCCCCCCCCCCCCCCCTGTATTGGTGCCTTTCGCAAGAAACTGATTCTCTAATGACAAATGTGTTGCTACTGGGGCCACATCGTGCCGAATCAAAAATCCGAAACCCTTATGCACATCTAGAGACCCTACCGGAACATATGAACATATTTGCAACATTTCGAATTAAAACCTCTTAGTCTAACGACAAAAATGGCACGACGGGATCCACATGGACCGGATCAAAAATCCAAAACCTTTATGCACATCTAGAAACTCTACCTGAACATATCAACACACTTTCAACGTCTTGATTTGAAACCCCAAGGTGCCTTTTGCCGGAAACTGATACTCTAACGACAAAAGTGGTGCTACTGGTGCCACATGGGGCCGAATCAAAATAAAAAAATCCAAAACATCTATGCACATCTAGACATCCTACTGGAACGTATGAACGTACTTTCAAAATTTCGAATTAAAACCCCTGAAAAAACTGAAACCTTTATGCACATCTAGACTCCCTACCGGAACATATGAGTAACATAAAACCCTCATGAGCTTTCCCCGGAAACCGATTCTCTAACGACAAAAGTTGCGCTAAGGGTACCACATGGGCCGAATTACAAATCCAAAACCTCTATGCTTATCTAGACATCCCACTGGAACGTATGAACACACTTTCAACGTTTCGAATTAAACCCCCTAGGAGCCTTCCACCGGAAACCGATACTCTAACGACATAAGTAGTGCTACGGGCGCCACATGGTGTCAAATAAAAATCCTGAAACATTTAGGCACATCAAGACACTCTACCAGAACACATGAACTCACTTTCAACGTTTTAAATTAAAACCCTTCGAGGCCTTCTATCGAAACCTGATTTTCTAGCAATAAAAGTAGTTCCACTGGAACCATTTGGGGTCAAATCAAAAATCCGAAACCTTGATGGACATTTACAGATGCTAACAGAACATCTTAGCATAGATTAAAGGTTTCGAATTAAAGACCATAGGAGCCTTTCAATGGAAACCGATTTTCTAACAATAACAATAAAAGTGGTTCCACTGAAACCACTTGGGGCCACATCGAAATTCCTAAACCTTTATGCACATCTACAGTCCTCGTTAGATCACCGAAGTTAAGCAACGTCGAGCTCGGTTAATCCTTGGATGGGTGACCATTCGGCGATTGATTTGGGTGATTCCCGTAGTAGTGGCTGGTTTGTGATCGGCGAAGTTTGAGTGTGTGATTCTGCGACGTTGAATCATTTGCCAGCTGTGGACGTTGGGAATGTTCACCAGTACTACGCAATCCTCACCGTACCTAGGTGTAAAATAGGGACCTGTTGAGGTGCTTGCCTTGTGTGCCCGTCTGTGGAGCACTAGCAGTATGCTCCTGTAACAGGAGGAGAGATAAGTGCGGGAGCCGGGGTTCGAACCGTCGACCTTTAGCACACAAAGCGACCGATTTACCACGAGACTAAGAGATCCGGACCAACTAGACTGGTTGGTAAATGGCCTTTATACCTCGACCGCTACACTACTCTCCCCTTCTTTTGAGATTCACCCACCGTGAATCTCACCCCAGATTCCACCTCAGAGCGGTTGAAACTTCCACCATGCTTCACAACAGCGTTCACAACGCCACCAACTGCTGAGGATCGGACGAGCCCCAAAATGTAACAGGAGGAGAGGTAAGTGCGGGAGCCGGGGTTCGAACCGTCGACCTTTAGCACACAAAGCGACCGATTTACCACGAGACTAAGAGATCCGGAGCAACCAGACTGGTTGGTAAATGGCCTTTATACCTCGACCGCTACACTCCGTTGAGTTGAGAATGAGCATGAGAATGTCATAGAATGAACAAAGGGTGTGAACACCTGTAATACGGGGTAATAATGTAAGTCAGGGAGAACTGCGGTGGATTCTAGACGTTGCATTATACATTGCATTGTATTAATACCTCATGCAGCATAGTTTAAATGTTTCGAATTACATACTTTCCGTGATATGAAGTTCGGACGTACGGGTGGACAGACGGGACTGACGGAGATCACCACAATATCCACGCTTTTTTTCAAGAATGCGGGGATAGTAATGTTTTTTAATAACTGGCGCCTTTTGTCTACCTCTGTCACTCTTCTTGGGGGCTTTTGTGTAAAGGACTTTTGTGTTGATGGATTTTGTTTTGAATACTCGAAAAGATAGTTCACAATTTCTCAATTTTACCATACAAATATGGATATCATTAGAACCAGCTCGCCGAGCTGGTTCTAATGATATCCATATTTGTATGGTAAAATTGAAAAATTGTGAAATAGCTTTTCGAAAAATGTGGAATTTAATTTATTTTTTCAAGAAACACTGTGTTAGGTCAAGGGTTAAGTCATCAAACGAAGTTGGGTTGATTTATTGGGATCGTTAGCCTTTTTCATCCCGCCACGGTTTAAGGGTTTTTTTTTGGTTTAGTATCCCGACGAAATTTGGCACACTTATCGCCACTTGCTTCAAGTTCTCAAGTAAGACTGCGATTTTTTTTATATTGAGCCTATATCAAAAACAGCGCCCAATTTAAATATCTAAAGTGCAATAAGTTTTTAACCGACGAAAAATTCGTCTTGGGTTGCCGTTGGGGTGACGGCCGGACGTCAACGTCACAAAAATTAAAGTTCGTCCGATTTTCATGAAATGTTTGTATGTTGCACAGCTTGAAAAATAAAAATGTAGCTGTCTTTTGGATTTTTTTTATTTAACCCTTTACCTAACACGAAAGGCAGTCGGCACTTGCGAATAAAATTCTTTAATAACTAATTTTTCATTTTTGTGTCAAAAACATAGCTTATGACCCCTCATTGGAACGAGCTCAACCAGCTCGTTCCAATGAGGGGTTATAAGCTAAGTTTGTGAGACAGAAAATGAAAAAAAATAATGAAAATTGAATGGTAATTTTTGTGAATAGCGCTGGTCAATTTTTTCCGTTGCGTTGGGTAAAAGGTTAACATCATTTCGACGTTTAGCTATCAAATTGCGTTTTTAGTTCCCAAAACACGTGTCGTCCCTATTGTGTAATTTATATGCATATAAACGCAGTTCTTGTATTATTTGGTAACTATTCTGTTAGGGAGACGCCTCAGTAGGTTCATTCTTCACGTTCCAGTCGGAGGCTCTAGATTGTTCGTGAACCTTTGTTACTGCTGTATCTGGAGTTCCAGTACTGTCGCTGTAAATAAACGCTAATTCCCTAAGAACTCGTCTTCGACTTTTATTTCAACGATCCGGCTTTACCATCCCACTATTTCGTAATTTTCACGTTACTTTAGTAGTCCTCTGCGCAGCCCACTAGGTATTCAACTAGCATTGCAAAGCCTTCTTGCACTCAAGGGACGAAATACACCACCACCAATGCTATTCTGTAGATAATGAGGCCTAAAATATAAAACAAACCAAGAACATGAATTTTTGATGGCAAAGATATAATAATTACAAAAATATAAAATCAAATAAAAAAAACGCACGCCTGCATGCAGTTTTACAAAAAGGGCCTGAGAAACAGAAGATCTACTTTGTGCGGCCTTATGGAAGTGCTCTTTATAAGTGTTTTCATGACGATCAACTAATTATGTACACGAACAAAACTCACGTATTGTTATTTATAAATACATATTTTATGAAAAAATAAATAAAAATATAGGGAGCGCGTTGGCCCACTGGTTACGGCATTGGAATTCAAACCGAAAGGTCTACAGTTCGATCCCCACAAGGGGTAATTGCGTAGTGTCCTTGGGCAAGGGACTTAATCTCGACTGCCCACGTGGGTACCCGGTTGCGTATGTAGTAAGGCGTACTGCACGTCAATGGTGCACCTACCTTCAATCAACGTATCTATCCTACCTATGTACAGTTAGTACGCTGAGAAGCCTGACAGTTGCTCGCCGGTACTCGGTGGTTCTCTGTCGGTAATCCGGCATCCTCGAAGTTCCTCCACTGTAAAACTGTCCGACACGAAGTGGGCTCGGCAGTTGAAAGTGCGGTTAAACCCTAATAGAAATAAATAAAATAAAAATATGAAATAAATTAAAATTAAATAGTGTGCAATAAACATTTCTCCACAAAATAAGAAATCCTACACATAAATGTTTCATGATAAAGAAATATAAAAAGTCTTGTTTTATGAAGAATCCTACTATTGAGCCCGCCCGCAGGCGACATGCAAAGAAAAAGTCGCAATTCGGTCGAGCGAACTGAATTCTCCAGGGCTTGACAATTGGGGAAACCTATAGGGCGGGTTGCCTATAGGTTACGCAAAAAGATTTTTGCGAGACCTCTTTATATGTTAACCCAAAAATAGTTTCATAATTGGAGATTTGATTGAAAAGTAGACATAAGAAGACATGTAACAATGATAAAAGATAATTATTATAAATCATAATGACTTTTATTTCTCAACAACATTCACATCCCCAAATCTGCCAATTATAATGGTTAACCAAGAGGTGAAGCCTTTACCTAACAAAATGGCAAAAATGCACCCCAAAAATTAGCCTAAGTGTGGCTTACACAACCTCACACATCATGGCAATTTCTCAATAAATCCATACCAATATGGATATCAATGGAACCAGCTGGTTCCAATGATATCCATATTTGTATGCTTCTATTGAAAATTTGAGACAAATGTTTTAATCATGAAGTTTAGGATATTTGGTGGAAAGCTATGTGAGGTAAAGGGTTAACCCCCCCCCCCCCCCCAAATTGGGGCAAAAGACCAAAAGGTTAATGAACATGTGACTGGGCAACCTTCAAATGGGTCCATCAAAATTCTGAGTTGTCGAGCCCTGATTCTTTCTCCATATCCAGGGCTCAAAATAAGCGGTGTCGCGTCGCTTTTTGCTATGCAAAACTTGCAAAAAACAACACAATGTTTAATTATGTATAGAAACAATATAATCAACTGGAGCCTACAAGGCTGGAGTTGATTATCTTGTATCGCAAATTGTAAATGAAAATTTGCAAACAAATTTGAAAACTAGTTCACTGATGCTTTACTTCTGATTGTGGAACATTCTCGGCATAACTCAGATTAACTCTCCATCAAGCATCATTAGCAACTTCATATGTAAGATGAATTCTCTTGGTTTAAATTCTTCCTGTTTTTACAACATTTTGCATAAAATGACCATTAAAAATAACTTCAAGCCCATCAAATTAAAAATCCCAACTTCCATTTTGAGAACTCTGTTAAACAACCAAGACGTCGTTTGAAAATATCCAAGTCCATGCAACCCTTAAAGGCAGTTCAGTTAAAAAAAAACCATAGTAAATGTTTCATGTGTTGCAGATCATTTGGAAATGACCAGAAATGAATGGAAACTATTTATTTATTTATTTATTTATTTATTTATTTATTTATTTATTTATTTATTTATTTATTTATTGGTGTTTAAGGTCATATACTTATGCACAATGGCTAATCATGACCCTGACAGTTTTACGGGTGGAGGAAGCCGGAGTACCCGGAGAGAACCACCGAGCAACGACGAGCAGCTGTCAGCTCCCCAACATCGTAACTCCGCACTGCAGCACAGGTAGGGTTAGATTGGTTGAAGACATGCGTACCATCGACGTGCAGTACGCCTTAGTACAGCGTCATCGTACCCCCTTCTATCTACTTAGAAGAATTCAATACAAAACAGCATAACATAACTCTGGTATACAAAAATAGCTATGCAATTTTTACAAAATGCTATTCATTTTTTGGAAATGTGTAGCATTTTGCTTCGCATAGAAAAAAAAGTTATTTTGAGCACTGTCCATATCATACATACAGTACGGTCCACAAGGACTGGCCACTTTCCGCGGGTGGGCATATTTCCACGGATGCAATAACATCAGATTCCAAACTGTACCAAACACTATTTATAGGAATAATCATCAAAAATTTAATTAATGTAACACCAGGTACAACCCGGAGCTTCATTAATTAAATTCTTTCTGATGATGATTTTTATTGCCTGGTAAACGCATGCTTGGACAACACTGGCCACGCGTGGATTGCGATAATTGCACGGCAACTGTATATACATGTATACTGTATAATTCCTTTTTATGGAAAATAAACACAAAATAATGTTTAATGAATAAGCCAAGGGAAATTCTGTTGAACCCTGTCTTGCATGTAGTATGTATATATACATAATTACATATCATTTAACCCTTTACCCAACGCCCGCGTAATATGCAAATTCAGCAGCAGAAAAAATATTATTTTTCGAAAATTTTCAACAAAACCATATCATGTGACCCCTCTTTGGAACGAGCTCGTCAAGCTCGTTCCAAAGAGGGGTCACATGATATGGTTTTGTTGAAAGTTTTTGAAAAAATTTAAAAAATAATATTTAAAAAAATAAATTTTGAAATCGTCTGCGTAGGGTGAAGGGTTAATGAAAAAATAAGTAAAAAATTAACGTACAATACGGATGGCCAGCTATTTCAAAATCCAACTGGATGCGGACAGGTGACAGAGGTCTGCTTGGAAGTTGCTGGACATGAGATTAGTATGTCATGTACCCTTCGTGCCACATTGGCAGGACATCAAGCAGGACCTCGGAAAGGACGTCCTATCCCCTGACCGAGCGACTAAATATTGGGTTGTAATGGTAGCTCGCGTGAGCGGTCATGTTGTGATGTAATCCCAATAGTGATACGATTCCGTGGGAGTATATATAATTACCCATATGGACCCGACGACACCAAATCGTTCAAATTTGCCGAAAAGGGGTCGCATTCTGGAGAATTCTCTTTATAGCATGAACACATAGTGCGAAGGACTGGGGAGTATTGTTCTTATGTACAAGGGAACTTTTGTGTTCCGTATTTATCTACTTTGGATTCCTTCAGGAACGAACGAAATGATTTCGAGCGCCGAAGGCGCGCAGGGACGGTATAGGGAACAAGCCCCTTTCGACCCTCGGTGACTATATATGATTGGCTGACACATGTCTTGGCGTGTTGAAGGAGGGAAAGGTTCCGGTACTCGGCAGGTGTCTCCTGTTGCGGCGTGGCGGTCTTGTTGAATGATGTCGTTTGAACCCTCGGGTGAGGACCAGTGTGGGAGGTTGGGTCCTCTCACAAAGGTGCTACCTCTCCCCGAGGGTGCAGTCGATCTGGATTTTCGGGCAAGTATAGTCTGCCACTTCGGAGATGATTTTGAGTGATGGCCATCACTGGCAAGTGTAATCTGCCCCAGGCTGTCTCTGTTTGATAAGACGTCTTTGAAAGAAACAACAACGACCCCTTTCGGGGACCACCAAAAAGAAGACCCGAACTTCCCTGGTTCAGGGGCAGGCCTGCATTGTGGTCCTATTGGGTTGGGACAAACGATGCGCAATGCGCTTACAAAAAGGGGCAGATGCGGGACGCAGGACCAACGCTCGCCTCCCTTAAAGTGGTTGACCACTTTTAGGGATGGAGTGGAGGATGTTCAGGAACCATGGGAGTTACTGACTCCATAACGGTTAGACTGTCCTTAGCGGTTATTGGGGTGCTGGTCAAAAAGCATCTTCTGTGTACCTGCTTAAACGAAGAAGGTAGAATTAGTTTTCATTGGAATATGTAAAAATAAAAAAGATAAAAGTAGCACATTATGTTTTAATTTGTGATCTAATCTTTAGCTGAGTCGGTGAAGGCAACCCTTTCTGGTAGAAGGCCACAGTTAAGCTGTTAATCTACCTGTTAGATCACTTTCTTAGGGTGATAGTGAGTTTGTAGCGGGAGGGTAACAGGTTTAGACACTACACCACACCCGAGGGTGTTTCTGTTATGCCCTTCGCTGGTTTCGACCATATTTAGATTAGTTTGAGTTTATTTTGGATCACGATTAAACACTGCAAATTCCACCTCCAGCCGGGGATGCCCGGCCCACACAAAACGCTCGCGCTTGATATCGCGAGCGTCTTGTGCGGGCCGAGCCCCCCCCCCCCCCCCTACCCCCGGCCGGAAATGAGATCTACAGTATTTAATCGTGATGTAATTTTAGTTGAGTCGGTGAAGGCAGCCCTTTCTGGTAGAAGGCCACAGTTAAGCTGTTAATCTGCCTGTTTATTCACCTTCTCGTTCCCCATTATTATTCAGTTTTTTTAACAATATTTAATCCTGATGTAATTTTAGTTGAGTCGGTGAAGGCAGCCCTTTCTGGTAGAAGGCCACGGTTAAGCTGTTAATCTGCCTGTTGGTTCACCTTCTCGTTCCCTTGGTCTTAGTTTTGATTGCAATTTTTGGGCTTTTGTCAGCTTTCGCAGATGGCTTCAAGTTCGGAGATTAGTTCACTGTCGGCTAACCGATCATGATTTTTCGCGGCCAGGGTGGCTAGGCGGTCTTTAATTGTGGGGATATCGGCCCTGTCGTGGAGTGTTTTGATGGGTGTGTCCCATGGGGCGCGGAGGGCAACTCTAAGCGCGAGATTTTGGACCTTCTGGAGTTTTCCCATATTAGTTTGATTGAGGTCAGTTAGTATGATTGCACCGTATTCGAGTACTGGGCGCAAAAAGGCTTTGTATAGTTTAGTAGGGTGGACTGGTTGGCTCCCCATGAAGTTCCCTTTAGCATTTTCAATAAGTTAATGCGTTTGGTTGCCTTTTTCGCCATGTCGTCGGTGTGTTTGTTAAAGGACAGTTTTTGATCAATGGTGATGCCCAGGAATTTCGCCTCTTTGCATTCTGGGAGGGTGTTATCCATTAGTTTTAGGTCGAAATCACGTTTGTTTGTCTTGCGAGTAAAGGTGATTCTTTGGGTTTTATTGGCGTTCAGCTTAATTCTCCATTTGGCACACCATTGTTCTAGCTCGTCGAGAGCGCGTTGCAGGGGTTTTTGGAGCAGATTTGCCGTATTGTTAGAATCCCAGAGGCCTTTATGGATCATCTGCTTTATCTATTTATGCCCTGTTCCACCTATTACTGACGACCCCATTCTGACTATCCTCGTGCTCTGTTTGATCTTAGCTATCTGTGATCTCGACCTTTGACCTCTACCAATCAGATCACTCCATTCATCTAAATCCCCACTCACTGTCACATAATTATCTGACACAAGGGTTCCTAAGAATATCACTAAGCGTCAATCGAGTAATGACTGGAACACTAGATTCGAACCAGGGTCAGCAATAGGTGGAAGAGGGTATGGATAAATAAAAGTAGAGGATCCTGAGGGAATCCGAACTTGATAAATAGGCGGACCCCGAGGATTCTGCGAAAATTCGAACCAGCAAAAGTTCCCTTGTAAAATAGAACAATACCCCCAGTCCTATAGCACTATGTGCTATTGTTATCAAGAGGATTCTCCAGGAATCCGAACCAGTGTCGGTGAATTTGGGTCGCTGTCGGGTCCTTTTGGGTAATTAAATAAACACTCGTTGAATCTAACACACCCCTTCCTATTAGAGGGTTTGGGGTTACATTGCAACCAAGCCTGGAAATAAACAATCTGTCATTTGCAGAAGTTTGTCTCAGGAGGGTGAATTTGCTGGTGCTATCCCATATCGTGGGCTAGAATCTTTCAAGTTATCCTCTGGATACATCTTTCTGTTTATGACCGAGGCGGTGATTAAGATTGAGGTTCAAAAAGGGTAAATTTGCTGTGCAGGGTAGCATCACCAAATTCACCCTCTGGGACCCTCATTCTGCAATCTGCAAATGGCATTCTGTTTATTTCTAGGCTTGATAGCAACCACGTGCCACCATGGAAACCAAGATGGCGACCTTCAGTATACAAAATAGACGACGGAAAGAC
Source organism: Pictodentalium vernedei (assembly GCA_031216915.1). Taxonomy (NCBI): domain Eukaryota; kingdom Metazoa; phylum Mollusca; class Scaphopoda; order Dentaliida; family Dentaliidae; genus Pictodentalium; species Pictodentalium vernedei. The sequence goes on along the minus strand of CM062297.1, from coordinate 96,618,520 downwards.
GTATCAGCCTAATAACAGGCGCTGCGCATGCGCACTGAGTTTTCGTATCACTATTGGGATAACATCACAACATGGCCGCTCGCACAGGCTCTCTTACCAACCCAAAATGGCATCGCTGGGTCACGAGACATGACGGCACTTCCGAGGTTCCTCCTGATGTCATTCCAATGTGGCATGAAGGGAGTACATGACATAATACTCATGAATCTTGAGATGTTGAAATAATTTCTGGTAAGTTATAAGCTGTCGGTCAGAAAGAAGTGCATAAAGTAAAGGGAATGCTATGGAACCTTGTCATACATTTATTATGTATAGTTCAGAACAGGTGGTGAATGTTCCATCCATGTTGATAATCTTAGCCGCGTGCAGGGCGCGCAGCTGGTCATCAGCCGAAAATACAATCATCTTGTCAGCATGACCGTCGTCAAAGAGTGTAAATCTCTCAGCATCGTGAGATTCTATCCATGGACTACCCAATGCTACCCCAGCTCAGCTTTCTGGCAGTTTAGGAACAGTTTGACTCCTATGTCCATAAAGAACACTGTCAAAGGGTTTTGATTAGTTATCAATAAATACTAGTAGTCAAACACCGTTTTTCTGGCTTCGGAATGTGAGCTGAAAACAGGCGCGTAACCAAGATTCTATAATAGGGGCTGCCCTAGCATTTTTTTTTTGGGGGGGGGGGGGGCAAACATTACATTTGTAGGGCTGTAATGGAGAAGGGCTCCTCTAGTCCAAGCTAGTACCGTTCGGTCATTATCCCCGTCAGGTACCCCATTGTATTACCACATTGGGGCACCCAACTTTCGGCACCCCACTTTCGGTGCCTCATTTTTACGAGATGGGCCAAACAGTCGTATGTGGAGTCAATCGGTCGGGAGTAGTATATCAGTACTTTATACCATGATTACCTATTCTACTATATATAAAAAAAGCATTTGACATAATTTTTAGCTTTACACACCAACCGTGGTGAACACGCCGGCAATGGGATTTCAATAGTTAAAATTTACACCAACAGTGGAACTACATCCCTGTTGATCTTTGGTGATCTCGACATGAATGCAAACTTGTTTAAATTTATCGCTCGTCACCTCGCAAAGAGTGCAATGAAAGCGGCAATTATTTATTACGTTTTAAATGAGTTTACCTCAGAAGATACCAAAAATTAACAAACATGAGTTGTCTCAAAGCATCCATAACTCGGAATAGTATATTATTATGTTATTAAAATGAAATGAAAAAGGCCTCGTGATTTGCGCATTTCTTTTTCCATTTCGTTTCGGCGAAAAAAATTGACAGCGGAAGTATCGCCCACCAGTGCTCATGTAAACAACAACAACAACAAAAAAAGATTCGCACGTATGTACGTCTGCTGCTCAGTAAAATTGAGAAAAGATAATAGCGACTCTTAATAATCTGACGATCATGGTATAAATAAAATATACCCAAAGTAGCTTGATGTACCAAATGTTAACCACTCGTGGTGAAGTGGTGGTAACCGCGCGCCGAAGGCTCGCGGTTAACACCACTTCACCACTCGTGGTGAACATTTCGTGCACCAATCTGCTATGGGTATATTCTATATGTATACTCAGTACTGTATAGCAGTATTATCCCAATTCACGGAGTCGGAGAGGAATTCCATTTTAGGATATGTCTGTGGTTACAGAATACCCTTTTCCGGAATGAGTCGAAAAATGTGGCTGGCGGTGGCTTACGAAAAATATGGCTGGCGGCGGCGGCTCATGGCGGCGGCTTCGGGGTCTAGGGTGACCGTCTGGGCGATCGATTCGGACTCCCGCGTTGTGTCCTTGGGCAAGGCACCTAACCCCGATTGTCCACATGGGGCACGATGACGCCGTGTACTAAGGCGTACTGCACGTCGATGGTGCCATGTCTTCAACCAATATAACCCTGCCTGTGCTGCAGAGTGGAGTTACGATGTTGGGGAGCTGGCAGCTGCTCGTCGTTGCTCGGTGTTTCTCTCCGGGTACTCCGGCTTCCTCCACCTGTAAAACTGTCACGGTCATGATTAGCCATTGTGCATAAGTATGTGACATTAAACACCAATAAATAATAATAAATAAGTAAATAATTGCAAGAGCATTTGTTCGTTGAGCAACTGCTCGATAGCTCACTTGCTCGATAATTCGTTCGAGCCAGTAGTAGTGTAATTATAGTGATATGAACTGGGACCATTTGCGGCATTAGTGTACCAAGGGTTATAGTAGTGCCACAAGTTATTAGGCTTTTCCCTCTGGAAAAGACTATTGTTTTTCTACGGATTATTAGGCTTTTCCCTCTGGAAAAGACTATTGTTTTTGTACGGATTATTATTTTTTTTTTTTTTTTTTTGGGGTTTTTTTTTTTTTTTTTTTTTTTCCACACATTTTTGTCCGTACGATTCAGAAGCCATTTTCGAACCGATTTTCACACAATTTGGCACACGCATAGAGGGGCAAAAAATCTAAAAATGTACCGAAGCGGAATTTTCGATTTAACCCTTATTTCGCCAGAATTGGCAAAAAACTGCCAAAATTGGGGTTTATCGGCACTTTCTCGAAACACGTCTTTAGGATTTTTTTTAAACATTCATCATTTCTAGACCTGCCCATGTCACGACCTTTGATACACACGACATATTAGGCGATGCATATGGTAACCCTCCACAGGCTGCCAAACATCGAAATTTTGATGAAATGGGCCGGTTTCAGGCCCCCAGAGCACCCAAACGATACATGATAGATAAACATAACTTCCTTTATTTGAAGTAGAATTCACCGGAGATCATTTTTGTAAGTAATAATGGTGTTCAAAAAAACAAGCATTAACCCGTTTTGGGCTGGTTAAACAGCAATACCCCCAAAAAGCTAAAAAATTCAGGTTTTCCGTGGATTTCTCTAAACGAGTCTTGTAGATTTTCATGAAAAAATTGTCATTCCCAGGCCTTGATGTGACAATAGAAGTTGCATGGACAAAATACTTCGGTGAGCATTTGTTAACCCTCCACGGGCTGCTAAAAGTCAAAATTGTGATAAACTGGGCTGTTTTTGGACGCCAACGGCACCTAACGGGTACGCCACAAAGAAAAGTGATTTCTTTCATCGAGCGCACAATCTATAGGGAAACATTTTTGTAAGTAGTAAGGGTATTCAAAAAACGAAGTCTTAACCCATTTTGGGCAGGCTAAAGAGAGAGACCCCTTAAAATCTAAAAATTCCCATTTTCTGTGGATTTCTCTAAATACATTCCATAGGTTTTCAAGAAAAATTGACTACTTGCGGGTCTTTGTGTGACATTACAAGTGGCATGGACAAAATATTCTGCTGAGCGTTTATTAACCCTCTACAGAATGCCAAGCATCATAATTTTGTTGAAATGGGCTGTTTTCGGACACACACAGCACGCAATGTATGTCCGAGAGTTACACATAATCTCCTTTGTTGGAAGTGGAATTCACTGAGGACCATTTTTGTAAGTAATAAGGGTATTCAAAAACCCAAGCGTTAACCCCTTTTGGGGTTGTTATTAGCGATACCCATCAAAAGCTAAAAAAAAATTATGTTTTCCGTGGATTTCGTTACAAACATCTTGTAAGTTTTCAACAGAAAATGGCCATTGATAGGTCTTGGAGTCACATTACCGGTTGCATGGATAAAATATTCCAGTAAGCATTTGTTAACCCTCCATGGGCTGCTAAATGTCAACATTTTGAAAAAATAGTCTGTTTTTGGACACCAACAACAACAAATGGGAATGCCACAAAGATACATAACTTCTTTTACCGGATGCAAAACTGACAGAGAAAAATTTAGTAAGTAGTAAGGGTATTCAAAAAATCGAGGTCTTAACCCATTTTCGCCTGGTTAAGATGTACCCCTTAAAAGCTTAAAATTCCAGTTTTCTGTGGATTTCTCCAAAAAATCTAGTAAGTATTCAAGAAAAATTGACCATTTGCAGGTCTTGGAGTGACATTACAAGTTACATAGACAAAATATTCCGGTAAGCGTTTGTTAACTCTCCAGAGATGCAAAGCATAGAAATTTTGAGAAAATGGACTGTTCTTGGGCACCCATTGCACGCAATGTGTACCTGCGAGATAACCATAACCTCCTTCTTTGGAAGTGGAATTCATCAGACCAAGCATTAACCCATTTAGTGCTGGTCTTAACCCGTTTTGGGCTGGTTAAACAGCGGTACCCATCAAAGACTTAAAATTTCATGTTTTCCCTGGATTTCTTTAAAAACATCTTGTAGATTTCAAGAAAAAATGGCCATTCACGGGTCTTCATGTGACATTACAAGTTACATGGACAAAATATTCTGTTGAGCATTCGTTAACTCTCCACGAGCTGCTAAACATCAAAATGTTGATAAAATGGATTGTTTTCAGACACCAAGAGCACCCAATGGATATGTAACAGAGAAATATAACTTCCTTTACTCGCGTAGAATTCACAGAGGATCAGTTTTGTAAGTAGTAAGGGTGTTTAAAAGAATGAAACTTAACCTATTTTAGACTGGATAAGGAGAGATACCCCTTAAAAGCTTAAAATTTACATTTTCTGTGGATTTTGCTAACTGCTTGTTGGCGATTTTCAAGAACAATTGGACATTGGCAGGTCTTACAAAGTGCATAGACAGAATATTCCGCTAGTCGTTTGTTAATCCCGCTACAGGCTGCTAAACGTCAAAATTTTGATAAAATCGGCTGTTTTCGGGCAGCAAATGGGTATGTAATAGGTAAACATAACCTCTTTTATCAGACTCAGAATTCATGAGGGATAATGTATGATAGTGTTAAGGGTATTCAAGGGAGCGTGGTGGCTCAGTGGTAGACTGTTGTACTTCTATGCTAGAGGTCCCGAGTCCGATCCCCGTCCGGGACGACTCACGTTGTGTCCTTGGGCAAGGCACTTTAGCCCGGTTGCCGACATGGGGGCACGATGACGCAGTGTACTAAGGCATACTGCACGTCGATGGAACATATGTCTTCACCCTCTGTAACCCTGCTTGAGCGGAGCTTGAACAGAGTTAGAATGTTGAGGAGCTGACAGTTGCTCGTCGTTGCTTGGTGGTTCTCTCCGTGTACTCCGGCTTCCTCCACCAATAAAACTGTCACGGTCACGATTAGCCATTGTGCATAAGTATGTGACCTTAAACACCAATAAATAAATAAATAAATAAATAAATAAATAAATAAATAAATAAATAAATAAATAAGGGTATTCAAAAAGCCAAGCCTTAACCCTGTTTATAGGATTAAAGACAGACAGCCCATGCGGTGTACGCTGCCTACATTACTTGTAAAATCGACACCCCCACTAAATCTACTTCGGGGTGCGGTGTCGGACCCGACCACCTGACGGTTCTGACCTCATTAGATAACACTCCTTCGTTGTATTTAGCAGCATGGATTTCCCCAAGAAGCAAAGACAAAAATACGTCTGCGGAAAATAATGGCAAATATTTTATTTAGTCTGTATTTTGTCCGTATAGAAAATGTCTCGCCCACATATACCTAAACATGATTCAATGATACAATTGGACATATTTCTCTCGTAAAACCTGAAAAAGACTTGATTTATTTCATTTTAGGATTGCGCGTGTATATTCTTAGAAGATTCTCTGTGTGTTATTAATATACAGCGTCAGTCTTTGATCTCGTTTGGGACGATCAGTGATTAACACCTTTTCGACAAGAGCCATCGAAATTGAAAATAAAAAAAAATCAAATTTCACTAAAACCTTTTGCAGAATCGTGTTTTTCAGAAAACTCTTTCGCGATTGCATGTGTCGTTTTCAAAATTCCGATCAATAATCACGAAATTATAAATATGTTGTTGTCAATAACAAAATTGAAAGCATGTCCGTCAAACTTGCATGGCGTCAGAACTCGACTCGGGTGAAATACTGCAGTGATGCAGTGAAAGTTCGAGAGTAATAAACGCTGATATCGCAGTAGGCTTTAAACTGTCCATGGAATGGTCCTAAAATCATGTTTATATTTGCAGCTTTACTGCAAATAGGTTTCCCGTTGTTTCTTGTTGAAGTGCTGTTTCCGTCAAGGCCAAGTACCATAGAAAATTTGGAACACCGAGCAGTGGGCCTGCCCCATGAACACCTGCCTGTTATTAAAATTAATTAGCGGGGACATCTGCCCCCCCCCCTTCCTGCTGTTTTTTTTTTGCCTAGGACACCTGCCCCCTATTGTTTCTTTTACCTAGGCCACGTGCCCCCCCCCCCCTGCTGTTTTTAACCAACTACACCTGCCCCCGTTAGTTTGCTAACGGGCCCCTCCCCATTGACCTTTCTATCTTTAGAAGCACCCGGGCCGACGGGGAGAGGGCGTGGTTGTGAGCATGGCTAGATTTCGCTGAAGGAAGGTACCCTCAAATCTGGGTCGAAAGTGGCGAAAATGACAAAAGGCTACTTCAACGTATGGTAAAGGTATAAACTTCATACGATCTGGGCGGTGTACAGACGAAAGATCATACCTTGGAGCCGGTTAGGTAATTTGGCACAAAAAAACTCCGATTTTATGCTCAATCGCTGCTCTACAGTAGTCTACAATAGTGCCCAATTCCATTCCAAACTGATAGAGTCGGGACGAATAGTACTCTCACTTTCCACGCGATGCGTGGTGTTCTCCACGCGGTCTCGACACTTGCAACAGATGCCAAAATGTCGGCCAGGGTGCGTAGAACAAGTTCTGAAAATTAGAAGTCGCTGCCTTCGGCGGTCTGGACACGGTTCGTGTTTGTGAGAAGTGCAATTTTAATGTCAAATTGGCAAATTTTCGTTAATCGTTTACTGCCAAAACACCTACTCACCGCCGATTTCTTTTCACTGCAACTTCTTCCGATTATCTAAGGTTTAAAGATAGTGTCAGGATACACCACCCCCCCCCCCCCCCCGCACCGAAACCTGGGACTTTAAGCTCAATCTTTAAGTCGTCTACAACACTGCCCATTTCCATTCTGAACTGATAGAGTCAGGACGAATAGTACTCTCTCCTTCCAAGCGATGCGTGGTGTTTTCCAGGCGGCTCGGACGCTCCAAACAGATCCCAAAATGTCGGCCAGGGTTCGTAGAACAAGTTCTGAAAATTTCAAGTCGCTGCATCCAGCGGTCTGGACACGGTTCGTGTATGTCAGAAGTGCTATTTTAATGTCCAATATGCAAATCTTCGTCAATCTTTTCCTGACTGCCAGAAACCCAATCACCGCCAATTTCTTTTCATTTTAAACTTCTGACGATTCTCTTAGGTGTTAAGGTTGTGTTGGGATCCCTGGGTGGCGGTCTTAAAGAAGCAACTTCCATTTACAGAGAGGGGGGGGGGCTCTAATGGAGTCTGCGTCCATTCACGGCGTCTTTTTTTCGAACTGGCTTGAAAAGGAAGGACCAAATTCAAACAGTTACCTCCTCTCTTCAAAACGCTATATCCCAACCAATTCTAGGCAGATTTCCATGAACTTTTCACTCGTTGTTCATGGATAGTTGCGGCATCACTTTCCATGAAGAGCGGTACGAATTTCGCATTTCGTCACGTCGAATTCGAAAAGAGCACATGCGCATGGATTTCTCTGAAAACATCTTATAGATTTTAAGTAAAAATGGCCATTCGCACTTTTTGGTTTGAAATTGCAAGTTGCATGAATAAATATGCCTGTTAGCACATCTTAACCCTCTACAATTGGCCAGACATCAATATTTTGGATACATTTGAGATAAAATTGACCATTTTCAAATAGACAGAGCACTCAAAGGGTATGTGTCAAACAAACATAACTCCTTTTGTCGGTCATTAACTTGTGGGACGACGATATTGATATTAACCCACTCTACCATTAATGATGGTTTTTACCTAAACAATTTTTTTTATAAAACTGAGTCATTTGAGACTACTATAACCAACTTTCTCATAACATCAATGAAAGAACTTCAGTGAGACAGTTAAAAACAATTCATCAGACACTGTGGGGGCATGAAAAATCAAGGAATCTCATCGGGAAAAGCCATGATTCTCCAGAATCATAAAGTCTAGTTTTTTTTTTGTTTTTTTTTTTCCACACATTTTTGTCCGTACGATTCAGAAGCCATTTTCGAAGCGATTTTCACACATTTTGGCACACGCATAGAGTGGCAAAAAATCTAAAAATGTACCGAAGCGGAATTTTCGATTTAACCCTTATTTCGCCAGAATTGGAAAAAAACTGCCAAAATTGGGGTTTATCGGCACTTTCTCGAAACACGTCTTTAGGATTTTTTTTAAACATCCATCATTACTAGACCTGCCTATGACACAACCTTTGATACACACGACATATTTGGCGATGCATATGGTAACCCTCCACAGGCTGCCAAACATCGAAATTTTGATGAAATGGGCCCTTTTCAGACCCCCACAACACCCAAACGATACCCGAGAGGTAAACATAACTTCCTTTATTGGAAGTGGAATTTACCGAAGATCATTTTTGTAAGTAATAAGGGTGTTCAGAAAACCAAGTGTTAACCCGTTTTGGGCTGGTTAAACAGCAATACCCCCAAAAAGCTCAAAACTTCATGTTTTCCGTGGATTTCTCTAAACGAGTCTTGTAGATTTTCAAGAAAAATTGGTCACTCTCAGGTCTTGGTGTGACATTACAAGTTGCATGGATAAAATATTCCGGTCAGCATTAGTTAACCCTCCCCGAGCTGCTAAACGTAAAAATTGTGATAAAATGGGATGTTTTTAGACACCAACAGCACCCAAACGATATACCACAGAGAAAGGGGCCTTCATTTATCGGACGCAAAATTGATCGGAAAATATTTTTGAAAGTGGTAAGGGTATTCAAAATTTGACGTCTTAACCCATTTTGGGATGGTTAAAGAGACATACCCATTAAAATCTTAAAATACCCGTTTTCTGTGGATTTCTCTAACAACATCTTGTAGGTTTTCAAGAAAAATCGGCTATTTGCAGGTCTTGGTGTGACATTACAAGTCGCATGAACAAAATATTCCGGTCAGCATTAGTTAACCCTCCCCGGGCTGCTGAAGGTCAAAATTGCGATAAAATGGGCTGTTTTTGCACACCAACAGCACCCAAAGGGTACACCACAAAGAAAAGTGCCTTTTTTTATCGCGCATACAATTTATATGGAAACATTTTTGTAAGTAGTAAGGGTATTCAAAAGTCGACGTCTTAACCCATTTTGGGCAGGCTAAAGAGAGATATCCCTTGAAAGCTTTAAATTCCCATTTTCTGTGAATTTCCCTAACGGTAACTTGTAGGGTTTCAAGACAAATTGACTATTCGTAGGTCTTTATGTGACATTAAAAGTTGCATGGACAAAATACTCCGGTGAGCGTTTTTTAACCATCTACAAGCTGCCAAGCATCGTAATGTTGTTAACATGGGACTGTTTTCAGACACGCACATCACCTAATGTATACATGAGAGATAAACATAATCTCCTTTGTTTGAAGTGGAATTCACAGAGGACCATTTTTGTAAGTAATAAAGGTATTCAAAAAGCCAAGCGTTAACCCCTGTTAGGGAGGTTAACAGGGATACCCATCAAAAGCTTAAAAAATCGTTTTCCCTGGATTTCTTTACAAACATTTTGGGGGGTTTTCAAGAGAAAATGGCCGTTGATAGGTCTTGGTGTCATATGACCAGTTGCATGAATCAATTATTCTGGTAGGCATTTGTTAACCCTTCATGGGCTGCTAAATGTAAAAAAAAATTGAGGAAACAGTCTGTTTTTGGACACCAAGAACATCAAACGGAAATGCCACAGAGAAACGTAACTTCTTTTACCGGACGCAAAACTGATAGGGAAACATTGATATTGATATTAACCCATTCTACCATTAATGATGGGTTTTACCTAAACATTTTTTTTTATCAAAACCAAACCGAATCATTTGAGACTACTTTACTCACCTTTCTCATAACATCAATGAAGGAACTTTAGTGAGACAGTTAAAAACAATTCATCAGACACTGTGGGGGTCAAGAAAAATCATGGAATCTAATTGGTGTTTAAGGTTTGTAAGTAGTAAGGGTATCTAAAAGAATGAAACTTAACCCATTTTGAACTGGATAAGGAGAGATGCCCCTTAAACGCTTAAAATTTACATTTTCCGTGGATTTCGCTAACTGCTTGTTGGGGATTTTCAAGAACAATTTGACATTGGCAGGTCTTACAAATTGCATAGATAGAATATTCCGCTAGTCGTTTGTTAATCCCTCTACAGGCTGCTAAACGTCAAAATTTTAATAAAATCGGCTGTTTTCGGGCAGCAAAATGGGTATGCAATAGATAAACATGACCTCTTTTATCAGACTTAGAATTCCTGAGGGATAATGTATGATAGTATTAAGGGTATTCAAGGGAGCGTGGTGGCTCAGTGGTAGACTGTTGTACTTCTATGCTAGAGGTACCGAGTTCGATCCCCGTCCGGGACGACTCACGTTGTGTCCTTGGGCAAGGCACTTTGGCCCGGTTGCCGACATGGGGGCACGATGTCCCCGTGTACTAAGGCATACTGCACGTCGATGGTACACATGTCTTCAACCTCTGTAACCCTGCCTGAGCGGAGCCTGAACACAGTGAGAATGTTGAGGAGCTGACAGTTGCTCGTCGATGCTTGGTGGTTCTCTCCGGGTACTCCGGCTTCCTCCACCTCTAAAACTGTCACGGTCACGATTAGCCATTGTGCAGAAGTACGTGACCTTAAACACCAATAAATAAATAAATAAATAAATAAATAAATAAATAAGGGTATTCAAAAAACCAAGCCTTAACCCTGTTTTGTCGGATTAAAGACAGACAGCCCATGCTGTGTACGCTGCCTACATTACTTGTAAAATCGACACCCCCCACTAAATCTTCTGCGAGGTGCGGTTTCGGACCCGACCACCTGACGGTTCTGACCACATCAAATAACACACCTTCGTTGTATTTAGCAGCAAGAAATTTCCCCAAGAAGCAAAGACAAAAATACGTCTGCGGAAAATGATGGCAAATATTTTATTTAGCCTGTATTTTGTCCGTATAGAAAATTTCTCACCCACATATACCTAAAAATGATTCAATGATACAATTGGACATATTTCTCTCATAAAACGTGAAAAAAACACTTGATTTATTGCATTTTAGGATTGCGCATGTATATTCTTAGAAGATTCTCTGTCTGTTATTAAACTACGGCGTGTCTTTGATCTCGTTTGGGACGATCAGTGATTAGCACCTTTTCGACAAGAGCCATCGAAATTGAAAATAAAAAAAATAATCAAATTTCACTAAAACCTTTTACAGAATCGTGTTTTTCAGAAAACGCTTTCGCGATTGCGTGTGTCGTTTTCAAAATTCGGATCAGTAAGCACGAAATTATAAATATGTTGTTGTCAATAACAAAATTGAAAGCATGTCGGTCAAACTTGCATGACGTCAGAACTCGACTCGGGTAAAATACTGCGGTGTAGTGAAAGTACGAGAGTAATAAACGCTGATATCGCAGTAGGCTTTAAAATGTCCATGGAATGGTCCTAAAATCAAGTTTATATTTGCAGCCTTATTGCAAATAAGTTTCCTGTTGTTTCTTGTTGAAATGTTATTTCCATCAAGGCCAAGTACCAGTGGGATAGGACACCTGCCCCATGAACAACTGCCTGCTATTAAAATTAATTAGCGGGGACATCCCCCCCCCCCCCATGCTGTTTATTTTACCTAGGACACCTGCCCCCTGCTGATTGTTTACGTAGGACACATGCCCCCTGCCCCCCCCCCCCCCCCCCCCCACACACACACCTACTGTTAGATTAGATTAAACATATTTTATTTGCCATTTGACAATGCAAATCAGGATTGGAGGACAAGTGCTTACCACTTAGAAGCCCCTCCGTTCCTGTACGGTGACTATGACTAATAATTTACAATATGGCAGAACGTATTCCATAAATAACATAATCTAGCAAAATCTAAATATTATAAACATTATAGACAAACACAAATTAAACTGAGAGAGAGAGAGAGAGAGAGAGAGAGAGAGAGAGATCAAAAAAATAAATAGAATATAAAGAAAACATGAAATACAACATTAGATCCAGTGATGATGCCCGCCACCCACCCATTTGCATTCTGTAGTATCTTGGCCGTAATGGGAGTCTAAATTAACATCTTGATTACAGCCACTGAGCATAGGTTTTCACTTCTGGGGATGTTCACACAACTGTTTTTTCACCAAGTACACCTGCCGTGCACCCGTTTGTTTGCTAACGGGCCCCTACTCATTGACCTTTCTATTTTTAGAAGCACCCGGGCCGACGGGGAGAGGGCGTTGTTGGGAGCATGGCTAGATTTTGCTATAAAATGGGGTTGAAGAAAGGTACTCTCAAATCTGGGGCGAAAGTGGCGAAAATGACAAAAGGCTACTTCAACGTATAGTAACGGTATAAACTACAGTCGATCTGGGCGATGTACAGACGAAAAAATCATACCTTGGAGCCGGTTAGTCAATTTGGCACAAAAAACTCCGACTTCATGCTCAATCGCTGCTCTACAGTAGTTTACAACAGTCCTCAAGTCCATTCCAAACTGATAGAGTCGGGACGAATAGTACTCTCACTTTCCACGCGATGCGTGGTGTTCTTCACGTGGCCTCGACACTCGCAACAGATGCCAAAATGTCGGCCAGGGTGCGTAGAACAAGTTCTGAAAATTAGATGTCGCTGCCTTCAGCGATCTAGACACGCTTCATGTTTGTGAGAAGTGCAATTTTAATGTCTAATTGGCAAATTTTCGTTAATCGTTACCCGCCAAAAAACCTACTCACCACCGATTTCTTTTCACTTCAACTTCTGAGGATTATCTAAGGTTTAAAGATAGTGTCAGGATACCCCTCCCCCGCCGCTCTTTTGGGGCTGGTTAGGCAATGTGGCACCGAAACCTGGGACGTTATGCTCAATCGCAGCTCCACAGTCGTCTACAACACTGCCGGTGTCCATTCGAAACTGATAGAGTCGGGACGAATAGTACTCTCACATTCCAAGCGATGCGTGGTGTTTTCCACGCGGTCCGGACACTCCAAACAGATCCCAAAATGTCGGCCAGGGTTCGTAGAACAAGTTCTGAAAATTTCAAGTCGCTGCCTCCAGCGGTCTGAACACCGTTCGTGTATGTCTGAAGTGCTATTTTAATGTCCAATATGCAAATCTTCGTCAATCTTTTCCTGCCTGCCAGAAACCCAATCACCACCAATTTCTCTTGACTTTAAACTTCTGAGATTCTCGTAGGTTTAAAGGTTGTGTTGGGGTCCCTGGTGGCTGTCTTAAAGAAGCAACTTCCATTTACAGTCAACTCTCCACCAGTCACACACAATTGTAACATTTAAGTGGACTTACTCCAGCGAGGAGGCACTGAAGGATTCTGCGCCCATTCCCGACGTCTTTTTTCGAACTGGCTTGAAAAGGAAGGACCAAATTCAAACAATTACCTCCTCTCTCCAAAACACCATATCTCAACCAATTCTAGGCAGATTTCCATGAAATTTTCACTCCTTGTTCATGAATAGTTGTGGCATCACTTTCCATGAAGAGCGACATGAATGTCGCATTTCGTCACGTTGAATTGGAAAAGAGCATATGCGCAGGGATTTCTCTGAAAACATCTTGGAAGATTTTAAAGAAAAAATGGCCATTTGCAGTTCTTAGTGTGACATTACAAGTTGCATGGAAAAATATTCCTGTTAGTACTTGTTAACCCTCTACAAGCTGCCAGACATCAATATTTTGGATGCATTTGAGATAAAATGGACCATTTTCAAATAGACACAGCACTCAGTGGGTATGTGTGAAACAAACATAACTCCTTTTGTGGGTCATTAACTTGTCGGACGACGATATTGATATTAGCCCTGTCCACCGTTAATGATGTTTTTTACCTAAACAATTTTCTTATCAACTGAGTCATTTGAGACGAACGAAATGGTTTGACGCGCCGAAGGCGCGCAGGGACGATTTGGAGGACAAGCCCCTTTCGACCCTCGTTAGCTGTTTGTTGTTGTTGTAGGACGTCAAGGCGCGGTGGAGGAGGAAAAGGAAGGAGGGAGGTGGCTTAACCCCATCTAGGCTTCTTCCGGCTCTTTTTCTTTGGAGTTGGTTGAGATTGTGATGTGGAAGTCGACGATGTTGAGTTTAGTGTTGAGTTTGGTGAATGGATTGCGTCTAATTTCTTTTTGAGATCTGCCTTGGATTGTTCCCTGAACTCGTGGGTTTCGGTGGCGATTCGGTTTCCCATCTCAACTGCTCGCCTTCCCATCTATATTATTCTCCTTAATTCTTCGGCGGTGACTGCAGACTTAGGTGGCTGTGTTGTTGAGATTGACACATCCGGGCTGTCCGGTAGAGAAGGAAGTGAGGAGTGAGTGGTGGAAGGTGGTGAAAAGGCAACCTCCGGTTCCTCCTCAGTCTCCACCAGACGTTCCTCATCCAACAGTACCGGCTCAGGAGCTGGCAGTTGGTTGGGTGTACTAGTGGGACTAGGATGGGAACTGGCAGCTGCCTCCAGGACCTCCATCCTCTCGCTCACCTCTTTCTTCCTATTCCGGAAGGCCTCCAGGCGCCTGGAATCCCGGCGCTTGGTGGACAGACTCTTCTTCTTCTTGCTCTTCTTCTTTTCAGGGCCAGGTCCACGCTTCTTCGGGTGAGGACCAGTGTGAGAACGGTTCCTCTCACAAAAGGTGCTACCTCTCCCCGAAGAAGGTGTGGCGGTGTTGTGCTCTTCAATGACGAACTCCAAGTTCAGATGGACTCTCTTGCCTGTCTCCCGGACAGTCCAGGTGACAGGGCAAGAGATGCCCAGAGCTGCTATTGTTCTCTTCAGTCGCGCTGGTAATTCCAGTGTTTCCATAATTATGGTGTTAATTAGGATCGAGCCAAGTCATTTGAGACTACTATATTCACATTTCTCATAACATCAATGAAGGAACTTCAGTGAGACAGTTAAAAACAATTCATCAGACACTGTGGGGTCATGAAGAATCATGGAATCTCATCGGGAAAAGCCATGATTCTCCAGAATCATAAAGTCTAGTTAATGTTTGAGATACTCTAGTACAGGACAGATTAGTGGAAGCCAATTGTAATGGTACAAGACAGTAACGGTACAAGACTGGAATGTTGATAGATAGAGGATATGGAATGAGTGTTTTTCTCATATAATATTTATGAAATGAGTCTAACTAAAAATTTTCATTTTTTGCTTCCAAAACATAGGTTATGACCCCTCATTGGAACGAGCTCGTCGAGCTCGTTCCAATGAAGGGGCATAACCTATGTTTTGGAAGGAAAAGGTGAAAATATAAAAAAAATGAATGGCGTTTTTCTTGTTGGTAAAAGATTAATACAATATAACCCACCCTAAATAGGACAGATAACGTAAATTCTCCCTACTGAAATTATGCAAATGTGACCCAGTTGTATTTTGTTTAGCCAATCAAATTGTCCAGTTTTGAAATTGACCAATGAAATTGACGGAAGGCTTTATCACTGATTAATATGAAAAAAAAATATATAAAATGTTTTAAAGTGAACAAAACGGACGAGTCGTATGATAAAACACCATATTAAAGGTGAATAAAGTGGAAGCTGATCATAGGACAGGTGGTGGTGATTATGGACAAGTAGTGGCCTTGGAGTCATGAAGGTGATGGATGGTGTGGACGCCAGGTGCTGAATGGGATTAGGAGCCAAATAGATATCCTGCAAAAGGTATCCTCAAAAAGTATCTTGAAATGATACGTCACCATGTCATAAGTATCCTCAAATGCCGAGATGAGTCGTAGAGCAGTATGTGGAGTCACTCGTTCCAGCAATTGCTCGATAGCTCATCTGCTCTGTGACATTCGAGTCGTTCAAGTGATGAGTGTTCCAGTTACTGCTCGATTGACTCTTGGATTTATTCTTAGGAACCTTTATATTAGATAATGATGCGACAGTGGGTTGGGTTTAGATGAATGGAGTGATCGCTTTGATTAGTTAGTTGCAGTAAAGTGAACTGACTGGATGATCTGAATAAATTAAACGTGCTGTTCGAAACAAGAACAGGAGTACTCGTAATGGGGCTAGAACTAGCCAGAACCGACGAGAAAAGCTAAATATAGTAACCATAAGCAAACCTGTTCCAGCTGATAGGTTCTTCTACTCTAGAACAAACGAATAGGGTTAGATCACACGATGCAAGGTGGTGACCATGAACAAGTCAACAGTGCTGACCTTGGAACTGCGAAGGGTGTTAGGTGGTCTCGAAGCCAGGGGCGGAATAGGGCTAGGATCCATAACTATATTCAGAAAGATATCCTACAAAAGGTATCCTCAAAAGATATCCTCAAAAGATATCCACAAAAGGGATCCTCAAAGTTATCTTCAAATAGTACAATACCATCTCATGGGTGTCCTCAAATGCCGAGATGAGTTGTAGACCAGTATGTGGTATCTGTCGTCCTAGCAATTGTTCGATAACTCATTTGCTCGATGGGATTCGAGTCGTTCGAGCAATGACTTTTTCAGTAACTGCTCGATAGCTTATTTGCTCGATAAGATTCGAGTCGTTCGAGTAATACGTATCCCTGCTCAATTTGCCTTTGGGGTTTGAGAATCATAGAGACCTTCGTTGTACACAAGGGATATAACTCTGTATGGTTCGGTACAGATTATGGAAATCAAGCAATCTGACTGATGATTATAAAACCTGGACGAGGGTAGATGTCGTAACAGTCAAGAATAGCTAGGACTAGATGAACTGTTAGGGTTAGAGCAGCTAGAATAAGGCCTGTAATAGGCAAACAATTGGGATTCTAAAATAACTCGAACGAGTAAAACAATTGTGGGGTTGGTTGTGGTAATTCTAACCAATGATTTGGGGAGAATTCAAACCAGAAAACTACCCTTATACATAGGAACACGTCTTATAGCACTACGTGCTACTACTATAAGCCCAATTTTGGGGAATCCGTACCAAATATAGTGATCTGGGGTGTTTTTTAGTGACTTAAGAAAATTGTCGGGTCTATTGGGGTAATTAGATACACTCTCATTTAATCGAACATACCCTCCGAACATACCCGTCCTATTAGAGGATTTAGGGTCACATAGCAACCACGTGCTGCCATAGAAACCAAGATGGCAGCCTCCAATATACAAAATGGACGACGGAAACACGTCTCGCCTTAACAACGCCCAAGTATCACCATGGTAATGACGTCACAACATGGCCGCTCACGCGGGCTACCGTGACAACCAAACATGCGCCACTGGATTACGTGATATGACATCACTTCCGAGGTCTACCACCGAGGTCCATAAGATGGGGCACGTCCGGGTACGTGATATACTTCTGTCGGGCATTTTACATAAGCACATATCGGAGCATCTGACATATGCCTATGTGCTGCATGCAATGTGCACACATTGTGATACATTGTGCACTCTCACACAAGCACATTCCACCAAACATCATATAGAACATGTCTGTAGTTACATCGCATTTTATAGTTTTCATCGCATCTGCTGCATGCTATATATACACATTGTGCACTATCACACAAGCACATCTCAGTACGATCAACAGGATGTTTCATATATGTAAGGTACCATAACATGCAGAGGGTCAAGAACCTGTATAAAATGAGGCAGGTTTTGATGAATGGAGCCCTTTGATTCAACTCATTAAAGACTTGGCCGAGGGCAGAGATGGGAACAAATATAGCTTGCATGCCCGTAGTAGTATCATAGGTCAGCAGTAGTGGTGCATGTACAGGCTGGTAGAACATTATAGTAATGGTGAATACAATAGAGACCAATCATATGACATATCGCTGAAGTTGTGGTAAGAGCCAATGGTAAGACTTCTAAGAGTTGTATAGGAGCTTGGAATTTCTTTTTTGCAACATCTCATTTTCGGCATCCCATTTTCTGAGATGAGTCGAAGCGTCGTATGTGGGGTCACTCGATTGAGCAATTGCTCGATCATTCATTTGCTCGATAAGATTCTTGTCGTCCGAGCGATGCTTGTTCCAGTTACCACTCGATTGTCTTTCGGGTTTAAGAATAAAAGAGGCCTTTATATACAAGGGAGATAACTTTGTATGGGTGGGCGCAGATTACTGGAAATCAACCATTCTGTCTGGTGATTATAAGAGGGTAGAGGACGAAACCAAGAGTATCTAGGACTAGACAGACTGCTAGGTTGGAGTGACTAGAAGAGCGTCACTAATAGGTAGAAAACGAGGATTCGGAGCAATCCGAGGCAGTAAAGATATTCTTATACAATCGGACATACCATCCGAACACAACTCAGTCTTATTATTAGAAAGCCATTTAGCACTACGAGCTACTTTAATAAAGAGAATTCTCCTGGAATCCGAACAAGTAAAAGTACCTTTTGTGTTTTTTTTGTCAGTGTAAATCTTAGTCATTTTATGTTGTAAGAGTTATATATTAGGCCAGTTTTTTTGACACATGCGCTCCATGGCTTTCATATTGTATTTGTGTCTTGCTTTTAAAAATTCTCAAAGGTTAGTTATGAGCAGATTTTATTGTTATTATTATC
The DNA here is from genome assembly GCA_031216915.1 of Pictodentalium vernedei. NCBI lineage: Eukaryota > Metazoa > Mollusca > Scaphopoda > Dentaliida > Dentaliidae > Pictodentalium > Pictodentalium vernedei. The sequence goes on along the minus strand of CM062297.1, from coordinate 96,599,912 downwards.
ATTATTATTATTCTGTCGGGTTATTCGAATTAATTAGACATACTCTAGTCCAATCAAACACACCCTCAGAACACAACTTTTAGCGTCCTCTCTGTCCTATAGCACTACGTGCCACTCGAATAAAAATGATTCTCTAGGAATCAGTACAATATAAAGTCGTTTTTTGGTGATTTTAGGTCATTGTCCTATTGGAGTCATTTAGGTCACATTGCAACCACGTACCACCATAGAAACCAAGATGGCGGCCTCCAATAGACAAAATGGGCGGAAACACGTGTTGCCCCAACAACACTGACACCTCTTGTCACTATGGTAATGACATCAGGGGTTGACAGTTCACGCGGGCTACCGTGACAACCAAACATGGTGTCGCTGGTTCACGTGACTATGACGTCACCTCCGAGGTCCGCTAAATCGGGTCCTCCGGGTACGTGATATACTACTGTCATTAGGATAGTTGAAAAGAAAAACAGCTTAAACAATTCTTGTGAAATGTACCATCTGTGGCCAGTTTTTCTGTGACAATGCCACATTTTACCATGATCAGGGGAGTAGCGACGGGATGGGGTACGTAGTGTTTAGGTAGCGTGCAGTGGCGTAGCCATGGGTGCTGAGGGGGCTCATGCCCCCCCCCCCCCCCAAAAAAAAAAAAATAAATAAAAAATAAAAAATTTAAATTTCTGTTCACCCATATAGAGAACATCAGGCAAGAAATTTTAATATCTAGCAATTTACTTGATTCTAAGTCTGTTTTTGTCCATAATTTATAAATTGTGAAAGGCACCAATAATTAGGCCACATTGTGGCCTAATTATTGATGCCTTTCTCAACGTCTTAATTATGGACACAAAAGGACTCAGAGTCAAAGAAATTGTGGGTTTTTATCTCAAATTTCAAAATTTTCCCCTCCAATAAGAGGGTGACACCCCATCTTGTGCTTGCCCACATCTTGCTACTGCAGGGCTAGGATGATATATTATGGATGCCCCCCCCCCCCCTCAGATATTATTCTTGCCCCCTAACTTTGATATCGTGGCTACGCGTCTGATAGCGTGATACCCCATCAATACTTCTTACAGACAGGACAAGTTTTAGATATCGATATACCCCAATCAATTTGTCAGTGTTATTTCATCTGACAATAAAATATGTTTAATAATTTTGTGGACAAAAATGCGATTGTCGACGTAACTGCGACGACCATTCGGACTAAAATGTGTAAGCTCAACTGGAACTGAGAAAATGTGTATGCGGATGATATAATTTGGCCTAAAATCAATAATTATTTCTATATTTCTTTCATATTTTGTTTGTGGTGTCTTATTGTAACATCACTGGGATCCGAATGCTGGTTTTGAAAATTACACTAACTACCTGTCTTTAATCTGGATTTTCCCTTCTGGAACTCACTAAAATGTGTATCTCAAATTTGCCGAAATAGGCCAATTGGAAATAAAGAGGATTTCTACTCAGGCTCAGGTGACAGATCAGACTACAATTGTTTTTACAATAATTAACTTCCGTATATTCATGTTCGAAGGTTTATGTAAATTATATCCCAGTTGATTTTAGGTAAAAAACAAAAATTGGAACATGAGAAATATAAAAATAGGATGAGTTTTGAGGGCGTTACGGTTTATTTTTACTATTTTAGCGGGCGTTTTCTGGTATAAAACTCAGTAATTCACGACGTCGTACAGCCAGCGCCGTATTAACCCATGGCCGGACCCCTAGGCTTTTAGGTACTTCAGAACGGGTCCCCCTCCGGCACTTCAATCTTTCACCCCACTACAGCTGACAGCCTGACCCTGGTACGGTAGGCACTAGGCAGCAGTACATAGCCCTATTTCCATTTTGCGAATCTCCTGAAGAAATCTACTCACAACTTGGCATATTATTTAAATAAGCATTAAAATAATGTACTGCATATAAATAAATATATAGTATACTTTTGAGAGTATATATATAGATAAATACATATGTATATTTATCGGTACAGCACTGGGAACAAAGTGCCTTCAACCATCACGCCCTAAGGCGCTGGTAATAGTGCCTCAGAAAAAAAAAATGGCGGGCACCCTGTCCCTGCGGGCCCCTAGGCTTCAGCCTAGTCAGCCTTATGAATCATACGGTCCCGCGTACAACCGGAAGCGAGTGGCGGGCGTCATTGAAAACAAAATTCATTAACAGCCCGCCTCGCGCTTCCGGTCATGCATGATAATAATATTAATAATAACATGATTTTGTCGGGCGTCCCGGTTCATTAACGGCCCTTGAGACTGAATAACAACCCTTAGGCTTACTAATTAACCCTGGAGTTGTTATTCATTCCTCTCGGGCAGTTAATAAACCGTAACGCCCTCCCAAACTCATGTTATTGTTATATTAACGCAAGGGAATGAATAACAGCCCGAGGATTTATTTCCAACCCGAGACGACGTCGAGAGCTGTTAATAAGCCAGATGACTGGTATTCTGTCATCGAAGGCCGTCAATAACCGGGATGCCCGACAAAATCATGTTATAACCATTATTACCATGGCCAGAAAACGGGTGGCGGGTCTTTAATGAATTTCCTTTTCATTGACGGCCCGCCGCCCACTTTCTGTTGCATGAAACCATGAATTATTACTACTCAATCTATAAGTTACTAGTCGATTAACATGATTTTGGAGGGCCGTTAAAACTCCATAAATTAAGTGACGTCATTCGACGTATAAATGGCCATTAGCGGCCCGCGACCCGGCTATTTTTAGATTCCATGGTCTAATGAATTACTCCCATTCGGATGACGTCCCTTTGTATTTTTGAACTGAAGTCGAACGCACGATCGAAATAGAAATATCGAACCGACTTTAGTGATTATTTCTTCCAGTAATTCCCTCGTGCGGTTAGCTGTAACAGAGAGTGGTAATAATAGTAATAACATGATTGTTGTCAGTCATCATGATTCATTAGCGGCCCTGCAGCAATGATGAACAGCCCTTGGGCTTATTAACGGCCCTCGACTTCGTCTCGGGCCTTTAATAAACCCTCGGGCTGTTCATCATTGCTGCAGGGCCGCTAATGAACCATAATGCCCTCCAAAATCATGTTATTGTTATATTACTGAGTCCAACCGCCACGCTAAACCCCATGGATACACTAGAGAACGCCCGCTAAAGTGGTAATAATATAACAATAACACGAGTTGGGGGGGGGGGGCGTTACGGTTTATTTATGACCCGAGAGGAATGAATAACAGCCCGAGGGTTTATTACCGACCCGAGAACCAGAGGGCTGACATTATTCAGTTCTCAATGGCCGCTAATAAACCGGAACGCCCGACAAAATCATGTTATTACTATTATTACCATGACCGGAAACGGGCCGCGGAGAGTTTATGAATTTTGTTTCGTTGCATGACGTCATGAATTATATTGAGTTTTACCGCCCCGATAAACTCCGTTAATATACTGGAGAACGCCCGCTAAAGTGGTAATAATACCAATTATTACAACTTTAGCGAGCGTTATCTAGTGTATTAACTGAGTTTAGTGGGGCCATAAAACTCCGTAAAACATGGCGTCATGAAACCCGAAGCGCACGGCGGGCCGTTAATGAAAACAAAATTACTTAAAGGCCCGCCGCCCACTTCCACTTGTGGTAATGATAGTAATAACATAATTTTGTTCCAAGTGTGATTTTGTCCGCGAGAGATGAATAACAGCCCCCCTGACTTATTAACCCTTTACCCATCGAATCGCCCGCATCCGCCCGCGTAACATGCAAATTCAGCAGTTGAAAAAATATTATTTTAAAAAAAATTTCAACAAAACCATATCATGTGACCCCTCGTTGGAACGAGCTCGACGGGTCACATGATATGGTTTTGTTGAAATTTTTTGAGAAATTTAAAAAAAATGATATTTAAAATAATAAATTTTGATATCGTCTGCGTTGGGTAAAGGGCGGCCATTCATCCATTCCTCTCGGGATGTTAATATCTATAACAATAACATGAGTTTGGATGGCATTGTGGTTTCTGGGAATGAATAACAGCCTGAGGGTTTATTTTAGACCCGAGACGAAGTCGAAGACTGTGAATAAGTCAGAAGGCAGTTATTCAGTTCTCAAGGGCCTTTAATGAACCGGGACGTCCGACAAAATCATGTTAATACTATTATTACCATTACCGAGAGCGAGCTGTGGGCTGTTAATGAATTTTGTTTCCGTTTACGCCCGTCGCTCGCTTCCGGTTGCATGCCGTCGTGAATTAGTGGGTTTTACCACCACGCTAAACTCCGTTAATATACTAGAGAACGCCCGCTAAAGTGGTAATAATACACTGTAACACCCTAAAAACTCATGCCATTGATAAAGCATATATTAACCGTTAGCCCGTAAGACAATATAACAATAACACAAACTCAGGTTAATCCATAGTAATACAAGAAGGATGCCAACGCCCTATAGCTCACCAACATTCCTCTTTGATAGTAACTTTGGCAAACACAAGAACTGTATCAAACAGGCTCATACCATGCGACAAAGCTTACTTAAACACAACCTCTTAAAAGTAAAACACAGGAACTGACATAAACACTAAGTTAAGCATGAAATTCCGAGCTAAACAGAAAACTAAACGCAACTAAAAATGTCAAGAAAAATGTTTAAAATGCAGGGTATGAGGGGTTAATCATAGAACAATGATACTGAGGAACATGTGTGATGAATATAAGTGCCATTGGAAGACAAGGAACACAGCAGCTGACCTAAACACTAAGTTAAACATGAAATTCCGAGCTAAACAGAAAACTAAACGCAACTAAAAATGTCAAGAAAAATGTTTAAAATGCAGGGTATGAGGGGTTAATCATGGAACAATGATAATGAGGAACATGTATGATGAATATAAGTGTCATGGGAAGAGAAGGAGCACAGCAGCTGACCTAAACACTTAGTTAAACATGAAATTCCGAGCTAAACAGAAAACTAAACGCAACTAAAAATGTCAAGAAAAATGTTTAAAATGCAGGGTATGAGGGGTTAATCATGGAACAATGATACTGAGGAACATGAATGATGAATATAAGTGCCATGGGAAGAGAAGGAGCACAGCAGCTGACCTAAACATCAAGTTAAACATGAAATTCCGAGCTAAACAGAAAATTAAACGCAACTAAAAATTTCAAGAAAAATGTTTAAAATGCAGGGTATGAGGGGTTAATCATGGAACAATGATAATGAGGAACATGTATGATGAATATAAGTGTCATGGGAAGAGAAGGAGCACAGCAGCTGACCTAAACATCAAGTTAAACATGAAATTCCGATCTGAACAGAAAACTAAACGCAACTAAAAATGTCAAGAAAAATGATTAAAATGCAGGGTATGAGGGGTTAATCATGGAACAATGATACTGAGGAACATGTACGATGAATATAAGTGCCATTGGAAGAGAAGGAGCACAGTAGCTGACCTAAACACTTAGTTAAACATGAAATTCTGAGCTAAACAGAAAACTAAACGCAACTAAAAATGTCAAGAAAAATGTTTAAAATGCAGGGTATGAGGGGTTAATCATGGAACAATCATACTGAGGAACATGTATGATGAATATAAGTGCCATGGGAAGAGAAGGAGCACAGCATTTGACCTAAACACTAAGTTAAACATGAAATTCCGAGCTAAACAGAAAATTAAACGCAACTAAAAATGTCAAGAAAAATGATTAAAATGAGGGGTTAATCATGGAACAATGATACTGAGGAACATGTGTGATGAATATAAGTGCCATTGGAAGAGAAGGAGCACAGCAGCTGACCTAAACACTTAGTTAAACATGAAATTCTGAGCTAAACAGAAAACTAAACGCAACTAAAAATGTCAAGAAAAATGTCTAAAATGTAGGGTATGAGGGGTTAAATCATGGTAAAATGATAATAATCATCATATGGCAGCATTATAAAAGCCATGATATGGAAATAGGGCGAATAAGTGACCTAAACAGAAACTTTAACATTATTGAACACGTACGCTGACGCCGACGCCGACGCTGACGCCGACGCCGACCGATCGGGCCATTCCATAAGCTCACACAACTAAAGTTGGTGAGCTAATAACACTATTAACAGCAGCTATCGAACTTAACTGCGATTAGTGATTTCGTGTAATGATTCATATAGCCCATGAACCTTTTAATAAAAATCATGTTCTTTGTAGAAAGCAATGTAAAACATTAATCGTTTAACTCAACAGTGAATTTTAGTTATTTTTCAAAGTCGTTGCAATAATTTTAAAATCTGTTCAAAATCGTGATTATTTAATTTGTTTGTGTTTGTATTTTTCTCAAGTTCGGAGTTCACAGGATTTATAACTATTCCAATCTTCTGTTGCCTACTATGCCTGTTTCATGTTTTTGCCAATTTTGGTGCTCTCAAATTTTGAGTAACAGCCCAAATTATACTCTCCGCCCATATATTTTACTCAGTTCGGATTCGGCTACATTTTAATTAGCTCCTTCAACAACTTTGGAGATTTCCCCATTTCTCTTCGTCTCCATTTTCGAGTTGAAGCTTTCTGCTTTTTGATTCGATAACAAAAACGCTGGTATTGTAATCTAAATTCTTTCGTTTACTCCACTTCGAAACGACCCAAACCCGGAATGAAAAACAGTAAAAAGTATTTCTCTCTGAAAACATTTTATTAATTTAATTACCTGCCTTTTTAAACTTTTACGATACATTGATATTATTTTCTAAGGACGAACACGCTGGAAATTGGAGACACCTGTTGCAAATAAATAGTCGAACTTTGTCTTTCGAATAGGACGGTGGCTTCACTTCTAAAATTACAGCGGAAACTCGCGTGAAGTTTCGCGGAATTTATTATCTGCACGGGAATGTGCACAAGTTTAGAAGTTCACTTGTGAGAGAAATTGCCTGTTGTTATGTTGGAAGTTCCACACAATGTCCTCGGAAAAAGAAGAAGAATTTCAGGCTGATGATGAAAACGCAAGATCATCACCTCTTTTACCGCCAGGAGCTGGTCCACCGGTAAGTCTTATAACTCGACACCTCGATTCATTTGTTTGACGTTACTGGTGCCAAATTACAAATACCACTGGCATTGCCACTTCAGCCAGGTAAAACTGAAGAATGGGGAACTGTGCAATTTATGTGACCAATATACTTCGACTCCTCAATGTTTTTCATCTTTCAATCCTCTCTATTAACCCTTTACCTAACATGAAAAGCAGACGACACTTGCAAAAAAAATTCTTGAATAACTAATTTTTTTTCATTTTTTGTCTCAAAAACATAGGTTATGACCCCTCGTTGGAACGAGCTCGACGAGCTCGTTCCAACGAGGGGTCATAACCTATGTTTTTGAGACAAAATATGAAAATATTTTGAAAATTAATTGGCGATTTTTGAGAATAGCACTGGCCGGTTTTGGCCGTTACGTTGGGTAAAGGGTTAAAGTTTCAAACAATTAAGTGAAAAAATCTCGATTTAACTGTTTTGTGAGAATTTACAGTAGGCCTATGTTGAGAGCGTATTATCACTAAATCACCCATAGAGTGGAGATTACACCCAATTAATAATAACAAATTTGTTGCAAAGCATAACAAGTGCAAGCTATGTTCCAGCCAATGGACCCGGAGGACTATTGACTGAAACATTCAGGCTTGGCCGTTAGAGGAGAGCTATTGCTCCGGCTCTCCTTGGCTTCCCCCAAATCATATTAGGGAGGGCCATAATTGCCCTCCTTGAGCTGTAATGGCTCTCCTCAAACTTTCAATTCCCTTATTAAAAACCGTGTATAATTAATATAAATGTGGAATAGCTCCCCTGAAAGAGATTTAGGGGAGCCGTAGCAGCTCCCCTGGATTTTTCAAAAGGCCAAGCCTGAACATTGCCTGAGTTTTTGTCTGTATATACAGAAGTTGAAAGGATACTTTGGGTGATGACTCCACTCCATGAGTGATTTAGTTACAATCCACTCTCCACATGCTGTATACAGTACGTGGAAAGTGTATTATCACTAAATCACCCGCATAGTGGAGATTCCACCCGAGCAATAATTGCAAATTTGTTGCAGAGCATAACCAGCACCAGCAAAGTTTCAGCCAATGGACCTCCGGGTTAAACCCGGAGGTCCATTGGCTGAAACATTGCTTGTGTTTTTTGTCGAAATGAACAAAATTTGAAAGTTATAGCTTGGGTGATAACTCCACTCCGTGGGTGATGTAGTTACAATCCACTCTCCACGTACTGTATGTCCATTTTAGGCTGTATCAGTGTTTGACATTGGCACTGTTACACACCTTCCTGCTGTCTGTGTTCTGCTTACTTTATAAAGCACCACCTACAGCAAGAAAAAAATGATATAACTTGAAAGAAATGATTGGGGGGAGGGTCAATATAGTAAGGCCAATGGTTAGCATGCTAACTGTCAACCCATATCACTGATTACTTATCCTAAACCATTAGGGAGGTATACCATATTAAAGATAATCTTGTTGGACCAGAAGCAGTTATTTGTTTGGAACATGATATGGAATGAAAATAAACAGAAAAATCAAGGAGACCAGGTTTTTTTTAAAAAATAATTGCAGAATCCAGGCCTTCATGATTAATCGAGAACAGACCTTTAGATCAGTCTAATTTGGACTCAACGGCAAATATGGATGTGGCCTTCATGATTGGAGAAAAACACCAGTATTTTCTTCTTCCTGGCATCTGTATTACAGTACGTGGAGAGTGTATTATCACTAAATCACCCACAGAGTGGAGATTCCACCCAAGCAATAATTGCAAATTTGTTGCAAAGCATAAGCAGCACCAGCAAAGTTTCAGCCAATGGACCTCCAGGTTAAACCCGGAGGTCCATTGGCTGAAATATTGCTTGCGTTTTTTGTCGATATATACAAAATTTGAAAGTTATAGCTTGGGTGATAACTCCACTCTGCAGGTCATTTAGTTACAATCCACTCTCCTTGTACTGTAGGTTTTAGGTCTCCCGTCTTAAAATGCTAGTTTACAATCCATTGTTATAGGCCTTCACCATTATCACTGGTTCTCTCCCACCACCCTTTGATGTACAGTTAAAACTAGAAGTCCTGTCATGAAATGCGCACAAATAGCATGTTGATATGCGCGTTAATATACGCGTTATGGCCATAGTAAAGCTATCAAATTCTGTACATAGGCCTGTGCACAAGCAATGTTTCAGCCAATGGACCTCCGGGTAACCTGGAGGTCCATTGGCAGAAACATTGCATGTGTTTGCTATGAGTAATCAGGAGAGCCTGCCGTGATTTGCATGCCATTAGATATGGCAATTGCGCGCAATTCCAATGCGCAATTAAGTGTAGATAAGCGCACTATTCGTGACAGGACTTCTGGTTTTAACTGTAAGTTTACTCGACTAACTCGAGAAGGCTTCTTAGTTTCCAGTGTCAAGCCACAGGTCTATTTGAATTTGAATTAAACATGGCATTTACTGAGAAATGCCACAAACATGAATATACAGTACATGTCATGGAGAGTGGATTGTAACTAAATCACTCATAGAGTGGGGTTATCACCCGAGCTATAACTTTCAAATTCTGTACATATCGACAAAAAACAGAAGCAATGTTTCAGCCAATGGACCACTGAGTTTAACCCACAGGTCCATTGACTGAAACTTTGCTTGTGCTGGTTATGCTTTGCAACAAATTTGCAATTATTGCTTGGGTGGAATCTCCACTCTGCGAGTGATTTAGTGATAATACACTCTCCACGTACTGTAATAGATCTAAAGCTTCAAGTGCATGATCATATGGAATTTGCCATAGAAAAGCAATCCATTGTCGAAAGTGTCGTATATGACACTGTCGACACCGATTGCTTTTCTATGGCGAACACTGGGTTTTTAAAAAAAATATTTATCTTTTGCATTGTTTGATTCGAAGGTAAGCTCTAAGCTATATTTTGCAAGCATCAGGGAAACCTGGCCAAATTATATATTGCCAAAACACTGCAAAACTTTGGAAAAAGTTTCAAACTACGCATAATTTGGGCACAATTATCTTATTTGGGCACAGCATTTACCATCGTTAGTTGGGGAGAATTTAAAAGCCTGATCGAGAAGTCAACGATTATGGGTTTTCAACACCCCTTTAGTGATGAATTATTAGGTATTACTCTCCTCGCCATCATGCTGGTAAGAATCGTCAAAGGCTGTAGAATATCAAAATACATTGTAATTGGGAAAAAGTATAAAGATACAACACATGACACCTGGTCTGGCCTTCTAGAAAGTATGGAAGTACAAATAATTGCACTTCTCAGTTTGCCAAGGAGTGCAATTGCCTTCGTAAATCACAATGCTGCGATTATTAGACTCTTGACCATCTCCGGTCACATGCTTAATGTTATAAATTTACTGTTGTGTTGTTATATTGTCATTAGATGCACATGTCACGTGAAATAAAGAATATCTAACTAACTAACTAACTAACTAACTAACTAACTAACTAACTAACTAACTAACTAAATAACACATGCAGTGGTCAGGAGTCTGAGTTTTCCTTGAAGAGCAGTAGACGTGTGGCACGCCTACAGTTAATACTAGAAGTCCTGTCATGAAATGCGCGCATATAGCACGTCGATCTGCGCATTAATCTACGTGCTATGTCCATAGTATGGCTATCAAATTCTGTACATATGGCCTGTGCACAAGCAATGTTTCAGCCAATGGACCTCCGGGTAACCCAGAGGTCCATTGGCAGAAACATTGCCTGTGCTTGCTATGAGTAACCAGGAGAACCTGCCATGCTTTGGATGCCATTCCATATGACAATTGCGCACAATTCCAACGCGCAATTAAGCCTAGATAAGCGCACAGTTCGTGACAGGACTTCTAGTTTTAACTGTACATGCCATAAAGAATTTCTGGCCTGAGGAACTAAGGACTAAAATTGAGTAAAAATATTGTTTTTTTTATACACTACTGCGCAAGCGATCATTACATGAATATCCCAGGTCCACGATATCTTCACTCAAGATCTAAGAGAAGTCACCGACTAATATTGGCGATTGTTTCTCGAGTCAATGTCCGACACGATATTAAAATCGCCATGATTCATGGTCACAGATTATACATGTAGCTGTAATTAATTTCTAGGACACCTGAGCGAAAAGGATGTACTTATTGTCGTATTTTGCCCGACTCTCACAATTTTGTGGTCGAAATACATGTATAACTCAACAATCTCAACTCAGTGAAATTAGGTTGGCCTTACCATTACCAACATTCATAAAATATTCACGTTTTTAATCAGTTAGAATATTTTTTTTTAAATTCCGACAAATTGCAACATTCCAATACATAAATCTGATTCGGAAAATTATTGATGACTGGTTATCATTCTGACATTCTGTGACATCAACATGCAGTAGTTTATTTGGTGTAATCTCTTTCACAATTAATGTCGAGATTATGCTCTCTGGAGTTAACCCTTTACCCAACGAATTACCCGCCTCCGCCCGCGTAATATGCAAATTCAGGAGTTGAAAAAATATTATTTTTCAAATAATTTCAACAAAACCATATCATGTGACCCTTCGTTGGAACGAGCTCGTCGAGCTCGTTCCAACGAGGGGTCACATGATATGGCTTTGTTGAAATTTTTTGAAAAATTTAAAAAAAATGGTATTTAAAATAATAAATTTGATATCGTCTGTGTTAGGTAAAGGGTTAATCCCTTTCACTCCAAATGTCTTGTCCAATTTAATTATTGCATTCATTGTCCGCATAATATCGGGTGGGTTTAATACTTTTGTCTCACCTCGGACCTAGGATATCCATGTAACGGTCGCTTGCGCAGTAGTGTACATGTAGATGTTTCTAGAGGTCACAGAGTACAATTAAAGTTGACTTTACAAGTTGAATTGATTCTTCTTCTTCAAAGGTTGATCATGGAATTTCATAATCGTGTCAGTCTTAGCAGAGACCCCTGTTTTTCAGCTTTATATGCACTCCCACATCCTGCAAGGGTTCTCCTGACAAAGGAGCATGTGCTCCCTGTTGGGGGGTGGAGGGTGGGGTGGGGGCAAGGGTATTCCTTGACAAGCATAAAGGAGGTACAGTACAGTCACCATAGACTGGTCACTTTCCACGAGTGGGCAATATTTCAATAATATTATATTCCAAACACTAATTATAGAAATAATCATCAAAAATTTAATTAATGAAACACCAGGTACAACCTACATGTAGTGCTTCATTAATTAAAATTTCGCCGCTGGTAATTTTTATTATTACTTGGTAAGTGCATGTGTGGACATCACTGCCCATGCCCATCCACGACCACTGTTTGTTCTGTAGTTTTATCAGTGAGGGGGCTAGAGCTCTTGGACATGGGGGGTGGGGGGGGGAGGGGGGCTATACCTCCATGATTCCCACCACAAGCCAACCGTCCACCCACCCTACTAAAGGTGTAGCATAGGAAGGTGTTGTTTATACAATGTATGAATATAGCCGGTCAACTTTTTTCATTTCTGACTATTGTTTATCATATTTTCAGCAAATTTAGTGAAAAAAGCAAATTGGGCTTACAGGTATTTTTTATCCCCACTTTTTATACAACATTTTCTGGGCTGCATTTTAGCTGTACACACCTTTCTGAGTTTTCTCCTACCAGTGTTCTTCTTTCATTCTAGAGCACCAGTTGTACTAATGTAGGGGTTTGATGGAAAAATATGACAGAACTTGGCAGGGGCATCAAGAGAAATATTTGGATGAAGGGATTCACATGATGTGGAATGCAACATCCTAGCAGCAGATTAAAGCAGTTAGATGGGGGAGCATATGAGAGGAGGGGTGTGTCATTTTATTGGTGGGGTCATTTACATTCTTGAGGAGTCAAATGACAAGTTTTCCTTGATTTCTTGCCCAAAATTACTTGTTTGGACAATAATAAATTTGTGAGTTTTGATATGTACCCTATATGTATTCTGCACAATGCATTGAAGCTGTTTCATTAATGGACCTGGGTTTAACTCCTTGCATGCTGCAAGTGGATTTTCCTGCCCAAGAGAGGATTTCATTTCTCACTGAAATATAATGTACATGTAAGTACACAAAATAAATTAATTGATTCTCAGGCAATTTTTTTTTTCAAATTTGTGAGAGAGGGAGGGTGGGTTTTATTTTTAATTTCAATTTTTTTCCCCCAAAAAGTGAGCAAACATGGAGAGGATTTTGGCTGTCTTTTTACACACAGAAATATAGAAAGTGCATATTTATACAAATAAATTCATTTTTAGCTCAACTTTGACGTAAGTCAAATTTGAGCTTATGCCATGGCCAGTAGTCCATCATCCGTCTGTTCGTCTGGCCGTCAACAATTCAATACGGCTTGTGCTAGAGGCCGTATTTATGAACCGATCTTTACAAAACTTCTTGGGTACCTTTGTTATCACCGTGGGACGAGAACGAGTGTTTTCGGGTCCGGTTCGAAATTTAAGATGGCCGCTTGAGCCATTTTGTACACAATTAGGTGCAATCAGATTTTTGCGCAGAACAAAATTTGAACAATTTTTTGTGTGAATGTTTAGTACCATGTGATACATCACATATAATACAGGTTTTTTTCTCGTGCGTATATTATGCAAATTAGACTAACTTTGATTTATTTAGTGTTGCTTTCAGCATTGTAAGTGCAAATGTCAATATGGCTCGGGCTAGAGGCCGTATTTATGAACCGATCTTTACGAAACTTCTTGGGTACATTTGTGATCACCATGGGTCAAGAACAAGTGTTTTTGGGTCCTGTCTGAAATTCAAGATGGCCACTGTCAGCCATTTTGTACAAAATTAGGTGCAATCAGATTTTTGCACAGAACTTCCACATAAAAGCGCTGATTTGAATAATTTTTTGTGTGAATGTTTAATACCATGGGATACACCACATATAATATGGGTTTTTTTCTCGTGCACAAATTATGCCAATTAGACTAACTTTGATCTATTTAGTGTTACTTTCAGCACTGTAACTGCAAATGCCAGTACGGCTCGGGCTGGAGGCCGTATTTATGAACCGATCTTTACGAAACTTCTTGGGTACCTTTGTTATCACCATGGGACGAGAACGAGTGGTTTTGGGTGTGGTCCGAAATTCAAGATGGCCACAGTTTCCATTTTGTACTTTAGTTAGCGCAATCAGTTTTTATACCCCCCGCAAACAAAGTTTGGGGGGATATATAGGAATCACCCTGTCCGTCCATCTGTCTGCATGTCCGTCTGTCCATCCTTATAAGCACAACTCCTCCTAAACCATTTGAAGAATTTTCATGAAACTTTACACAATGGAAGAACTCCGTAGGAAGATGCGCATGAAGCAATATAATTCCGTTCCGACATTTCCAAGGGGAGATAATCTAACTTATACATTCCAATTGCTACATCATATGGTTGTGTCCTCATAAGCGCAACTGCACGGGGGGTGGGGGGAGGTGGGGGTGTGGGGGGGATCACTTTGTGAGCTTGCTCACATTACCTCTAGTTTGTACAGAACTTCTTACGAAAGTTCTGATTTGAATAAATTTTTGTTTGTATGAATGTTTAGTAACATGGAATACATCACATATAATACAGGTTTTTTTCTTGTGCAGAAATTATGCAAATTAGATGAACTTTGATTTATTCAGTGTAATTTATACACAGTAAATGCACATGTCAATTCGGCTCAGGCTAGAGTCTGTATTTATGAACTGATCTTCACAAAACTTCTTGGGTACCTTTGTTATCACCTTGGGACGAGAACGAGTGTTTCTGGGTGTGGTCCAAAATTCGAGATGGCTGCCAGTGGCCATTTTGTACCGAAATTAGGTCCAATCAGTTTTTTGTGCACAACTTCTATACAGCTCAGGCTAGAGGCTGTATTTGTGAACCCATCTTTACAAAACTTCTTGGGTACCTTTGTTATCACTGTGGGACGAGAATGAGTGTTTTTGGGTGCATTCCAAAATTCAAGATGGCCACTAGCAGCTATTTTGTTCCAAAATTAGTGCAATCAGTTTTTACTTGCGTCGCCAGTGGTAGAGCAGGTCTAGTAACCGTGCGACTCCATCCGTCTGTCAGTCCGTCCGTCAGTCCATCCGAAACACTTCTTCCGTCAAAGTTTTCTTGGCTTCTATGAAAGGGAATGATTTTATATTTGGTGTGCTGCTTCATAATGATGAGTTGTATCGTGTATCTAATTTTCAGATCTGCCGTGCAGCCACTTCCTGTTTGCCGATACTTTGAAGTCTGTTCATCTCTGTAATCAGTTGCATGCAGTGACGCAGGTCCAGACCCGGTTTTGGTCTTGGCTTGTTTGTACAGAACTTCTGTATGAAAGTTCTGATTTGAATAAATTTTTGTATGAATGTTTAGTAACATGGAATACATCACATATAGTACGGGTTTTTTTCTCGTGCAGAAATTATGCAAATTAGATGAACTTTGATTTATTCAGTGCTACTTATACACTGTAAGTGCACATGTCAATACGGCTCAGGGTAGAGGCTGTATTTATGAACCGATCTTCACAAAACTTCTTGGGTACCTTTGTTATCTCCTTGGGACGAGAATGGGTGTTTTTGGGTGCGGTCCAAAATTCAAGATGGTTGCCGGTGGCCATTTTGTACCAAAATTAGTGCAATCAGTCTTTTGTACAGAACTTCTGTATGAAAGTTCTGATTTGAATAAATTTTGGGAGTAATGTTTAGTAACATGGAATACATCACATATAATACAGGTTTTTTTCTCGTGCAGAAATTATGCAAATTAGATGAACTTTGATTTGTTCAGTGCTACTAATACACAGTAAGTGCACATGTCAATACGGCTCAGGCTAGAGTCTGTATTTATGAACAAAACTTCTTGTGGTACCACTGTTATCACCTTGTGACAGGAACGAGTGTCTTGGGGTGCCTTTGTTATCACTGTGCTATGAGAACAAATATTTTTGGGTTCAGTCAGACCCACTCTGGGACTCAAAAATTTCTTTTCTAGTTTAGCATCTAACTGTCACCACACCTTTACAATACTTTACCTATATATTTGTTACATGCTATGGTCAGCATTTATGTACAGACTGCAGGGTATTTGATGACTGGATTCGCATCGCAAAATGCTAGTCAAAAATGTCCAAATGCTAACCATTTTTCTTTCATATTGGCCTTTTATTCACTATTTATCATCACTTTTTGAAACCAAGATGGAAACTGCAAATCAAATTTTTAAAAACAAAAAATACTCTGGACCGTTACAATACTTTACATGTACCTTTGTTATCAGGTCATTACCTAGATGTTTGTCATTGCTGTGTCACATACTATACATGTACTTGTCTTAAACAAGTTGAGCTACAGTATGTGGAGAGTGGATTGTAACTAAATCATCCGTGGAGTGGAGTTATCACCTGAACTATAAATTTCAAATTTTGTGTATATCGACTAAAAACACAAGCAATGTTTCAGCCAATGGACCTCCGGGTTTAACCCGGAGGTCCATTGACTGAAACTTTGCTTGTGCTTGTTATGATTTGCAACAAATTTGCAGTTATTGCGTGGGTGAAATCTCCACTCTGCGGGTGATTTAGTGATAATACACTCTCCACGTACTGTACAGTGTCATTGACACTTCCATTAATTTGAAAATGAAACATTCCTCTAAAAACAAACTGTAGGTACTGCAAATCAAAGGCTTCATATTCTTTTGACGCTCTTCATATTACCTTTGAAGTAAAAGTATTTAATCTATGGGGATTTGCCTCATTACAATTTATACGAGAGTACCTATAGGCACTCTCTATTAGATTGTAACAAGGCAAACATATTGGAGACGCAACTAAATAAATACGCATCAATCAAAAAGTGAAAAGTCTCAGGTCTGCCTCAGTTTGTGCTAATATTGGGGAACACTAAAAGGCAATAAAAATGTCCAATGAGGTCATTCAAATTCAATGAGGGACTGCCTGAGAATCAAAACCCTTTTTTTAGCCTAATTTGGGCACATTTTATCCAGTTTGCAATTTCCCCCTGAAAATTGAATGGATTTTTGCACAGATGATTTCTTTACTTACATGTAAACTTAGATGAATGTTTCACACAGCAGCCATGACTAGATTTGATGAAAAATACAGTGGAACCCTGTTAATTGAATAGCCACTTTGCCAATGAAAATTATTCAATTAACAGAAGTATTCAATTAACAAGGATTGTGTCACTTTCCTGTTTTCTAGAGATAAACTTGGCATTTATTCTATTATATCTTGTTTGACAGAGCTCTAAGAGCTCTGTCAAACAAGATATAATAGATTAAATGCCTGTATTAGATGTACTGAGGCCAAATAAACAAAGGAAAACTGGGGAGAGTCAAGGTAAGTTCTCGACAGGTTACAAGATTTTTTATTCAATTAACAGGAGTTTACTCTATACCCTATATTCAATTAACAGGTCAAATTTGTACTGGAGGTATGGTAAATGGTTTTTTACTGGAAAATTATATTCAATTTACAGTGATATATAATTAAGAGATATCCAATTAAGTGGGCTCCACTGTATCTTGAAAATACTCAGCAGGTTAAGAGTTAAGAGGCTGATGGTCCACTTACACATACAGTTAAAACTAGAAGTCCTGTCATGAAATGCGCACAAATAGCACGTTGATATGCGCATTAATGTACGCGTTATGGCCCAAGTAAAGCTATCAAATTATGTACATATGGCCTGTGCACAAGCAATGTTTCAGCCAATGGACCTCCGGGTAACCCGGAGGTCCATTGGCAGAAACATTGCGTGTGTTTGCTATGAGTAACCAAGAGAACCTGCCGTGCTTTGGATGCCATTCGATATGGCAATTGCGCGCAATTCCAACGCGCAATTAAGCCTAGATAAGCGCACTATTCGTGACAGGACTTCTAGTTTTAACTGTATCTCCAAATATTTGGTAAACTGCATCTTTGGAGGGGGTAGGGGGTGGGGTGGGGTGGGTGGAATCCTGTTAGCAAGAAGTTTGTTTAAATCAAGACCCTAGTCATATTTGGGAGCCTGATATTAACTTAGTGAAATATGAGGATATTCTTAACTTAGTGAAATATGAGGAATATTCTTTAAAAATCTTCAGATCCATCAGCTAGAGACTTTTGATATTTAGTATGTTGCATTCTTAGTGAGGTGAGATTCAAGTTTGTTCAAATCACGTCCCTAGGTTCATATTTGGGCTCTCTATGGGAACCTGAATTTTAACTCCGTCCAATATGAGGACAATTTTTAAAAACTCTTTTTCAGATCCACCATTCAGAATCTTTTGATGATTGATATGGAGCTAAATAAAGAACCTGTGGGGCATATTTGGGCTCCCTAAAAGAAAGAATAGGGCATTCTTAGGGTGGTCATATTCAGGTGTTTCCAAATCAAATCATTGGAGTCATATTTGGGCTCTCTATAGAACTTTAACTTTGTGCAATATGAGGAATATTCTTTAAAAATCTTCTTCTTCATTCAGAATCTTTAGGCATCTGATATGCAGTATCTTTAGGAGGTTCAGATTGAATTTTAATCAAATAAAATTCCTGGGGTCATATTTGAGCTCTTTGTGAGAACTCGAATTTTAACTTAGTAGAATATGAGGAATATTCTTTAAAAACCATCTTCTTCAGATCTACTGGTAAGAATCTTTTGATATTTGGTTTGCAGTATCCTTAGTGGGGTCAGATTCCAATTTGTTCAAATACCTGGGTTCATATTTAGGCTCCCTTTGGCAACCTAAATTTTAACTTAGTGCAGTATTGGAAAATTCTTTTTAAAATCTCCTTCAGATCATCAGTCAGAATCATTTGACATTTGATATGCTGAAACCTTAGGAGGCCCAGATCCAGGCCTTTAGATCAGTCTATTTTGGGCACAGTGGCAAATATGGATCAGCTACATTGTGGCCTGCATGGCTGGAGACAAATGGCCGGTATTTTCTTCTTGGCATCTGTTTTAGGTTTCAGGTCCCCTCTTAAAATGATAGTTTACAACCCCTTGTCATAGGTCTTCACCATTATCACTGGTTCCCACCACCCCTTGACATAAGTTTACTTGAGAAAGCTTCTTAGTTTCCCTGCGTCGAGCCAAAGTCCTGTTTGAATGTAAATTACGCATGTCGTTTAATAGGAAATTTCACAAACATGAATATAACAGATCTCCAACTTTACGTGCATGATCATATAGAATTTGCCAAAGAAAAGCAATCGGCGTCGACAGTGTCGTACATGACACTGTTGATGCCGATTGCTTTTTTTATGGCGAATCCTGTGGGCTTTTTTAAAAAATTATTTATCTGTTGCATTGTTTGATTCGAAGGTAAGCTCAAAGCTATATTGCAAGCATCAGGGAAACCTGGCCAAACTATACTTTGGAAAATGTTTGAAACTCTGCATAAATTGGGCACAATTATCTTATTTGGACACAGCATTTACCGTCGTTATTTGAGAAGAATTTAAAGGCCTGCCCAGATCAAGTGTCATTGGGTTATATTTGGTTTCCTTACTTTTAACTTAAAACAATATAAGGACAATCCGTTAAAAAATCTTTTTCATATTCACAAGTCAGATTATTTTGTTGTATAGTATTGACATCCTTACAGTGTGGTGAAATTGAAGCTTGTTCAAATGGAAATCCCTGGGCTCATAATTGAGCTCCCTAACTTAGTGCGGTATGAGGAATTTTCTTCAAAGATCTTCTTCAGATCCACCAGGCAGAATCTTTTGATATTTGGTACTTTTTACAAGCCTGGAAATAAGTAGACTGTCATCTGCAGAATGAGGTCCCCAGAGGGCGAATTTGGTGATGCTACCCTACACAGCAGGGTAGCATCACCAAATTCACCCTCTGAGAACCTCAGTCTGAATCGAGGTATCAGGCCAAAGCAGAAAGAGGTACCCAGAGGGTTAATTGGAGGATTCTAGCCCACTCTATGGGATAGAATCAGCAAATTCACCCTCTGGGGACCTCATTCTGCAAATGAGAGATTGCATATTTCCAGGCTTGCTTTTTAGATCACCTGACTGAAAGTCAGGGTGAGCTTTTCTGATCACTTTTCGTCCTTCGTCCGTCGTCCGTCGTCTGTCATCCGTCGTGAAGGTGGTGTTTGGGCATTTTCTCCCAAACCACTGGCCTCATATTAATGAAATTTCATGTGAGTAGGGGTTATATAAGGGCATTTTGATTTTTTGTCAAATTAGGTTTCGGCTCATATTGAGCAGAGGGATGGGGCAAAAATGCTCCAATTCTTAAAAAATCTTCTTCTCAAGAACCAGCAATAGCAGAGACATGATATTTGGTATGCAGCTTCCTTTTGAGATGTAGACTCAAGTTTGTTCAAGAGAAGTTCGAGGGGCTATATTTGACGATGTTAAAGGAGAGACAAAAATTTTGGCCCTGCCCCAAATTTCTATTTTCCAAACCGCGAGGCCGATTTGAACCAAATTTTACGTGAGTGCTTATTGGGTCATAAGTACCTAATTTATGCAGAAATTTGTTTTTTCCCATAGTCCCGCGGGAACCACAGGAGCTAAAAATAGAAAAAATTAAAACGCCCATATCTCCAAAACTGCACTGCAGTGAGAATTTTTATTTGGTGTGAAGCTTCCTTGGGCCCAACAGAAAGGATTGGTAAAAAAAAATTGCCATCGGTTTTATCATAGGGTACAGTTTCGGGACTTTGAAAAAGTGCTGAGTCAGCACTTTTTAACACTGCAGGCAATGGGAAAACATTAAAAAATCTTCTTCTCCAGATCCAGCAGGCAGAATCTTTTGATATTTGGTATGCAACATTGTAGGGTGGATCTGATTCAAGTTTGTTCAAATTGGCCCCCGGATTCATATTTGGGCTCAGTATAGGAGCCCGATTTCGAACTTAGTGCATTTCAGGCAAATTTCTTTAAAAATCTTCTTCTCCAGATCCAGCAGGCACAATCTTTTGATATTTGGTATGCAACATTGTGGTGTGGATCTGATTCAAGTTTGTTCAAATCGGCCCCCTGGATTCATATTTGGGCTCACTATAGAAGCCTGAATTCGAACTTAGTGCATTTGAGGCAAATTTCTTAAAAAATCTTCTTCTCCAGATCCAGCAGGCAGAATCTTTTGATATTTGGTATGCAACATTGTGGGGTAGATCTGATTCAAGTTTGTTCAAATCGGCCCCCTGGATTCATATTTGGGCTCACTATAGAAGCCCGAATTCGAACTTAGTGCATTTGAGGCAAATTTCTTAAAACATCTTTTTCTCCAGATCCAGCAGGCAGAATCTTTTGATATTTGGTATGCAACATTGTGGGGTGGATCTGATTCAAGTTTGTTCAAATCGGCCCCCTGGATTCATATTTGGGCTCACTATAGAAGCCCGAATTCGAACTTAGTGCATTTGAGGCAAATTTCTTAAAACATCTTCTTCTCCAGATCCAGCAGGCAGAATCTTTTGATATTTGGTATGCAACATTGTGGGGTGGATCTGATTCAAGTTTGTTCAAATCGGCCCCCTGGATTCATATTTGGGCTCACTATAGAAGCTCGAATTGGAACTTAGTGCATTTCAGGCAAATTTCTTTAAAAATCTTCTTCTCCAGATCCAGCAGGCAGAATCTTTTGATATTTGGTATGCAACATTATGGGGTGGATCTGATTCAAGTTTGTTCAAATCGGCCCCCTGGATTCATATTTGGGCTCACTATAGAAGCCCGAATTCGAACTTAGTGCATTTGAGGCAAATTTCTTAAAAAATCTTCTTCTCTCTCTTTGTCCCTAGGTCCATATTTGAGCTCACTTGGGGAGCCCGAATGATAACTTAGTTCAAAATGAGGAATTTTCTTTAAAAATCTTCTTCTTCAGATCCAGCAGTCGGAATGTTTTGATATTTGGTATGCAGCATCCTTAGGGAGGTGAGATTCAAGTTTGTTCAAGCTATGTCCCTAGGTCCATATTTGGGCTCACTGTGGGAGCTTGAATTGTAACTTAGTTCGAAATGTGGAATTTTCTTAAAAATTTTCTTCTTCAGATCCAGTAGTCAGAATGTTTTGATATGTGGTGTGTAGCATCCTTGGGGGGTGGGGGGGGGGGGGGAGATTCAAGTTTGTTAAAGCCAAGTCCCTGGGTCCATATTTGGGCTCCCTGTGGAAGCCCGAATTATAACTTAGTCAATATGAGGAATTTTTCTTTAAAAATTTTCTTCTTCAGATTCACCAGTTGGAATGTTTTGATATTTGGCATGCAACAACCTTAAGGGGCTCAGATTCAAGTTTGTTCAAGCCAAGTCCCTTGGTTCACATTTGGGCTCACTATGGGAGCCTGAATGACAACTTAGTTCAATATGAGGAATCTTCTTTAAAAATCTTCTTCAGATCCAGTAGATGAATGCTTTTGATATTTTTTATGCAGCATCCTTAGGGGGTAAGATTCAAGTTTGTTCAAGCCATGTCCCTAGGTCCATATTTGGGCTTATTGTGGGAGCTTGAATTGTAACTTAGTTCAAAATGAGGAATTTTCTTTAAAAATCTTCTTTTTCAGATCCAGCAGTCAGAATGATTTGATATTTGGTGTGCAGCATCCTTAGGGGGGTGAGATTCAAGTTTGTTAAAGCCAAGTCCCTGGGTTCATATATGGGAATATTCTGGCGTTTTTTTAGATCCACTGGTCAGAATCTTTGGATATTTGGTAGGAGGCTTTTCTTAGGAGGAGCAGATGCACCTTGTTGAAATCAATTCTCTGGGTTGATATTTAGGCTACCATGTCAGGTGAGTGCCCTCAGGCCCCCTGTTTCAAACTTTTTTCAAAGTGTTACGCTTGACTGCTTTTGGTGAGCAACAGAGGAGTTTGAAATTTAACACAGAATCCATTGGTGAATTTACTGTTTGTTTAAATGAACTATGTCAACGAATGATAGAGATGGTAAACTTTAATTTAGTTAGATGTAAGAGAAGGGGAGGAGGGTCCATTGGGCCCATTTTTTTGGCTCGAGAACAAGATGGAGTCAGTTTTGAAGGAGTTTGAGTGATTTTATGGTTAAAACTAGAAGTCCTATCACAAACTGTGCGCTTTTCTAGGCTTAACTGTGTGTAGGAATTGCAAGCAATTGTCATATCGAATGGCATCCAAAGCATGGCAGGTTCTCCTGGTTACTCATAGCAAACACAGGCAATGTTTCTGCCAATGGACCTCCGGGTTACCCGGGGGTCCATTGGCTGAAACATTACTTGTGCACAGACCATATGTACACCCCCCCCCCCCACCCACACTTCCCGAGCTATATTAGGTTAACTATTTTAACATGTAGATGCTGAATGGAACCTTAAATCCTTCTTTAAACATTTTTATAATGTGAGCTATTATAGTACGTCCCCCATGGACTGTTTGCTTTCTGCAGGTGTGTAATATTTCCTTGGACGCAATAATATTAGATTCCAAATGCTAATTATATGAATAATCATCAAAGATTTAATTCATGAAGCATTGGGGACAACCCAGTGCTTCATTAATTAAAATTCAGCTGATGATGATGATGATTTATATTACAGTTAAAACTAGAAGTCCTGTCACGAACTGTGCGCTTATCAAGGCTTAATTGCATGTAGGAATTGTGCGCAATTGCCATATCGAATGGCATCCAAAGCACTGCAGGTTCCCCTGGTTACTCATAGCAAACACAGGCAATGTTTCTGCCAATGGACCTCCGGGTTAACATTGCTTGTGCAAAGGCCATATGTACAGAATTTGATAGCCTTACTATGGTCATAACGTGCAGATCAACGTGCTATTTGTGCTCATTTCATGACAGGACTTCTACAGTACATGGAGAGTGGATTGTAACTAAATCACCCGCGGAGTGCAGTTATCACCCAAGCTATAACTTTCAAATTCTGTACATATCGATAAAAAACACAAGCAATGTTTCAGCCAATGGACCTCCGGGTTTAACCCGGAGGTCCATTGGCTGAAACTTTGATTGTGCTGGTTATGCTGTGCAACAAATTTGCAATTATTGCTCGGGTGGAATCTCCACTCTGCAGGTGATTCAGTGATAATACACTCTCCATGTACTGTAGTTTTAACTGTACCTTGTAAATGCATGCATGGACATCATTGCCCACGTGTGGATTATGACCAGTCCACAGTGACTGTACTTGTAAAGTCCTTTAGGGCCTCTTGTTTATGAAAGTTAATGAGAAATTCATGAAAATACTGTGCAGGTTAAGAGTTAATTATTATCTTCTTCACGTGTACTAAGAGATTTAGTGCTGAATAATATTACGATGATGTATATTCATCATGATATAAACAAAATAGAACTTAGAACATTAGCAACAAATGTGCAATTATTTTTAGTTAAATCATTTTTTTTTATATGAATAATTGAAAAAGCTAATTTTAGTGATACATGTACATGTTGGGCATGCAGTACAGTGGACCCCACTTAATTGGAAATCTCTTAATTGTATATCCCTGTTAATTGAATATAATTTCTAAACACATAACCATTTACCATACCTCCAGTACAAATTTGAACTGTTTATTGAATACAGGTTATAGAGTAAACTCCTGTTAATTGAATAAAAAATCTTGTAGCATGTCAAGAAATTACCCTGACTCACCTCAGTTTTCCTTTGTATTTAGACCTATTTGGCCTCAGTACCTCCAATACATGCATTAAATCTATTATATCTTGTTTGAAAGATCTCATGGAGCTCTGTCAAACAAGATATAATAGAATAAATGTTTATCTCTAGAATATAGGAAAGTGA
The DNA here is from genome assembly GCA_031216915.1 of Pictodentalium vernedei. Classification (NCBI taxonomy): domain Eukaryota; kingdom Metazoa; phylum Mollusca; class Scaphopoda; order Dentaliida; family Dentaliidae; genus Pictodentalium; species Pictodentalium vernedei. The sequence goes on along the minus strand of CM062297.1, from coordinate 96,575,107 downwards.
CACAATCCCTGTTAATTGAATAATTTTCATTGGCAAAGTGGCTATTCAATTAACAGGGTTCCACTGTACAGTGGTCGTAAGTTGTGTGATAAGCACTAAAAGTGTTTTTGTCTCTTATTTTCCATCTTTATCTAACATCCACACTAGACTTTGACAGGTCTTTACATTGGATTGCCCGGGAAGTAAAGTAGTGCTGTTTCCTGTGGTAAACAAGCTCTATTTTACTGGTAAAATAGGACACGGTCAACAATGCCTGGGGGGGAAGTAATCTAAAAGGGGCAACATGGGTATAAATGATTGACTAAACTTGTCTTTATCTCCATGTTACATTCACGAATAGCCATTTTTAATGCCCCCCGACTTGAGTCTGGAGTCATATAGTGATTGAAGTGTGTGTGTGTCCGTGTGTGTGTCCGAGCCAATAACTCAAAAACTGTTAGGGCCACACTCATCAAACTTCACACAATTATAAAGGACCATGGGAGAATGTGTCACACACCACAGCCGGGTTCGTACCTTCATGGTCAAGATCACATTTCAAGGTCACATTAAAAATCAGTCAATCTTCGAGTCTCAGCCATAACTCAGAAACGAATCATAGTACAATTGTTAAACTGTTAAGGACAGTCAGAAGGTGTGTTGCGTATAATAGTTTCTGCCGCATCTGCAAGGTGAAGGTCACAGGTGGGGGGGGGGGGGGGGCATGTGTTACCTTAGTAACATTCTTCTTGTTCAGAAATATGTGACATTAAACATCATCAAATAAATAAATAACCTGTCACCACACCAAAATTCAGTTTGAGTGAAATCTAATAATAGACCACTTTTGTGATCATGATACTGTTTTCACTCAGCCGCTGCTCTCAATCTAGAGAGTAGATTACCACTAAAACACCCATGGAGTGGAATTTCCCGACAAACATTAACTGTCAAATCCTCGGATAATGCATTAGAAAGAAAAGCTAAATTTCAGCCAGTGGACATCTGGGGTAAAACCTTTGGCGGAAAGTTTACTTGTTGTTATGCATTTCCACAGACAAGGAGTTATTGTTCAAGTGGAAATGCCACTCTATGGGTGTTCTACTGGTAGTCTACTCACTCTGTGTGCACTTTGTGCTTTTTGTACCATTTTGCAAAATATTGAAGTTATTGCCAGTAGAGCTGAAACAGTTAACTGATTAATCGATTAATCGTTGATCAACATCTTGATCGATCCAAAAAGTAATTGCTCAATTAACAGTTACTTTTGAACTACTGTATTATATGGGTTAACATTACAAAGGAACAAACTTGCTCCAAAACAAGCAAACATTATCACACTGACTCACATCAGTTATATGAGACAGAGTAAAACTTGCTGACATACATGTACTTATTCACTTGCATGATCATTATACTGTATCAGTAGCTGGAAATGGTCATTCTCCACCCTTTACCCATTGCAGATAGCAGACGATACTTGCAAAATAAATTCACCAGTTACTAAACATTTTCAATTTTTGTCTCAAAAACATAGCTTATGACCCCCATTGGAATGAGCTCATTCCAATGAGGCGTCATAAGCTATGTTTTTGAGACAAAAATTGAAAATATAATAAATTTGAATGGAGATTTTTGTATATAGGCCTAGTCAGTTTTGTTTGTTACATTGGGAAAAGTGTTCATGCTGTAAATCATCAACAGTATGGCAACTATTCAGATATCTATTTGGGCAAGTGATTAATCGGTTAACCAAGGTTAATCCACGTGATTAATGATCAAGAAAACCCCTTAACCGTTTCATCCCTGATTGCCAGAGTGAAAAGTCCATTTCACACAGGTTTGTGTTTCTAGTCCACTCTACACATGAAGGGTTAGATATGAGATTTATGTGACGTTTACTTGTTGTTGATTGATTGGTGAATACATGGAGATATTGATTGAAATGCTGTACATGGGAAGTGAGATAAAGGTAATGTAAGTTTGTTATTGTGGACGGGTATGTCTGCATGTAAAAGTTGATTTTTTTAGGGATTGAACTGTGTTATGAATTCTAATTTAATTAGGAGGAAGTGTTATCAGAAGGTACATGTACTTTTTAATTTCAAAATTACTGTGAGCTATCAAAGAAATATTGGTTTTAACCCATTACCAAATGCACTAGATGTCAAATTTTATTATTTTGATTATTGTTTTTTAAAATTTTTCAAAATATTTAAGAAATAACTGTTGTTTTCCTTCGGTTCATGCGATATAAACCGAAAATGTTTAGCACAAGCTTCATAACTCGCGTAGTGAGTTATGATTAAGCTTGTGCTGAAAATTTTCAGTTTATATCGCATAAACCGAAGGAAAACAACAGTTATTTCTTATAATTTAATCGGGCTGTAATATTAATATATAAAAACTGTGTACGTGAACGATAAAAACTTTTAATTTTCGCAAAAGACAACAGTCAAACTCAGAAAAGTGTGCCACAAATAGGTCACGTCAATCATTGTCAATTTGTCAAATTCGACGTTTCATTGGTCCGTCTCAATCAAAGTTTTGCACTATGTCATCAAGTTATTTCATCAAAACCATAGCATGTGACTCCTCGATGCTCGTTCCAGTGATGCATCACATGATATGGTTTTGTAGAATTTGTTTGAAAATATATATATTTTTTTTCAACTGCTTGATTTGTAAATTACGAGGGCGGATGTAATCGATTTGCTAGGTTATAGGGTTAAGGTTAGTAGTATTTATTTTCTTTAATGTTTTTTGATGTACATTTTATTCTTTGAAAATTTGGGAAAATCAATTTTTCAAATTTTCAAGTCTTAGGCCCCACAAAATAGATCTTCTGTTTCTCAGGCCATTTTTTGTCAAATTGCATGCGGGCGAGCGTTTTTTTATTTCTCTAATTATTTCTTTGTCACCAAAAGTTCATGTTATTGTTTTATATTTTAGGCCTCATAATCTACAGAATAGCATGGGTGGTGGTGTATTTCATCCCTTGAGAGCAAGAAGGCTTTGCAATGCTAAGGCATTGCAAAGCCTTCTTGCACTCAAGGGACAAATTTATGAATTTTTTAAATTGAGTAAAATATCAGACATAAACCATTTAATTTTTATTTTATTTAAGTTTACATTGGCTATAAAAAGAGAGCATGCGGCAGCCAAAAGGACCATGCGGGAGGGCCTGAGAAACAGATTTTTAATTTTTTTAGGCCTTAAGTGTTTCCATTCTCTCAAAACAAGGTGGCTAAAACATAGTGCATGTAAAATTCATAGGGTGCACTGTTGGCATGAGGATAACAAAACTGAACAAAACTGATTACCACAAAAGTTCTGATCCAGTGATTTTGGAACTTGTCTTTCCCTGGGAAACCTGGGAAGTTTTACAGTGCTAAACAAGGTCTGTTTTACTGGTAAAATAGGACCCGGTCACCGATGCTGGGTTTGAAGTTCTTGAAAAGGGGAAACATAGGTATAAATGATTGGCTGGACCTAACTTTTTATTAGCTCACCTGACTGAAAGTCAAGGTGAGCTTTTCTTATCGCTCTTCGTCCGTCGTCCGTCCTGCGTGAAGGTGGTGTTTGAGCCTCTTTCTCCTAAACCACTGGCCACATTTTAATTAAATTTCATGCAAGTAGTGGTTATATAGGGGCATTTGGGTTTTTCTTCAAATTGGATTTCTGCTCATATTGTGGAGTGGGGTGGGCCCAAAATGCACAAAAATGTAAAAAATCTTCTCATGAACCAGCCATAGCAGAGACTTGATATTTGGTATGCAGCTTCCATTTGAGGTGTAGACTCAATTTCGTTCAAGAGAAGTTTGCTGGGCAATATTTACCATTGTTCTGAGAGGGACAAGAATTTTTGCCCCGCCCAAAATTTGTATTTTCTGAACCCAGAGGTCGATTTGAACCAAATTTAATATGAGGTATTATTGGGTTATAAGTACTTGATTTATGCAAAAAAAATTTTCCTGCAGCCCCGTGGGAACCGCAGGAGCTAAAAATAGAAAAAAATTGAAACGCCCATATCTCCAAAACTGCACGGCATCGAGAATTTTTATTTGGTGTGAAGCTTCCTTAGGTAAAAACAAATTGCCATCGGTTTTATCATTGGGTACAGTTTCAGCACTTTTTAACACTGTAGGCAATGGGAAAAACATTAAAAAATCTTCTTCTCCAGATCCAGCAGGCAGAATCTTTTGATATTTGGTATGCAACATTGTAGGGTGGATCTGATTCAAGTTTGTTCAAATTGGCCCCCTGGGTTCATATTTGGGCTCAGTATAGGAGCCCGATTTCGAACTTACATGTAGTGCATTTCAGGCAAATTTCTTAAAAAATCTTCTTCTCCAGATCCAGCAGGCAGAATATTTTGATATTTGGTATGCAACATTGTGAGGTGGATCTGATTCAAGTTTGTTCAAATCGGCCCCCTGGGTTTATTTTTGGGCTCAGTATAGGAGCCCAAATTTGAACTTAGTACATTTCAGGCAAATTTCTTTCAAAATCTTCTTCTCCAGATCCAGCAAGCAGAATTTTTTGATATTTGGTATACAGCATTGTGGGTTGGATCTGATTCAAGTTTGTTCAAATTGGCCCCCTGGGTTTATATTTGGGCTCAGTATAGAAGCCCAAATTTGAACTTAGTGCATTTCAGGCAAATTTCTTTGAAAATCTTCTCAAGATCCAGCAGGCAGAATCTTTTGATATTGGGTATGCAACATTGTGGGGTGTATCTGATTCAAGTTTGTTCAAATTGGCCCCTGGGTTTATATTTGGGCTCAGTATAGGAGCCCAAATTTGAACTTAGTGCATTTCAGGCAAATTTCTTCAAAAATCTTCTCCAGATCCAGCAGGCAGAATCTTTTGATATTTGGTATGCAACATTGTGGGGTGGATCTAATTCAAGTTTGTTCAAAACGGCCCCCCCCCCCTGGGTTTATATTTGGGCTCAGTATAGGAGCCCAAATTTTAACTTGAAAATTTCTTTGAAAATCTTCTCAAGATCCAGCAGGCAGAATCTTTTGATATCGGGTATGCACCATGCTTAGTGGGGTGAGATTCAATTTTGTTCAAGCCAAGTCCCTGGGTTCATATTTGCGCTCATTATGAGAGCCCGAATTATAACTGAGTTCAAAATGAGGAATTTTCTTTAAAAATCTTCTTTAGATGCAGCAGTCGGAATGTTTTGATATTTGGTATGCAGCATCCTTATGGGGGTGAGATTCAAGTTTGTTCAAGCCATGTCCCTAGGTCCATATTTGGGCTCGCTGTGGGAGCCTGAATGATAACTTAGTTCAAAATGAGGAATTTTCTTTAAAAATCTTCTTCTTCAGATCCAACAGTCGGAATGTTTTGATATTTGGTACGCAGCATCCTTGGGGGGTCAGATTCAAGTTTGTTCAAGCCATGTCCCTATGTCCATATTTGGCTCACTGTGGGAGCTTGAATTGTAACTTAGTTCAAAATGAGGAATTTTCTTAAAAAGTCTTCTTCAGATCCAGCACTCAGAATGTTTTAATATGTGGTGTGTAGCATCCTTGGGGGGAGGGGGGTGGGAGATTCAAGTTTGTCAAAGCCAAGTCGATGGGTCCATATTTGGGCTCCCTGTGGGAACCCAAATTATAACTTAGTCAATATGAGGAATTTTTCTTTAAAAATCTTCTTCTTCAGATTCAGCAATTGGAATGTTTTGATATTTGGCATTTGATATTGATATTTGTTTATTTACGGTATATAGATAAGGCTTTACAAATCTAATATATTTCTAACCACAGTGAGACATACAAATACATACTGCAGGGAGATAACATAGCCAGATTGGCTGTCTACCTGTTATCTCCCACGCAAGAATATTTCAACGCTGCAGCCGGCTGCAAATGTCCTCTGAGGGTTTTAGCACTTTTCTTTCTTGGGAAGTAAGACGTAAAAATCGTGGGGTGGGCAGGGGTCAGTGGTGGGAAGGTTATCGTGTTAGGTGAATATCAGTGCTTTTGTGCATCTGCAGAACTGGAAGTATAAGTCAAAACCATTTGTGGACGAGACGACCAGACGAAATTATATGTGTGTCATGTAAGATGCTTGCAGGGCCTAAATTGATTATCTATGGATAGACTCTCTTGGGTACCGCTAAATATATTATTAGTTTGCTGTTGGCCTCGTTTCTGGTGTCCCCAAATATTTCACAGTAGTGGCTCAAGTATAAGTCAAGTATAACCGAAAAAGTGTGTCTAAATTGCCTATATTTGTCGAGCTTCATCCCATCCATTGGTTACGATGTCACATTCTTAAAGTTGTGCAGTGAACAAAGCAGAAACTCACTGATAATGGTCGAGTGAACTCAATTAGATAGGTTAGGCCAACCACAAGGCAATCACCTCAGAGGTATTGACAATCTCGACAATATGGATTCTCACATTGGACATTAACTGGATATGAAGACAGCAGCTTTTATGTTAATTTTCTTTTAAATTCATTCCTATTATGGGTATTTCGCAGATCAAGTTCCAGCTCGTTCCATATTTTGGGGAAGTTAAAGATGGGTAACTTATCTAATGATTTTGTTCTGGTTCTACTAACATTAAGTAGTCCCGACTGTCTTGTATTCATTGTCAACATGTTTTGCTCTGTGTTAAAAAATTCTTTAAAAGCAGTTGGAAGTTAGTCTTTTTCCCAGTCGAAAACAAAGAGACATGCCTGGAGCTTAAACAAATCATTCACTGTTAGTATTCTATTTTTGGAAAATAAAGGGTCTGTGTGGGCATTATATCTTTTATTATTTATAATTCGAAGAGAACGTTTCTGCATTATTAGCAGTTTCCTGGTAGCTTTAGAATTACCCCATATATGGATTCCATATGCCAGGTGGCTGTGAACAAGTGAGTAGTATAGGGTTTTCATTGCTGAATGCGGCAGTATATTCTTTACTTTATTTAAGGCATAATTGGCTCGTCCTATTTTGGAGCATATTTTTGAGATGTGAGTCTGGTAGTACAAGTATTCATCAATTGTAATCCCTAGAAATTTCAAAGATTTTTCGGGTTGTCTAGCTCCTATTCTGCTGATTTCCTGGTCATTTATAGAGATGTGTATGTCGTTGGGGCATATATTGCGATGGGTAGGGTTAATAATCATGTATTTAGTTTTATTAGCATTCAAGACCAATTGATTTGCAGAACACCACTCGGATATATTGGCTAGTTCATTATTTGTGTGTAGAGCCAGTCCGGCAGTGTCCGATGCAGAAGCATATCCTGATGTATCATCTGCAAATGACAACAGTTTTAATGTTGTTGAGTATCTGATGTCATTAACATACAAGAGGAATAGGATGGGCCCAAGTATAGATCCTTGAGGAACACCACAAGTTATTTCCACTAGGTTAGAGGTTTGCTCGCCGTATTTGACATACTGTGACCTATGTGTTAGATAGCTTTTGAGCCAGTTATTGCTAACACCTCTAAAGCTGTTTTGTCTAGTTTGGTTAAAAGTGTGTCATAAGTTATTGTATCAAATGCCTTAGAGAAGTCCAGAAAGAGAGCTAGTGTTTTATCTTTACTGCTTTTATTGTTTTCAAGAGCTATATCTTTTAGTAGTTGCATCACAGGATGTAAAGTACTGTGATTTTTCCGAAACCCATATTGATGATGGTATAGGATATCGAATTTGTCCAAGTATTTTATAATTCTATTCGACATTAATTTTTCTAACACTTTTAAGAAATTAGGTAAGATGCTGATTGGCCTGTAGTTTGTGAACTTTTGTTCATCATTCGATTTATGTATTGGAATTACTTTTGCTATTTTCATCCGCTCTGGAAATGTGCCGTTAGTGAATGAATTGTTAATAATGTGTGAAAGTGGTTCGGCTATTACATCGATTGTACGTTTGAGGAGGTGAGTGGTGATACCATCACAATCTTCACTGTGTTTAGATTTCATATGGTTTGTCACATCTACCACCTCAAATGGTGTTGTTGGACTTTGGAAAAAACTTTGTTCAGAAGTAAAACCCATAAAGTCTAAGGATGATTTGTTTGTACTACTTGATTGTTCACTCGTTCGCTTTCCTATACTTGCAAAAAATGTGTTAAATTCCTGTGCTATTTCGGTTGGATCACTTATTTCCTTTCCGTCATCTTGGACAAAGAAGGTCGTATTATTGTCGAACGTTTGGCTTTTTTTATGGTTTCATTTAATATCTGCCACGTTTTCCTATGGTTGTCTTTATTTTCTGACAATATTCTCCTAAAATACATCGTCTTACTTTGTTTCTTAATTTTCTCGAAAAGTCTACAGTAATTTTTGTAGTTTTTTATATTTTGTTCAGTTGGGGATTTTAGTTTTTTATTATAAAGTTTGGCTTTATTAATGGATGATCTTAAAAGTCCCTTAGACATCCATAGTTGTTTCCTGATAAATTTTTTTTCAGACGAATATGTTTGAAAGGAAAAGCTTTTTCAAAGGCCGCTTGGTATATATTACTGAACATTTCATATGCTGTATTTGGACAATTCATTTCAAAAACTGGGGAGAATTCACTTTGTGATAGGAGAATTTTAAAGGTAGCCACGTTATCTTCGTTTATCATTCGTTTCTCAATAGTTATTGGTTTTTCTAGTATGAGTATTTACCTCTGTGTAAAATGTACCGAAATGATCAGATACATCGGCGATGATTATTCCCGATGAAGATGTGGATGGTACATTATTTGAAAAAAGATGATCTATCAAGGTAGCAGAGTGAGCAGTCACCCACGTTGGCTTAGTAATAGAGGGTAAAAAGCCTTGGCTGAACATAATATCTAAGTATCTTTCGGTGTTTGTGTGTGTACCAGATTTGAGTAGATCAATATTGAAGTCTCCCATAATATAGGCTTTTTTATTTTCGTAATTAATTCGATCAGTTATTTCACTTAGTTTAGACAGAAATAGGTCTATATCTGCCTTTGGTGGCGTATTTGGCCTATACACAACACCAATCAGAATTTTAGAGCTGTTTACTTTAATTTCGATGAAGAGGGACTCTATTACGTGTGGAATAAAAACAGATAAGTCATGATGGATTTGTTGAGCAAGCCCCTCTTTGACGTAGAGTCCAACGCCACCACGTCCATCGTCACCTTCGGGCCGTGTGCTCTTTATTAGGGGATCATAACCGTCTAATGTATATGAGATGTTAGAGGGTACTTGAAATAGTTCAGTAAGACTGATGATGTCGAAAAAATTCTCTGTGCCTTGCATATCATGTAACAGCATGTTTAAAGGGTCCTAGTGAGCATTAAGACTTTGACAATTTAGATGAAAGAGGGAGAATTGATCTGATCGGTTTTTGTGAAGACTGCGAAATTCACTAGGTAGGTAATATTTACAATCAGCTCCAAATTCTTTGAAAGGAGAGTCCTCGTTTTGGGGCATCTCACACACTCTTGTATTGAAAATATTCATGAAATCGTATTCAATGTTTGTCTGGATCTCGTCCAGGGTAATATTACCCTCCATTATACCGAGGATACAAGCCAAGTCCAGCAGATACACGACAATTTAAGAAAATAACACTGTTATCCACATTTGAGATTTTATGCTTTGGGAACCCATTTAAGCTAAAGTACTCAATCGGTACACACCCACCCTCTTCGGTATCATCGGCGGCAAGTCTATGCTGCAGACCTAAAACATACGTAGCAGTCAGATACAGAGTGAAACATTCCTGCTTGTTGATGGAAGAAAGAAACAAAAATTTGACAAAAAACATATGTACAGTTGTAGCTATTGGTTGGTAAATGGTTTATAAGTCAAGGGTTGGGAGACACTTCATATAACAAGTGTGATATGTGAAAAGGGGTGTCAAACTCATAATAAATGGATTACGGACAGTTCATGTAAATCTGAAAAGTCGATTTTGTTCCTGCGGAGGTACTTCGATTGAGGTCAACTTTCGTGACACATTCTTCGTATAATTGTCTTCAGCATTCACTAAGGTGTCATCTAACAATATATCTTATGAAGAAAAATGCATATTTCCGAAGCCAAATTCTTAATAAAAAGAATTCATATTTCTCCTCGTCTACTATTCCGCCACACACCTTACAGACCCACTCTTGTGGAACTTTGCTTTAAGGTTGATTTCGAAATTATTTATTCTCAAGAAGCAGTTTTTGTCATCAGATGACGCCTTAATTAATTATCAATCAAGTCAAGTGAATTACACGTGGCCCTGGACAGAGTTACAGTTATTGATTCTTAAGGTGGTAGGATGTACAATGTGATCGTCCCTTGTTGGGCACAACAGGAATGGGACAAGGAACTGGATATAAATATATATTTGTGTTCATATCAAACGTACACAAAATTATCACCCAATTAGTTCAATAGGACCTTCATTGGGCTGACTCACGACTGGGATGGGGCAGAGAACTGGATATAAATATATGTATGTGTTCATATCAGACGTATAAAAAATAATCACCTGATTAGTTCAATAGGACCTGATACAGACCTGTGAAGGTGTCACCTCATCAGTGGTCCATTACCAGATAAATATATAGAACAGACCCTGGCAACCAGTCAGCAACGATGATCAGCCTATGGCTGCTGTCAGGGACTAAGTGGAAATTGTTGAATTGATGTGGTTAAATTCATTAATGCCAATATTGCTGAGATTGGAACAACTAATGGAGTTACACCCCGAAGTTACCACGAGAAAGTCGAGTAACAGCCCGTCTATTGCAGTGGGCATCATTACAATAGAAGAAGTCATTCCATGCCATGCCAACTGCCAATCCTGCCATGGCTAGATCAGAGTCAAAGCTGTATAGTTAGAGTTTGTGCAGGTTTACCCGGTAAATTTATCTTATATACATCAGCAGTTAACATTACAACTAATTATTAGTCCATAGGCATAAATCATTAACACATATTTAATTGTTGTTGTTGAAGGTAACTTTTGAGCAGCCATGGCTAGTTGTGACCGAATCAAGTGTGTAAAATCAACCCTGATGCGGCCACAACTTGCCATAGCCTACACCTATACTGTCCATCCCCGGTGGACTATTCTGTCCCCAGGCATTATTGACCGATTCCAGTTTCCCCTACTAAACAAGTATTGTTACACACCTGGAAGATTTTGTCACAGTTTATATATTGCACGCACTTTCCGGGGGTTTCCGGTGGGGACTAACAGATAATAGTCATACTGAGCTTCAAATGGTCTTATCTTGTAGAATAACAAGTTATTGTTCAAACATAACTCGAGGCGTTAAAATTTTCAGTAAAAGAAGGCTTACTTTAGTAAGTCATTGTTCATAAACAATTAATCTATCACAAGCCATTGGAGAGGCACTCTCAAATAAGTTGTAACAAAACAATTGAACCTTAAATTTAAACATGTATCCACTGACAAACTAACCGCAAGGAATTTATTTACATGTTCTTGCAGTACAAAGTCAACAAGCCGAACAAACCCCTGGATGCTATTCAGCAGCCATGGCCTGGTTCGATTCTTGGCATTGTCGGTAGTTGATAGTCAGTGAAGTTAGCATTAATTTAGGAGAGGCGTTGGACTATTGGACTATTTCATTACCCCACTTCAATGCTATCATTGGGGAGGGGGGATGGGCGGTTCCATTAAGTTTAAAAACACCAATTCAGCAGGGTACGTTTTTGTTTACATTCTAGTCACGTGTTAAATGAGACTCTTCTCTCAAAATCTCTCCAAGCCTTTTAATCATTTCACAAGAGAGCTAAGGCTCAACAATAAGCTAGGGCATGATACGCTGATACATAGGGGGGGGGGGGGGGCATAATTTAGATGAGACTCTTCTCTCAAAATCTCTCCGAGCCTTTTAACCATTTCACAAGACAGCTAAGGCTCAACAATAAGCTTGGGCATGATGCACTGATACGTAATTTAAACAGTAGGTCGATCATATCTAAGATATTTGTATATACACTGGAAACTACGAATTTGCCATTAACTTTAGGAAACACCAGTTTTGAAAGGTTTTTTGTTTACATTCTGGGTACGTTCTGAAAGGAGACTCTTTTCTCAAAATCTCTTCAAGTCTCTTAAACATCTAAACATCTCACAGAGATTCTGGGCACGTTTTGAAAGGAGACTCTTTTCTCAAAATCTCTTCAAGTCTCTTAAACATCTAAACATCTCACAGGGGAGCTGGGTCTCAGTAGTGAGCTAGGGCATGGTACGCTGATATGGAGGAGGTGGAGAGCATAAGTTATTCGACAGGCCGATCATTATCTTGGATATTAGTTAATATCTAAACTGGAAAGTACAGATTTTCCAGTAACTTTAGAAAACACCAATTCAGCAAGGTACGCTTTTGTTTGAATTCTGGTCCCATATTAAAAGGGACTCCTTTCTCAAAATCTCTCCAAGTCTGTTAAACTTCTCAAGAGAGCTAAACCTGGAGCTCAACAATGGGCTAGGGCATAATACGCTGCTACGAGGGGGGGTGGGGGGGGGGGGGGGGGGTCATGGGTTAATCAGTGGGTCGATCATCGATCATACCTTAAATATCTTTGGTATTAGTATCTAAATTATAAACTACAAATTTTCCATTAAGTTTGGAGAATCTCTCCAGGTCTTTAAGACATCACACAACAGATCTAGGACTCAACGATGAGCTAGTGCATGATACGATGATACAGGGGTTGGGGAGAGGGTGGGTGGGGGGTGGGGGGGAGTACGTTGGTATGTTGACTTAATGGAAGAATTGCAGTCTACAATTTAGATACCAATACCCTAAATATCTTAGGTATTAGTATCCAAATTATAAACTGCAAACCCTCCATTAAGTTTATAGAATCTCTCCACGTCTTTAAGACATCACACAACAGATCTAGGACTCAACGATGAGCTAGTGCATGATACGATGATACAGGGGTCGGGGGAGAAGGGGGGTGGGGGTCATAAGGGAATGGGTCATAATTTTTTTAAACATCTCACAAGAGAGCTAAGTCTCAACAAAGAGCTAGGGCCTGGTACGTTGATATGGGGGAGGGGGAGGGGGCATAAGTTAATCAGTAGGTCGACCATATCTTAGATATTAGTATTAGTATTATATGTGTTCAAGGACACTCTTTTCTCAAAATCTCTCCAAGTCTTTACGACACCTCACAAGAGAAATGGCACCATTCTCTTGCTTAACAAACAGCTTCCCGTCACTAGTCCATGTCTGCTGAATTTTCCCCTCTTTTTTGAGTTTTAGTGAGTTTTTGAATAGTTTGAACTTGTCTTGTGTTAAGTCTTCATTAATGTAGCAGTTTTTACCATTAATTGTCTGGGACTTAAGTTTCTTCTTCGTAGTATACAAACGACGTCAGGCACCATAATTTTTGAACCTAACTAGTAATTGTCTCATTCCGCCTTCCCTGGGGGTTCCAACTCTATGAGACCTGTCAATGTCTGAAGGAGATATGTCAGCTTCAATTTTTTGTGCCACACATAAGACAAGCTTGTCAGTACATTCTCTATCCGATTCCTCTAGGCCACTTATTCGCAGGCTATACCTTCGGATGTACTGTTCCAATTCGTCAACTTTAAGCGTTAAAGTTTCTACCTCACTACGAAGTTTCTTGTTCTTCACTTTCACCTCTTTTAGCTCAGAAACCAGGTTCTGAGTAGCATCTACTACAGCCTTTTTCACAGCTCTGTCTATCATTGTCTCTACATCACCGAGCATCATTGACTTTAGATTCATAGCTAAGGCTTTTACATCAACCCCCGGGATATCAGACGCCATGACCTCTGATTCAGTTTCTGAAACCCAATCTGAATCTTCTGAGCTCTCCACAATTCTTGATAATTTAACCCTTTACCCAACGTAACGGCCAAAACCGGCCAGCGCTATTCTCAAAAATCGCCAATTAATTTTCAAAATATTTTCATTTTTTGTCTCAAAAACATAGGTTATGACCCCTCGTTGGAACGAGCTCGTCGAGCTCGTTCCAACGAGGGGTCATAACCTATGTTTTTGAGACAAAAAATGAAAAAAATTAGTTATTCAAGAATTTTTTTTGCAAGTGTCGTCTGCTTTTCATGTTAGGTAAAGGGTTAACTGAGCGTATCACATCAGATGGGAGTTTATGAGGACTAGAAAGCTTTCGTTTGGGTCTACATGTACCTTTAACTTTAGGCATCACAGGGATCAAGTTCAAGAAAATAAAGTAATCAGGAAAGCAGTTTCTCAGGAGAATGTTGTCCCTAACAACAAGGTTACTAGGTCGAAATTAGGCGACGCAGTTTCACATAAATTAATTCACTGCCAATAACTCATTCTCGCCATTAGGCGTCACGTTAGAACACAGATCACTTACTCCACATATAACAAAAAACTCCTTGGCTGTATCCGCATTCTCAAATGTCTCCCAAAATTAAAAAAAACCCATCATTTTGATGTCCTTAACAACTCCAACCAATTTCGTGTGATCATCATCCAGGCCCTCCAACCAATCATGCAGCAACCTTAGGGGGCCGAGATCCAAGTTTGTTCAAGCCAAGTCCCTTAGTTCATATTTGGGCTCACTATGGGAGCCCGAATGGCAACTTAGTTCAAAAATGAGGAATTTTCTTTAAAAATCTTCTTCAGATCCAGCAGATGAATGCGTTTGATATTTTTATATAGCATTCTTAGGGGGGTGAGATTCAAGTTTGTTCAAGCCAATCCTTTAGGTCCATATTTGGGCTCATTGTGGGAGCTCGAATTGTAACTTGGTTCACAATGAGGAATTTTCTTTAGAAATCTTCTTCTTCAGATCCAGCAGTCGGAATGTTTTGATATTTGGTGTGCAGCATCCAGGGGGGTGAGATTCAGGTTTGTTAAAGCCAAGTCCCTGGGTTCATATATGTGCTCCCTGTGGGAGCCCGAATTATAACTTCATTCAATATGAGGAGTCTTCTTTAAAAATCTTTTTTTTAGATCCACTGGTCAGAATCTTTGGATATTTGGTATAAGCTTTTCTTAGAAGGAGCAGATGCAACTTGTTGAAATCAATTCTCTGGGTTGATATTTGGGCTACCATGTCAGGTGGGTGCCCTCAGTCCCCCTGGGGCCTCTTGTTCATGTTACACTCACACTTAGCCATTGTGCAGAAATATGTGACAGGTATTCTTGTTCAATCTTTGGGAACGGGCCCAGGGGCCCATGCCATTGGACCAAAATTGGGACAGTTGGGGTTAGGAATTTAGAAAAATTATGCCTATGGAATTGGGAAAAAGTATGCCCAAATGCCATAGGGAAAGGGTTCCATATTGGCCACTGTAGACACCCAACAGAATCACTGATGTGCCTTAAACACATATATACTGAGTCAAAAAAGAAAGTATAATAGAAACAAATGTGAAAAAATAGTATAAAGATGAAATATAATAGTTCTAATGTTGCATGTTTGTGGACAAGAAGTCATGCAAAGAGTTTAATGACATGTTGTTGTTGACCACCCAGCAGTATACAATTTTGCTACTGATTTCAAAATAGCATGTGTTACCCGAGAATGTCAAATTGAATGGGTGATCGATGATTTTCGTTCTGTTATGTTGTTCTAGAGAGCCTGGGTTATTGAGAAACACGCTAGTTTTTGTCTTTCGACATTTTAAAAAATGCCAAAGTTAACCAAAAATCAGAGGTTGCGTGCCATTGGTATGCATGAAGCTGGGATACCTCCAGATGAGCTCGCTGCAGAGTTTGGAGTCACTATGGCCTCTATTTACTGTCTGATTGGAAGGTATAGATTCTTGCTGCACCTCTGCTAGGATGCGCGTGAAAAACATTGAGTCAGTTTTAACTCTTTAACTAACACAGCGGCAACAAATTAACCAATAGAAGGCTAACATGAACTGAAATATCCTGACACTTTGCCAATAAAATCTTACAAATATGGCTGTCATTGGAACTGGCTCATTGAGCCAGTTCCAACGACAGCCATATTTGAAAGATTTTATTGGTAAATATTGTTCATTTAATTATTTTATCATTTATTTATTATTTATTGTTTAAAAATTATCAAATTTAGTTTTAAAAATTAAAAAGGTGTGTTGGGTAAAAGGTTAACATGTGTTATCAGTATACACAGTGGTTCAACCATGGTGGCATCATGGGATCCTGGGACACTCATAGTAGGTATGGATTCTCGCAACCATTTTCACGAGAATCCAAATGGATTCTCACAAATTTAGACGAAATATAAGCTCTGTGGGAGGGGCAAGAATTTTTGCCCCTCCCAAAATTTCTATTTTCCAAACCGAGAGGCAGATTTGGACCAAATTTGTTATGAGGGCTTATTGGGTTATAAGTACTTAATTTATGCCCAAATTGTTTTTCCCATCACCCCATGGGAACCGCAGGAGCTAAAAATAGAAAAAAATTAAAACGCCCATATCTCCAAAACTACACGGCACTGAGAATTCTTATTTAGTATGAGGCTTCCTTAGGACCAACAGAATGGAATGGTAAAAAAAAAATTGCTATCGGTTTTATCATGGGGTACTTTTCTGGGACTTTGAAAAAGTGCTGAGTCTGCATTTTCTAACACCGTGGGTAATGGGAAAAACATTTAAGACTACTTTTCTCCCAAACCACTGCTCCAAAAGTTTTCAGATTTCACGTTTAACATCTTTGGAAGATTGTTTCATATGTTTCTTGAAATCAATTCCCTGGGTCCATATTTGGGCTCTCTATGGGAGCCCAAATGTTTAAATTAGTGCAGTATGAGGAATATTCTTTGAAAATGTTCTTCTTCAGATCTACCAATAAGAATCTTTTGAATTTTGGTATGCAGCATCCTTAGGGGGGTTAGATTCAAGTTTGTTCAAGCCAAATCCCTGGGTTCATAGTTAGGCTGAAAATTTGGGGTCCCGTTCTGGACTTGGAAATTTTGGACCAAAATCCAAAAATTTTTTTTGTTTTTTTTATGCGTTTCGGTCAATTCTAAGACAAAAAATTTTTTTTACTCTGAAAATTTTGGACCAAAATCCGAAAATTGTATTTTTGTTTTTTTATGCGTTTTGGTCAATTTTAACAAGAAAAAAAATTTTAGGCTGAAAATATTTTGTTTGGGACTTCGAAAATTTCCAAACAAAAATAAAAAAAAGAATCTGTTTTTTATGCGTTTATCTCAATTTTGTGACGTAAAAGTGCAGGAACTGAAAATAGAAGGCAAATCGTGTGTATTGTGTGGGCACAACTGCTTCATCTAGCTGGTATATGCTTTTCTTAGGAGGAGCGTATGCAGCTTATTCAAGTCAAGTCCCTGGTTTGATATTTAGACTACCATGTCAGGTGGGCACCCTCAGGCCCCTTGGGGCCTCCTGTTTATTTCACATTTTCATGAATTTTTCATCAAATCTGGTCATAGCTGCTTTAGAGCAATTTTTAAACACAAAACCATTCACATGTACCATACCTTCTGTACAAATTTAACCTGTTAATTGCATATAGGTTACAGTGGAGCCCACTTAATTGGATATCTCTTAATTGTATATCCTTGTTAATTGAATATAATTTCCCAACACAAAACCATTTACCATACCTCCAGTACAAATTTGACCTGTTGATTGAATATCGGTTATAGAGTAAACTCATGTTAATTGAATAAAAAGTCTTATAACATGTCAAGAAATTACCCTGACTCTCCCCAGTTTTCCTTTGTTTATAGATCTATTTGGCCTCAGTACATCCAATATAGGCATTTAATCTATTATATCTTGTTTGACAGAGCTCATGGAGCTCTGTCAAACAAGATATAATAGAATAAATGGTAAGTTTATCTCTAGAATACAGGAAAGTGACACAATCCCTGTTAATTGAATACTCCTGTTAATTGAACAATTTTCATTGGCAAAGTGACTATTCATGTTAACAGGGTTCCACTGTATTTAGTAAATCCATGTTGAGTGAAGAAACAAATATTGTGATTCATAGAAGAATTCTGGAAACCCCAGAGCTTCACAGACATACATGTGCATCGATTTGGCATTATAACTTGCAAAAAAGTAATTATTCACTGAGATCTGTCAAACAGAGATACATATACCAGTATGCATGCTATAGAATTGATACCCTGTTTATCACAACAATGTAGGGAAGTGACTAGAGATGAGCTATAATCTGAAAAACCGAACCAATACAAAATCACAGGAATACCGAAAAACCAAATCGAACCAATCGTTGAATACCGATACTGCCAGAATTTTCAAATTTTCCAGCATTTGATATTTATAAGTCTCTTTTGAGGCTTGATAACAGTTGATAACAGTTGAAAGGTTTATTTTCATGAATGAAGTGACTGATTTTCTTTTCAGCTTTGTTAACCCTGAATGGACTGGGCAACTGTCCCGAATTCCCACTGGACTACAACCTGTTAATATCCTATTGCTCAGCAGTAATTTCTTGTCAAGTCTTGGCTGCCTGTTAAGGCAGCCAGTATCTGACTAGAAATCACTGCCCAGGTGTTTTGTCTATTGTCAGCAGGACCTCCTTAAGATGGCATGATCAGGGCACAAGTTCAGAGATTGCAAGAGCCTGAAAGAGGTCTTTAAACATTAAGGTGTGTTTACAGTTAAAACTAGAAGTCCTGTCATGACATGCGCACAAATAGCACGTTGATCTGCACGTTAATCTACGCGTTATGACCATAGTAAGGCAATCAAATTCTGTACATGTACATATGGCCTGTGCACAAGCAATGTTTCAGACAATGGACCTCCGGGTAACCCGGAGGTCCATTGGCAGAAACATTGCTTGGGTTTGCTATGAGTAACCAGTAGAACCTGCCATGCTTTGGATGCCATTTGATACGGCAATTGCGCGCAGTTCCTACGCGCAATTAAGCCTATATAAGCGTACTGTTCGTGACAGGACTTCTAGTTATAACTGTAGAACATGTCACAAAATTACTGTAGAAATGATTTGTGGTTGTAATAGAATGCCACTGTTGAGCTCATTGGCAGTGTCATTTATAGCATTGTGGTAGATTGATACAACAACAACTTATTCTGTATTTCCTGTTGTGAATTCCTCTTTGGTACTATCAGCAAATATCAGTCAAGTCAGATACTGAATACCAAGAACTGATACCGAGGTATTATACTGTACACCCCTTAAAAATACTGAAAACAACACCAAATTCAAAATTCCTATACTGCCCATTTCTAGAAATGACTGAAGTGTGCTTACAGTTAAAACTAGAAGTCCTGTCACGAACTGTGCACTTATCTAGGCTTAATTGCGCGAAGGAATTGCACGCAATTGCCATATCGAATGGCATCCAAAGCACTGCAGGTTCTCCTGGTTACTCATAGCAAACACAGACAATGTTTCTGCTAATGGACCTCCGGGTTACCCGGAGGTCCATTGGCTGAAACAATGTTTGTGCACAGTCCATATGACAGAATTTGATAGCCTTACTATGGTCATAACGCATTGATTAACGCGCAGATCGACGTGCTATTTGTGCGCATTTCATGACAGGACTTCTAGCTTTAACTGTAATTGAATATCTCTGTTAATTGAATAATTGAGGGCACGGTGGCTCAGTTGGTAGAGGTGCAGGCTGCAAGCCGAGAGGTCCTCAGTTTGAATCCCACCTGCGGCAACTGCGTTGTGTCCTTGGGTAAGACACTTCACCCCCATTGCCCACGTGGGGGCTCGGTGATGCTGTGTACTAAGGCGTACTGCACGTCGATGGTGCACCTGTCTTCAACCAATGCTAACCCTGCTTGTGTGGAGTTGGTATGTTGGGGGAGCTGACAGTTGCTCGCCGTTGCTCGGTGGCCCTCTCCGGGTACTCCGACTTCCTCCACCCGTAAAACTGTCACGGTCATGGTTAGCCATTGTGCAGAAATATGTGACCTTAAACACCAAAAAATAAATAAATAACTGAATAATTTTCACAAGCGAAGTACCTGTTCAATTATCATGGCTTCATTCCATTTTGTAATATTTATTGATCAGAGTTCTTGCAATGCCTATTTTTCTCTGTCGAAAGTTTATCAATATATGTATTTTTATCTCAAAGAGTCATTTGCTTTGCAGTCAGGCCAGGCTTTAAAGTTTGTCCTAATCTGCAATCGATTTTGATTTTCACAAACTCATGCTGTGATGAAACACTGGGTTGTGCTTCATTAATTAAATTTTTGATGATTATTCCTATAATTATTTTTTAAAATGTAATATTATTGCGTCCATGGAAAGTGACCAGTCCACGACAGCCATACTGTACATTGTAAGTGTCTCAAAACCAGATCATGATCAGGTCAAGAATCTCTGTGGCAACCTGGGAAATGAAGCAGTCCTTGTTTACTGTATGAACAAGCTCTGTTTTTACTGGTAAAATAGGACCAAATGCTTGGGGTGAAAGGCCTATAAAATAGGCAACATGGGTAAAAACAATTCGTCCCCGAGTTCCAATGTGTTCTGTGTGCCAGTAGGCACATAGAACACATTGGAACTCCGTGGTCGAATTGACTAAACTTGACTTTATCTTCATGTTGTGGTCATGATTAGCCATTGCACAGTAATATGTGATCTTAAACACCAATAAATAAATAAATAAATAAATAAATAAATAAATAAGGTTGAGAAAGAGAGTACTTTTGTGATGACAATGCTCTCTTTTTTTTGTGATAATGTTCTTGAACTGCACACTTTTTGTTTTAACCCTTTACCCAATGAATCGGTCGCATCCGCCCGTGTAATATGCAAATTCAGCAGTTGAAAAAATATTATTTTTCAAAACATTTCAACAAAACCATATCATGTGACCCCTCATTGGAACGAGCTCGTCGACATCGTTCCAATGAGGGTTCACATGATATGGTTTTGTTGAAAATTATTGAAAAATTTGAAAAAATGATATTTAAAATAATAAATATTGATATCGTCTGCGTTAGGTAAAGGGTTAAGACTAATTGTCAGGGTAGTGTTATAAAAATAGAAATCATTAGTCGGTATCCTCATTATCACTTCAGAACCAAGCAAGTAATATTGCTGTTTTATTGGCTTATTATCGAAGTGTTGGTACAGTTAAAACTAGAAGTCCTGTCATGAAATGCGCACAAATAGCACGTCGATATGCACGTTAATGTACGTGTTATGGCCCAAGTAAAGCTATCAAATTCTGTACATATGGCATGTGCACAAGCAATGTTTCAGCCAATGGACCTCCGAGTAACCCGGAGGTCCATTGGCAGAAACATTGCATGTGTTTGCTATGAGTAACCAGGAGAACCTGCCGTGCTTTGGATGCCATTCGATATGGCAATTGCGCGCAATTCCAACGCGCAATTAAGCCTAGATAAGCGCACTATTGGTGACAGGACTTCTAGTTTTAACTGTATATCCATATTTTAACCTTTTACCTAATGATTTGGTCGCATCTGCCCACATAATTAACCAGTTGAGCAGTTGAAAAAAATTTTTTCTACAAAAGCATATATGACTCATCATTGGTATGAGCTCATTCCATTAAGGGGTCACATTATATGGTTTTAAAAAAATAATTAAAACGAAGATGGTTTAGAAACTGCAAAGCAAATTTCCACTGAATACGTCCAATGCTGAATCGCCAAACAATAAGGAGAAGGTGTCTGTGGCTTTTTAATATACTAAATCGCCGGATAATGTGTCCTACTTCGCTCCCTGTCACTTGAAAGCCAAGCATATCTCACACCAGTAACACAGTACCGCCCATTGACACTAAACTCTGGCGAAACTTGTGGGAGGAGGTTTTGGTAGGAAATCTTGCGGACATGGTCATACCATTTTTAGCTTAACTTGACAAAGTCAAGATAAGGTATTGCCATCACGCGTGCAGAAGTCTGTTAGTCTGTTCACATTTTCTTTAGCACAGGCTACATCCTGTAGTTCTTTTCCGATCGTTACAAAATTCCATAGCAGGTTTGAGGTCATGTCTAGATGAGAACGTCCCCTTTTAGTTCGCGATCGGTCAATCGTGATGGCTGTGCAGGCCGGAAACCCAAAAACTTTTTGCACAGACTACAGGTCATATTTATAAAGGGATTTCATTGTAACTCAGTAGGATGACTTTGTATAATGATCGGTCAACTGTGATGACCACACAGGCATGTGACCTAGATTTGTTTAGCACAGTCTACAGTTCATATTTATGAAGCGATTTCATTGTATTTATTATTTATTTATTGGTGTTTAAGGTCACTATTTATGCACAATGGCTAATCATGACCGTGACAGTTTTACGGGTAGAGGAAGCCGGATTCCCCGGCGAGAACCACCGAGCAATGGCGAGCAACTGTCAGCTCCCTAACATACTAACTCCACACAAGCAGGGTTAACATTGGTTGAAGACAAGTGCACCATTGACGTGCAGTATGCCTTAGTACACAGTGCCACCATGCCCCCGATTTCATTGTAACTTGGAAGGATAATTTGGTATGATGTCTAGATGAGGCTGTCCTATTTTGGTCACGATTGGTCTGCCGGTACCACTGTCTGGTCATGTGACCTAGATTCCTTTAGCACTGTCTGCAGGTTGTTGTTATGAAGGGATTTCTACACCCCATATTTCTTGTCCGATCATCACGAAATTTCATGTGCCGGTTCGAGGTAATGTCTAGATGAGACTATCCCCTTTTGGTCATGATCGGTCAACCATGACAGCTGCGCGGTCCCAAAATCCAAACACCTTTAGCACAGTCTACAGGTCGTATTTATGAAGGGATTTTGTTATAACTTTGTAGGGTGATTCTGTATAATGTCTAGTATTTTACATCTGAGTGCTTACAATAACAATTGTTATGTATTTGTTTTGATATTTGATTTGATTTGTGAATAGTGTGCAGTGATTGATTTGGTAGCAGTAGTGTTGAAACAACTAATCGACTAATCGACGCCGACTCGATTTTTGTCAAAAGTCGATCAGGAAATCTGTAGTCGACTAATTGGTACTTTTTTTGGGCAGGGGGTGTGTTAAGACAGATAACCTAAAATATTGGAACAATGTAAGGACACAGCATTGGTTTTACTTTTGTCTTCAAAACAAAAGAGTCAGCTATCCTACAAGATGATTCTGCATGCACAGTTTACTGTCGGCCTCGTGCTGCACTCATGATCAATGTGTGGGGGATGTCTTTGATCTGTCAATATCACAGCAAAATATCCGGTTCAAAGCCCGTTGAGGAAATCAAAGGAATGGAAACTTTTGAAATCAGAATTTCCCTCCGTCCTACACTTCTAACATCTCCCTAACTCAACTAAATTTCAATTTCACAAGCACGTACCGCCCACCAATCCCCTTAAAGGAAATACCCACCATCCGTAGTGCATAGTCTGTAGTCATTTCCGTTGTCAAGTGAGCATAATAGTACAGCAAGAAATTATGGCTGAAGTCGGGATGCCACGCCATTTGAAACGTTACTCATCAGTTTAATGGCCGATTTCAAAATTTGTTTTTGTTAAATTTGTTCAGTGAAACAACGTCAAGGTAAACCTATTTTGAGAGAAAGTTTTATTGATGCCTTAAGTGTTTCATGCAGAAGATCGCAGAGTCTGTCAGCGGGTATCTTTATAAAAGGCCTATAGAAAAGTTATAGTATAATAATGATACAGCGTGCTGTCGACTTCGACTCCAAAATTCAGAAGTCGTTTGAACACTACAGTTAAAACTAGAAGTCCTGTCACGAATTGTGCGCTTATTGTGGCTTATCTTGGCTTAATTGCATGTAAGAATTGCAAGCAATTGCCATATTGAATGGAATCCAAAGCACGGCAGGTTCTCCTGGTTACTCATAACAGACACAGGCAATGTTTCTGTCAATGAACCTTCGGTTTACCCGGAGGTCCATTGACTGAAACATTGCTTGTGCACAGGCCATATGTACAGAATTTGATCGCTTTACTATGGTCATAACGCGTAGATTAACGCGCAGATCAACGTGCTATTTGTGCGTATTTCATGACAGGACTTCTAGTTTTAACTGTAGGTAGCAGTATTTGATTTGGTCATATTGAAATATTTGCAGGGGTCTATTCAGTTGTATCCCATCTTAGTCGCAATCCGGTCAAAATTCTCTGTCTCTGTCCACTTTCCATCTTGCAACACTGCAGAATCTCACCTGTCAGAAATTAAATATGAGAATACTGAATCTGAGGTGATATTTTATGCCTCACAAAGTTGATCTATTTCTCAGGCCATTATTTGAAAAATAGCTTGTGGGAGAGCATTTTTTTTATTTTCTGTTTAGCTCACCAACGAAGTTGTGTGAGCTTATGTCATGACCCGAGGCACATCGGCAGTGGCGGCGGCAGCATCGGCATCGGCATCAAAACTTGTGTTAAAGTTATTGTACCAGTCCACTTTGACTCTCAGCCCTGTTGCTGTGCACCTCACACTGTGTTTCTATGGTTTACAATTACCCACAGACCCTTATCCAGTGATATTTTTTTGATTTTTAGAGTTTTTGCAATGTTGGACTTTTTTGTCAGTGTGAACTTAGAAAATTTCTGACCTGTTTTGCTATACATGAGTGGAGGCTACCACCGGTATGCTGTGGCTTTTATATTTCATATATGTGTTAAATGCATCAATATAAGATGATATTAACCCTTCGCCGGACATTTTTCGGAGATTTTGGACTTTTTTAATGCAATGTTAAACTTTTTTGTCAGTGTTGACTTAGAAAATTTCTGACCTCTTTTGCTATGCATGTACATGACCGGACATTTTTTACAGATTTGTAATAAGCCTAGATTTATTGCATGCCAAGTGTTGGTGAGTTTGTGGGGATGGACACACCCCTCTTGTTTCTTTTTGTAATTTTTTCTTTGCCATCAAAAGTTCATGTTCTTGGTGTGTTTCATGTTTTAGGCTCTCATAATCTACAGAATAGCATGGGTAGTGGTGTATTTCGTCCCTTGAGTACAAGAAGGCTTTGGCAATGTTAAAGCATTGCAAAGCCTTGTTGCACTCAAGGGACAAACTTATGTTTTATTAACTTGGATAAAGTCTCAGATATAAACCATTAAATTTTTATTTTTATAAGTTTGCTTTAGTTATAAAAAGAGAGTATGCGACAGCCAAAAAGACCATGTGGAGGGCCTGAGAAACATATTTTTAACTTTTTTTAGGCCTTAGCTTGTGTTTTTCTTGATGCAAACTTGATTTTGCAGTATTTTAATTCATGAAATCTTGTTACATGTACAGTTAAAACTAGAAGTCCTGTCCTGAAATGCGCACAAATAGCACGTCGATTTGCGCATTAATCTACACGTTATGACGATGGTAAGGCTATCAAATTCTGCACATACGGCATGTGCACAAGCAAAGTTTCAGCCAATGGACCTCCGGGTAACCCGGAGGTCCATTGGCAGGAACATTGCTTGTGTTTGCTATGGGTAACAAGGAGAGCCTGCCATGCTTTGGGTGCTATTCTATATGGCAATTGCGTGCAATTCCTACGTGCAATTAAGCCTATATAAGCGCACAGTTCGTGACAGGACTTCTAGTTTTAACTGTACTGTGCAAGTGTGTTGTGCTCGTATTGCGATCTTGTGGAAGAAACCACTTTTTTGATTACACCACTGTAAGTGTTAAAGTTGAATTTAACATACAAGTGAGTAATTACCACTGGCTTGGAAGTAATGCTTCCAAGTGAAAATTGCCAAAGAATGATCTCACCTTGGAATTCATTAGAACTGAAATCAAACCATGAAATTGTCTACGAAGGAAATGGTAGAATAAATAATGAGAACTAACATAATTAGTGAAATTTGGTTAGAAATTACAGAAAAGTTTCTTCTTCCCACATACTGATGATAGAAAACTTGTTATAAGCCAGGATGAACTTTTGATCAGAACTGTTAACAGTCCAAGAAGTTGTTCCACTTGTCCGGTGAGTAACAATACAGTGGAACCCTGTTAACTGAATAACCTCTTTGCCAATGAAAATTATTCAGGGTATTCAGTTAACAGGGATTGTGTCATTTTCCTTTATTCTAGAGATAAACTTTGCATTTATTCTATTATATCTTGTTTGACAGAGCTCCATGAGCTCTGTCAAACAAGATAATATAGATTAAATGCCTGTATTGGATTTACTGGGGCCAAGTAGGTCTATAAACAAAGAAAAACTGGGGAGAGTCTGGATAATTTCTGGACAGGTTACAAGATCTTTTATTCAGTTAACAGGAGATTGCTCTAAAACCTGTATTCACTTAACAGGTCAAACTTTTATTGAAGGTATGTTAAATGGTTTTGTGTTTGGAAAATTATATTCAAGTAAAAGGTTTATTCAGTTAAGAGATATCCAATTAAGTGGGCTCCACTGTACAATATGTGGAGTGGGTGAAGCAGTGCTTGCTTACTGTCGAAAAGAAGCTCTGTTTTACTGGTAAAATGGTACCTGGTTACCAATGCCCAGTCCTGGTAATTCATCCTTGTTTCCTCAGCAAAAAATTGTTGTGGAAAACTGGTGCTTCTATGGCAATTGCTATGAAGCCTGTTCGATTGTGTAAAAATCATTCGGGGGCAGGGCATAGTCTCAGTTGCCTTGTATATGTAGTGTGCGGTGAAGTGAAAACTTTCAAGTAACTTTAACATGTGAAAATAGTTCGAGATACATGTGTATATAGTCACAATCAATGAGCAGAATCTTTCACTCAGTTAGATCATGCCAATATCATGAATCATGTGAATGCTGAGAAAAAATCTTGGAAGTAAGCTGGCGACTTGCTCAATATGTATAGTATGAGTGAAAATATGATGCAGCATAACCACAAGCTAACTATGTCACTGCTTCTATGTTGATAACACCAGAATCTGACATCAGTTTCTGGAAAGCTCTGTAAGAGCTTTCCAGAAACTGATGTCAGATTCTGGTGTTATCAACACAGAAGAAGCAGAACACATAGTTTCTAGTGGTTATGCTGCAACTTGTGCTGTAAATTGTAAGATTACCAATACAGCGTTGTGCAACACACATGGTATGATTCCTTGTGTAACCTGGAAGTTGTGCAATTTCTGCCACCACAAGGCTTTCTGAAGAAGCCATCCTCGGCAGTATTTTTGATGTGAATATTTTTTGTTTCCTTAGCACTGCTGATTGCTGAGGGTGAATTACCAGGGCTGAATGCCTGGGCTAAACATCTTCTACAGTGGACAACAAGGGCATAAACAATTGGCTGGACTTGACTCTATATCCATGCTGCGGTCACAATTAGCCATTGTGAAGAAATTTGTGACTTTACACAAAAATAAATAAATAAATAAATTCTTGTAAAGTAGTGTTCCCACCCAGACAATAGTTTTGAAAATATGTAAAGTAGCCAGCAGAACAGTATAAGCAAAAATAATAATTTTGAAAAAACTGTGAGGAAGTAGAAAAATCTTCAGCAAAGTTTCAGCAAATAGACCTCCAGGTTCAACCTGGAGGTCCATTAACTGAGACTTTGCTTTTCCTTAATTCTCATGCAAAGAATATTAGTTGCATATATTACCTGGGTGGAAACTCCACTCTCTCTGTGAAATTATTGGAAAATGGAGATGAGTTTGTTTGTCTAGTTATCAAACTCCATTTCCTGGTATAAAAGGACTTAGTAATTAAAGCCTGGAGTAGTGCTCAAATGACTAGTGAATTCCAAAGTCGACTAGTCAATACCCAAAAGTCAAGTCGACTTCGACTAGTCATTGGTGATAACCTGTCTCCTCATAACAGTGTTGGTGTTCCGGTAGAGTGCTGAAGGTCCAAATTTGGCTTCAATTGGGCATTCATATACAGCAACTTACTGGAACATTATTCTGTTAATGTGCTTCTAATTATGCGAAGAGTGAAATTATATAGTCTTATTTAATTTGCCTTGTTGCGATTTATGGGAGAGTGCATAGGCACTCTCCCATAATTTGCAACAAGGCAAATTAATAACATATCCTGATAGCCCAAAATAATTCAGCACTCTACTAGTACCAGTTAAAACAAACTACTGTCACTACTATTAGATGGCAATAGATGTATACATTGATTGCCCAATATTGCTGTTCAAACTGTCTGACAGTGGCACAGAAGGGATACTATTTACCTAAAAAGCTTGAACTCCTCTGACCAGTCGACTGCACAATTGAGAATCGACTACTGGTTTGAACAGAGTCGACATCGACTAGTCGACTAATTGTTTGAGTACTAGCCTGGAGTGTGTGTTGTCAAAAGTGTGACAAAATTTCAGCGATTGACTAAACCTCATTTTATACTTTGGTTGTAGCCATGATATACAGAGCAGACAGAGACATACAGTTAAAACTAGAAGTCCTGTCACGAATAGTGCGCTTATATAGGCTTAATTGCGCGTTGGAATTGTGCGCAATTGCCATATCAAATGGCATCCAAAGCACGTCAGGTTTTCTTGGTTACTCATAGCAAACACATGCAATGTTTCTGCCAATGGACCTCCGGGTTACCCGGAGGTCCATTGGCTGAAACATTGCTTGTGCACAGGCCATATGTACAGAATTTGATAGCTTTACTTTGGCCATAACGTGTACATTAACGCGCATATCAACGTGCTATTTGTGCGCATTTCATGACAGGACTTCTAGTTTTAACTGTAGCAGGGCTCGCCTTGAGTAAAATGGTCGGGCCTAAAAAAAAGTGCCCCACATATTGAGGTTGGGGCCTTTTCGGGGCTGATTTTCCATTTTGTCCATTATTGTTAGTGCTTTTTGTGGAAAATGTCGGGGCTTGAAAAAAAGCCCCCGGCAAAGTGCTCCTCGGGGCTGATCTCGGGGCCTGGGCTGATCAGCCCGACTCAAGGCAAGTCCTGACATAGGAAAACAATTTGTATAGAGGTGAGAGGGCTGAAATATAAAATGGGTTTGTATCATCAATACTTTTATTACATGCCTATTACTTTTCCACCAGTTCCATATTTACAGACCCATACAGAACACGTGTTCCATACAGATTTCCCTTGACAGACTATTTTTCCACCTGATATCATGGATCCATCAAAAGAACTAAACTGCACCCATTTTCATAATAGCCCAATCGAAATGTCACATTCTGACTTTGATCAATTTGAAAGCTGTGCTGACTGCCAATTGTTTTTTTAGATTTTGGTAAAAAAATTCAAAGCAATATTCCAAAATTTGGTGGTGCCGATTACCGTTGGGGACTAGTGTCTGAAAGCTGATGATCGGCATTGCACTTGTTCAATCCTATTCACTTGGTCACTAATTTGTATAGTTTCTACATATATATATATATTATTTCAGCAGACATAAGGTAAAATGACTGAATGATGACATTTATATTTTCAGATTTATGTCGAAACAACATTTGGTCCAAGTGTCACAACAGTTAAATTAGGTAAGCTCTACCATCAAACATTTAAGTTTTTTTGTTACTTGTTTGTATGTTTGTTTGTTTATTGAGGTTTAATGACATTTTCAGTAACCAGGATGACATCATGTCGGATTCAGAAATGTAGAATGGCATACAGTTAAAACTAGAAGTCCTGTCACGAACTGTGTGCTTATCTAGGCTTAATTGCACGTATGGATTGCGCACAATTGCCATATCGAACGGCATCCAAAGCACGGCAGGTTCTCCTGGTTACTCATAGCAAACACAGGCGATGTTTCTGCCAATGGACCTCCGGGTTACCCGAAGGTCCATTGGCTGAAACATTGCTTGTGCACAGGCCATATGTACAGAATTTGATAGCCTTACTATGGTCATAATGCGTAGATTAACGCGCATATCAACATGCTATTTGTGCGCATTTCATGACAGACTTCTAGTTTTAACTGTACCATGGTATATCTCCAAAATATCCAAGGTATTTGGGGATAGAACCATTGTGTGCCAATCAACTTTTCTGTAAGCAGCATACATGTACATACAGTACTGTCACCATTGACTGGTCGTAATCCACGCGTGGGTAGTGATATCCACATATGCATTTACCAGGTAATAAAAATTATCATCAGCAAAATTTTAATTAGGTTGTATCCATTGTACTCATTGATTAAATTTTTGAGGATTATTCCTGTAATTAGTGTTTGGAATCTAAATAATGCTGTGTCTATGGAAATATTGCACACCCATGGAAAGTGACCAGTCCACAGCAACCATATAGTAATCCTCCCACTTCTGGGAAAAGTCTGGTATTCTCTTCCATTAATATTGCTTTGATCGGACTACTGTGCTCCTCTTAATCACAATTCCTGGATCCACCTTTATATACATGTAATCCACTAAAACTCAGTTGGAACCGAGTGTCCCCTCAGAGAGAAGAAATTCTGTGAAAAAAAGAAGCTTCAAAAAGCAAAGTGTCAGCTGTTGGATCTGAGGGTTTGGCCTCGAAGGTCCATTAAGTGACGCTTTTCTTGTGCTGTGATGACCTTTTACGGAATTTGAATTATTGCTGGTGTGGAATTGGAAGTGCCCCTTTTTCAAATGGGAGCATTACCCCCATCCATCCTCCT